>JAWZYV010014351.1:600000-1048918 GCA_038373885.1 Cheiracanthium punctorium
TTATCGCACTGGAAACGTGTTTCGGACAAAAAAAAAAAAAAAAATTCGTCCTTCTTCAGCAGTTCTCCATGCTTAATATTATTTACGATAATTGGTAAAGTTTACATATCCTACGTTTGTTGATCATTACCTTAAAAGTAGACTGGAAAATGTACAGTTTTATTACGAATGGATTCATATAGATTGCGTTTTATTTTGTAATTAAATACAAGTACTTCTTGCAAAGGACAATAAAAATGCTACTTCTCAGTGATAAATATTCAGTGGAGTGTAATATACCGTTGAATGCCTCTTGTCGTATGGCACAATATATTTCATGCCTGTACACCAATTCTTCTACTCATCAGTTACTAGCTGATTACAGTGGAAAACTGTCCTTCGGAGTCACCACATCTTCATAGAACTACTGTGCATCTCGACGCGCAGGGACTTGCGGACGGATAGCGTTGCGCATCGAATTAACCAGTTTTTTTTTTTTTTTTTTAAAGGTGATGATTGGCAATAGACGACGTCTGAATGATCTGCGCAGGAATCACCGTTTTTGTGAAACACATGTTTGTTTTTTTTTGTTTTTTTCCTGAGATGAAGAACAAAAAAAAGAGCTCTATGACATTTAAATAAGATTTAAATTTTTTGTATCTGAGTTCACAAATATTACAAAGATAATGCGTCGGTGTTTTTATAAAAGTCATCCAGTTTTTAATAAGTCATTTTAAAAACTGCTACGTAGTCAAGAAGTAGCGTAGCTAGTTTCATCCAATCAGAGAATTCAATTTTCCTTCGATTGTGTTTTTAAAAATGTGAGCAGTTCCAGATATGTAAATAAAGGAAAGTGTCATATTTCTCCTGCATTCTGTCAGATGAATCCTATGTATTTTTTTATTTTCTAAGATTAGAGCATTAGTTATGGCTCACCTGTGGGGGGCAACGCGATTTCAAATGCCCTTTTTTTCATTTCTTTCTTTACTTTGCGGCTGCCTGTGCTGTTATTAATAAGTTGAAAAATTAAGAATAATTAAATTCAAAAGTAATTTATTCAAATGCTGCTATAAAAGAAGACTTATTTATAATATTTTATGTAATTTTTTTTCTCATGACAGCACCCCTCGTTATGCTCCCTATTTTCCATGGATGCCTTCTGACAGTGTGCGGATTAATACTTACCATGTGTATGTAAATATGTTAGCAGAATTATGATGTAGGTCCATTTCTGCATTATTGACGTCGGCTGTTCGTACGCCGTCTTTGAGTGAGATCCATTTTTCTCTTCTTTCTCCATCACTCTATGTACATCGGGAAGAATATGTCACATGACACAGGATATTTCGTGCCTATGCAACAAGCGAAGTTCAATTTTCTTTCCTCCACCACTCTGCGTCCAACGTGAAAAATATATCATGTGGCACAACATATTTCGTGCCTGTGCACGAGGCGGAGTTGAATTTGTTTTATCCATCACTTTGCGTCCATCGGGAAGAATATGCCATATTCTTATGGCACGACATATTCCGTGCCTGTTCACCAGTTTTTGTTAGGGATGGACGCGAGTCGCGAGAATTCTCGCATTGTCTCGCGAGACGAGACAGAGTCTTGTCTCGCGTGAGATTTCTCGCGAGAATTCTCGCATTTTTTTCCGTCTCGCATAAATACGATCTGAAAAGCGACAATTTGCCTGAAGCCTCTACCGTTTGACTTGCATCTCCTTCGTTTTCGGTCCTGGTATACTATCAGCACTCTACAATACGCACAAACACGTAACATTTAAAATTAGAACATACGAGAGATATACAAAACACACAAAGGAGAGGATAAAGAAAGAGGCGGAAAAAAAAAGAAAACAGAAGAGTTGAAAGAAAAATAGTAAGTAAATAGGAAAGGCGGTACGGTATGTTCAAATCTGACCACTTGTAGACGGGGCTCGGGGCCTTAAGTTTGGGGCCCCCCTTACTATCCCCTTTTTTACGCATTAAGCCCCTTTACTGAACCCCCCTTTTTTAAGCATTTTAACCCAGATTTGACCGCTGTTGTACTCGAAAATTGCATTTCAGTTAACTGTAGTTTTTGTACTTTAATCAAATCGTATTTATCACCCCAAAAAAATATCTCTAACTTGATCTAGTGATAAACAATTAGGTAATACCTATATTATAGAGGAAAATCAGTTTTTTCCCCACAATTACTATTTCAGTACATATGAATTTATAATTTAGATAATCGGGATATATATGGGCCCCCTTTTTCTTCAGGGGCACCGGACTACCGCCCTCCTTGACCCTGTGATAATCGGGTTTCGGGTATATCAGAGAGAGATTAGAAGTAGAGCAACTTGCATTCGCATTGATGCTTAGTCTGAGTAGGTTGAAATATGGTTGAATATCCTTGGTTGAAATATCCTTGTACCGATATTATCCTCAAACTTTCCCTCACGTTGCGGCGTGCGTAGGGGGGGGGGGGGGCGCCGACCCTGGTAACAACTTTCTAGGGGCGGTTAAATCCCTATTGTTGGCCTATTTTAAAGAGATTAAAATGACATTTTTTATTCTTATATATTAATATCGGACGGAAAGAAATGCAAGCAATTTTTTTAAAAACTATTTCTCTTTTCCTTTATATTATCATGTTTTCCCTTCCTTCGGCTTGCAAAACTTTTATAAATTTTTTTCCTCCCCATCATTTTATCTTGCAGTTGGATTCCTATTCTAAAATTATCTTCGCCTGTTAGATGTCTTTTCATTTTTTTAAAAAATCCACACTGGATATACATTAGGGGGATTATGGTTTAATTTTTCTGTAAACAGGGCGACCATAACGACTGTAGTATTATCGCTAAAAATTATTGTGGGAAAAGTACAAACGGATAGTCGTCAACAAATTAACTGTTCAGTAATTTAAAATATAAACAAAAAATAAGACGTCTATTAACCAACTGAGATACTATAATGAAATATAAAAATGCACACACGGTAATGTTATTGGAAATATTAGGCAAATAATTATAATTATCGTTAATATAATCTTGTTTTCATTAATATAAAAATTACACATATTTTAGAGACTTGAAATTGACGTTAAAGTAAATAGTAGAGATTTAATAAAGACTAAAAGTGTTCTGTTTATAATTTTTCAAGGGTTATCTTACAACCAACTGAACGATAAATAATTCTAATTATTTATTTGTATTAATATATCCCGCAGTAATTTCAACAGAGAAGATTACTTGAACTTAAAAAAAAAAAATCTGTTTTGTCTCATGCAGATTTGATTTTAGTAAAATATTCGCTACTTCTCGTATGAAGAGCGGGTGCGCAGCTATTTTAAAACAAACGGTTGTCCATTTCATGTAGTGTCTGAGGTATTTAATGCTACAACTTGAATAGTATGATGTAGAAATAACACATTTTGAAAGTCGGGAGTTCTCTGCAAACCGCTAAGCTTTTCACTTTTCTGATCGCGAATGACACTGACGTAGTTTTTTGAGTCATTATTTTGCAATGATGCCAGGTTAATACTCATGACGCAAACTTTACATCAAGAGTCACATAATTTTGCTTTTATTTTAGACTAGCTGAAGTACCCGTCCTCGACGGGTTAGTGAATAATAATTTCCAAAAAGCAAGAACTTTCGTCAGCATTGTAGGAGTACACAGAATGGATGTAGTATGTTGCCAAAGTAAAGAAAGCGAAGTTATAATTTCCATGTATTGTTAAAATATTACAGGTTTGAGAGTAACTAAGTAATATCATTTCATTCGCTTTAGTCGTAATTATGGGATGCGCGAACGAATATTTACGCATATTGAAATAATTTTCGCAAAATCTCAAAATTTAATCAACATTTTTGAAAAATTTGAAGCCTAGAATTTAAGTTGAGTGACAACCTATCATGTCACTCAAATTCGTTTCATTCCCTGCAGTCTTTATTTCGTGATGCTGGAACAAATTTTCAGCATTTTAAAACGATTTTCGAAAAATCTCAAAATGTAAGCAAAATACTTTTAAAATTCAACGCCTATAAATTAAGATTAGCAACTACCTATCCTATCACTAAATTTCGTATCATTCGTATTAGTCGTTATTACGTGATGTTTGAAGAAATATAAACATATTTTGAGAGAATTTTCACAAAATCTCAAAATCTAATAAAAATGTTTAAAAAATTGGACTCCTATAGTTTATGTTGAGCAACCATCTATCGTGTGAACCAATTTCATATCATTCGCTTTAGTCGTTATTACGTAATACGGGAACAAAGATTCACTCAGTTTTAAACGATTTTCACAAAATCTCGAAATCTGATGGATTTTTTTTAATTAGATGCTTATAGTTTAAGGTGAGTGACCACCTATCATTTCACCAAATATCATTTTTTCACCTTTGCAGTTATAACGTGATGTGCGAACACAAATTTACGCAGTTTGAAATGATTTTCGCAAAATTTCAAAATCTAATCAAGATTTTTTTCGACGCCTATGTTTTAAGTTGAGTGACCACCTATCATGTCACTCAATTTCATATCATTCGCTTCAGTCGTTTTTACGTGATGCTTGAACACAAATTTACGCAGTTTGAAAGGATTTTCGCAAAATCTCAAAATCCAATCAGAATTTTTTAAAAATTGGACGCCTATGTTTTAAGTTGAGTGACCACCTATCATGACACCCAATTTCATATCATTCGCTTCAGTCGTTTTTGCGTGATGCTTGAACACAAATTTACGCAGTTTGAAACGATTTTCGCAAAATCTGAAAATCTAATCAAGATTTTTTAAAAATTGGACGCCTATGTTTTAAGTTGAGTGACCACCTATCATGACACCCAATTTCATATCATTCGCTTCAGTCGTTTTTACGTGATGCTTGAACACAAATTTACGCAGTTTGAAAGGATTTTCGCAAAATCTCAAAATCAAATCAAGATTTTTTAAAAATTGGACGCCTATGTTTAAAGTTGAGTGACCACCTATCATGACACCCAATTTCATATATTCGCTTTAGTCGTTTTTGCGTGATGCTTGAACACAAATTTACGCAGTTTGAAACGATTTTTCGCAAAATCTCAAAATCTAATCAAGATTTTTTAAAAATTGGACGCCTATGTTTTAAGTTGAGTGACCACCTATCATGACACCCAATTTCATATCATTCGCTTTAGTCGTTTTTGCGTGATGCTTGAACACAAATTTACGCAGTTTGAAACGATTTTCGCAAAATCTGAAAATCTAATCAAGATTTTTTAAAAATTGGACGCCTATGTTTTAAGTTGAGTGACCACCTATCATGACACCCAATTTCATATCATTCGCTTCAGTCGTTTTTACGTGATGCTTGAACACAAATTTACGCAGTTTGAAACGATTTTCGCAAAATATGAAAATCTAATCAAGATTTTTTAAAAATTGGACGCCTATGTTTTAAGTTGAGTGACCACCTATCATGACACCCAATTTCATATCATTCGCTTCAGTCGTTTTTACGTGATGCTTGAACACAAATTTACGCAGTTTGAAACGATTTTCGCAAAATCTGAAAATCTAATCAAGATTTTTAAAAAATTGGACGCCTATGTTTTAAGTTGAGTGACCACCTATCATGACACCCAATTTCATATCATTCGCTTCAGTCGTTTTTACGTGATGCTTGAACACAAATTTACGCAGTTTGAAACGATTTTCGCAAAATCTGAAAATCTAATCAAGATTTTTTAAAAATTGGACGCCTATGTTTTAAGTTGAGTGACCAGCTATCATGACACCCAATTTCATATCATTCGCTTCAGTCGTTTTTACGTGATGCTTGAACACAAATTTACGCAGTTTGAAAGGATTTTCGCAAAATCTCAAAATCAAATCAAGATTTTTTAAAAATTGGACGCCTATGTTTAAAGTTGAGTGACCACCTATCATGACACCCAATTTCATATATTCGCTTTAGTCGTTTTTGCGTGATGCTTGAACACAAATTTACGCAGTTTGAAACGTTTTTCGCAAAATCTGAAAATCTAATCAAGATTTTTTAAAAATTCGACGCCTATGTTTTAAGTTGAGTGACCACCTATCATGACACCCAATTTCATATCATTCGCTTTAGTCGTTTTTGCGTGATGCTTGAACACAAATTTACGCAGTTTGAAACGATTTTCGCAAAATCTGAAAATCTAATCAAGATTTTTTAAAAATTGGACGCCTATGTTTTAAGTTGAGTGACCACCTATCATGACACCCAATTTCATATCATTCGCTTCAGTCGTTTTTACGTGATGCTTGAACACAAATTTACGCAGTTTGAAACGATTTTCGCAAAATATGAAAATCTAATCAAGATTTTTTAAAAATTGGACGCCTATGTTTTAAGTTGAGTGACCACCTATCATGACACCCAATTTCATATCATTCGCTTCAGTCGTTTTTACGTGATGCTTGAACACAAATTTACGCAGTTTGAAAGGATTTTCGCAAAATCTCAAAATCCAATCAAGATTTTTAAAAAATTGGACTTCTATGTTTTAAGTTGAGTGACCACCTATCATGACACCCAATTTCATATCATTCGCTTTAGTCGTTTTTGCGTGATGCTTGAACACAAATTTACGCAGTTTGAAACGTTTTTCGCAAAATCTGAAAATCTAATCAAGATTTTTTAAAAATTGGACGCCTATGTTTTAAGTTGAGTGACCACCTATCGTGACACCCAATTTCATATCATTCGCTTCAGTCGTTTTTACGTGATGCTTGAACACAAATTTACGCAGTTTGAAAGGATTTTCGCAAAATCTCAAAATCAAATCAAGATTTTTTAAAAATTGGACGCCTATGTTTAAAGTTGAGTGACCACCTATCATGACACCCAATTTCATATCATTCGCTTTAGTCGTTTTTGCGTGATGCTTGAACACAAATTTACGCAGTTTGAAACGTTTTTCGCAAAATCTGAAAATCTAATCAAGATTTTTTAAAAATTCGACGCCTATGTTTTAAGTTGAGTGACCACCTATCGTGACACCCAATTTCATATCATTCGCTTCAGTCGTTTTTACGTGATGCTTGAACACAAATTTACGCAGTTTGAAAGGATTTTCGCAAAATCTCAAAATCAAATCAAGATTTTTTAAAAATTGGACGCCTATGTTTAAAGTTGAGTGACCACCTATCATGACACCCAATTTCATATCATTCTCTTTAGTCGTTTTTGCGTGATGCTTGAACACAAATTTACGCAGTTTGAAACGATTTTCGCAAAATCTCAAAATCCAATCAAGATTTTTTAAAAATTCGACGCCTATGTTTTAAGTTGAGTGACCACCTATAATGACACCAAATTTCATATCATTCGCTTCAGTCGTTTTTACGTGATGCTTAAACAAAAAAAGCGTCACGGACAGAATGACAGAATGACAGAGTGACAGAATGACAGAATGACAGAATGACAGACAGACAAACTTTTTTTTGAGGGTCGCATCGGATTCCCGGGTGCTTGAAACCGATAGAAATCGCAAAATTTTTGAATTCCAAGAAATGTACAGACAAAAGTCTAATTTTATTTATATAGATTCTACATCACAGTAATTAATGGAAATTACTCTTGTTAGGAAAATTTTCGTTTACTACAGTGCGAAGAACGGGCATGCAGCTAGTAAATAAAAATAAATACTATATTTTCGGTGTGACATTATATATACGGATTAAATCTCAATTTCTTTTACTTCAAATGCCGATATATGCTGATATAGTTATTAATATATCTACTACTGTGGTTATATGTAAGTAATTGTTATTATTAATATTAATTTTCAATAAAATCCCAATAATAAGTTAGTATAAAATGGTAACGAAATCGCAGTCCTTAATTTTGCGAGACTCGCGAGACGTCTCGCGTCTCGCGCGAGACGAGACAGCAATTTCTTTGCGAGACGCGAGACGAGACACAGTGTTTGCGAGACGAGACAAGACGCGAGACGAGACAGAGGTTTACCACTGCGAGACGAGACGAGACAGCCCCGATTCTCGTCTCGCACGTCTCGCGTCCATCCCTAGTTTTTGTACCCAGTTGCTAGTTGCCTGCGGAGCAAAACTGTCCTTGGGAATTGCCACAACTTAATGGAACTACTGTGTATCTATCGAAGACGCATAGCATTGTGCAGTGAAATAATAAGTTTCTTTTTTTTTAAAGATGATGAACGTTAACGTTCCGATGAAGACGATATCGTTCCGATTGGCAACAGACGACATCGGAACGATATAGCGTGGGAATCACCAATTTTGTGAATCACAATTCTTTTTTTTTGTGAGACGGACCAAAAAAAAAAAAGTGTGATATTTAGACACGATTTATTTTTTTTTTCATCTGAGTTCACAAAAATTACAAAAACTCTTTTTCGTCGCCAACATATGTGTGTTTTAAAAGTCATTCATTTAATAAAGCTCTTTTAGTTAAGAAATAGTGTAGACATGTGCATCGAATCCCTTTCAGAATTGGCTTGTATCATGTTTTTAAAAATGTAAGCAGTACCTGATATGTAAATAAATATATGTAGATAAATAAATGAAGGTAATAAAATATACAAATAAATAAATAAATGTAAGTGCTATATTTTCCCTGCATACTGCCAGATGGATCCTATTAGGCCTAATAACTTGAAAGGTTGATAGAATCACTTTCTAAAATATGTATAATTTCCGAGGCGTAACGGAGTTGTCGCGAATTAATTATTTCATCTATTCCATCTGTGGTTTACAGAGGAAGATGATAAATACCAACGATTCTAATGCGAGAAATTTCATCTGGAAACAGTCCCAGAGTAGCTCAGTGGTAGAGCAACCGCACGTTATGCGGCAATCCTGGGTTCGATTCCCAGCTCTGGAATTTTTCGCATAGTTGGTAAAAAATAAAATTATCAGCCTAAACACTCCAACTTGCCTAATATGCTTTACTACTTTTTTTTTGTATTTAGCATTCAATGTCCTATTACGAAAAGTAATGCCTCTTACACTTATGGCATATCATTACCAGTAATCATCATCAATATGGATAACGAATTAATATTGTTTTATTATGTATATTAATTATAGACATTTCAGTCATTTTATTGTGACCACATGTCAAAATCCAGAATATCCTCCACGAGCGGCGGGTTTGGATCTCCGCTAGACTGTCAGGGAGAGAGACAATGAGGTGCTGGAAGGTACTCACATTGATTCCAAACAATGTAGGGTAGGTCCCAATTCCTTCTTCAGCTAGTGGAGGTTGCGCGGTTGAGGATCTATGGGGCGAACTGCCCGATCGAGATAGTCTCGAAGATTTCAGATTGTGTTTGAATCCGGGAAATCCCTGGGTCATCGAAGTGCGGTAAACTCATGCTCGTGTCCTTCGAATCGCGCACGTACACTGCGCATGCGCACACAACGTTGTATGAGATGTTGCATTGTCTTACTGGAAGATGACATAGTGCAGAGGAAAGATAATATACATGTATGAGTGGATGTGGTCTGGCAGGACAGTTGCATACAATAATTGATCCATAGTGTAGTCCACAAAGATGAGTACACTCAAAGAATGAGTCGAAAACATTCCACATACCAGTGCGCTGCCTCTTTAAATTGTACACGTTTTTCAATTATTGGAGAGTGTTTTTTTTCAGTCCGAATATACCAACGTTCATCCCTCCGATGGAGCAAATACACGATTCATCAGGAAAAAAAAAAAAAAAAACACCTGTCACCCAGTGATTGTCCATGTATGGTGCTGCCGACGAAATTGCAGGGTCTGTCTTCGATGCACTGTCCTTAAGATAGGTGCGGAAACCTGCTCTCTGCTACGGAGGCCCATGCGTATCTCATACAACTCGCTGAAATCTCGTTTTGGATAGACTTTAGCTGCAATGGGCTCTTCTCTGCTTTTAGATCCACTGTTGCTCATCGGTTCGCCCGTATCCATCTCCTCATACATCTTTCCCCTCTGGTAGCTTATGGCTTGTGGGACACCACAATTTTTCCGTGACTGATTTTTCATGATGCAAATTTTGTCATTAAATACACGCCTTCACCACGGCCTGAAGCAAACATTTCACAAACTGCACCGTTTCAGAAATACTGCCACGCTTGGCCAGACACCATAGATCATGCTCTTCCGGGCATTGGAGAAATACTTTCGTTTCTGCATAATTCCAACGATTCTGCTATTTCCCGCTTCCCCCAGACATCATTTACTTACTATCCGCGTCTTATACTTCCACGCGCCTTTTGCAATTGCTTGGAAATGCTGACGTCGTTCACTACTTTCTTTCGCATTAAAGCAAAGGGATTGTGTGAATTTAATAACTTTTTTTCTATTTTATTATTTACATTCGTATTTATAATATAATAAGATGAATCTTAAATGTAATTTTTAATCATTTTTTTAGCATTCAGGCAATAAATATTAGTTGTTTATCCCTTCTTAGCTAAACCATGATCTGAAAATTAAAGTTTGAACATGTATTGTTCTCCCAAAATGTCTGAAAATTTGTTAAAAATACTTTTTTCAAATCAAATAAATCATCGATTGCTACCGTGAAGAAATGCGAGAGAGGGAAGCAGCACATGAAATGAAAGGAAATGCAATTACACGATTACGCGAAAACAGATTGAACGTTAATAATTCGCTAATAGAAAATGCAAAAAAGTGTAATATTTAAAGTATTAGCTCATTGAAGGAATGGCCCGATTTTAATTAGTGTGCTTGAGATAGTTATACGAGTCTACCTCATTTCTGACAGTAATATCTTTTGGTAAGGGTCCCTTAAATTGTTATTATATTTAAATCCAATATATTTTCTGACGTGAAAGAATGGAGATAATACCTTCAATTAAGGAAATAATGAATTTATTTGTACGTATGTATGACTGTCTTGTTACGACAAAATAATATTTTTTAGTTGTTAAAATAGACTTGATTATTATTGTTATTATTATTATTTTTATTTTTATATTTCATTTATGGCTTGGATTTATATCGATGTTAAGTAGAATTAAGTGCATTCTATGTCTGCATCTATACTCTTTGCGAACTTGTCTATGTTAGGCCCAATAAAATGGTTTCTGATGTGTGCTTAGCTACTTACGTATTTTTCTGTTTGATTTTTGCATTAAATTTTATCAATTTTTAAAAAATCTAAAGCTGTTGTTTCACGATTTTAATATGGCATGTCAACGTAATTTTTTGGGTAATAAAAGAAATATTTTGTTACAGAGTTCAACTTTTAGATACCCTAATGGAATTTAATTTTTTTCTTATAATGTGATGAAAACTTAATTATAAATCGTGAAATTGCTGTGGATTTTTTTCTAATATTATATTCTAAAATATTTAGTTATATACTAAGCATCTCAAAATGGGAAGTAGGGCACATAATAAAGAATTGAGAATTACATAGCAAATCATGACTGCAAAAGTTAGAGAAAGGTAGTTGTAAAAATAAAAGACTAAAGGGATTAAAGAGACTGATTTATTTGAGGCATTATAGAACAATATGAGTACGAATCCAGTACTAGATTAATGTATTTCATGATGTTTCACTATATTTCCGATGTCTTCACTATGATATGCCTCAAACCGACCGCACATCAACTGCCGGACACGCTCGAACACACCCATGTTGTTGTTTTTTTTGTTGTTTGTTTGTTTATTGTATCAGCAGAGCAGGCAAGGTCATGCCAAGAAATTTGCTGCAGACGCCACAGGCTCTTGGTGCACAGTAAATTTAAGGGCTCCCCACAGATATAAATCAAAACTCGATAAATCAGGTGTGCCTGGGATCACAGGACTGATTAATCAATCTCTCAAGCAAGCACAACTTAACAGTGAACGACGATATTTCCTGTCATAGTTTTCTATACAATCTTCATCCACTAAACGTTTGTAGTATTATTTTTGAAATGTCTTACGTATATAACATTATAACAAACATTAATATCAAAGAACTTTAAAAATAAGTTAGCAATATTGAAATCAATAAATCACAAAAAGCAAGAACAGGAAAGTATCATAGACCCAGCAAGAAAATGACACAAAATGGCAAATCCCATCGAACAAAGATGATATACTACTTCATTTATATAATCCTGTGTCGGCATTTCTATCGATAAAAGAAGGAAAAAAACGAAATGACAAAACCTTAAAAATAAGAGTTCGGAAATGATTAACACTTTCCATGAAAGGACGACTATTGGTTCGAAGAATCCAAAACTCAAAATAAAGAAAAAAATAGAAATAAGCCCCAGCCAAACCTTAGAATCTCCACTAGCATAAAACTAAATTTATATTATTCTAGATAAACTTTTTTTCCCTAATTACTCAAAAATATTAAAAAGTAATAAAATATTTATATAAAATTACTTTTAATGAATTATAACAATTGCTAAAAATAAAAATAAACATCCTGAATAAAATTTGAAGATTAAATAAGATTCATCATTTACCACGAGTAATATGCAAATTTACATTTCAATAAGAATAAATTCAATAAAAAAAGAAAAGTTCCTCAGAAATTTATTAAAAAAAAATAAAAGCATGTAAAATCTAATGTGAAAATTATTGACTATCAAATTATTACTATCTCTTGTATGTTTTAAATTTAACTATGTTGGCTTAAATATGAGGCGTTCAAAACCATGGTTGACCAAGTGCATATTTAAAAAAAATGGAGATAGTTCATGTTGGAGTAACCTCAAAACATGTTCTATTCACCGTCATAGTGAATCAAGTCATTAATACATTTTCTCTCACAGAGATAGCATTTATTGCTTTTTAGTACAATGCCACTATACTATAATGAGCAACTTTAAACCTTTATTTCTTCCATTCAGTTTTGATGGAGTTTGTTCTTTATGGTTGTGACCTCATATTTTCATTAAATGTATTCATGATAACGAGTGTCAAAGCAAAACCTGTGTCCTTTTCCTATTATTTAAATTTAAAATTTAATAGATTGTTTTAAAGAAAATACAGTGACAGATTTTTCTCCGCTTTCTGTGTATGTTTGTTCAAACTATAATTCTTACAGAAATTCTATAAAGTATTTATTACTAATGCTTACGACGGAAGTACAAAATTCCGCAAAGTATTTATAATATGATGAATGATATTTTTCTTTTTCCACCTATATCTTGGAAGAAATATGTAACACGTTACGAAAACAATGTAACACATGAGCACACAACGTAGAACTCTTTGACAACAACAACAAAAAAAAAGAATAAAGAATATATGTACGCAAACGTGTGACAATGTTTACTCCATGAAATTTCGTATTTCATGCCTACAAAAATGAAGCAATCTTTATTTAGTGGCTTAGTGTGTCTTTAAGTCACGTCATTGAGAAAGTTAATTACTAACATAATAAAAAAGCTAGTTGGTTGAAATAGATTTTAAACCCACCAAGATTCATTTTAATTATACGAAACGATTGTTATGCCCATTTTTTTTTTCAGTTCACTTATTGTGTAATGTGTACTTTCTTTTACTGTCAGTTTGTATGAAGTATTACATAATTTCCGGTATTTTCTTGGATTACATTAAAGACACATTGCTCTTTTATAGGAATATGCTCTGGCTTAGACAACATAACATGAGCAACAAGATACTATCGCTTGTATCGTGTAATAGTTTCATCAGGCTACTTACTTAAAAATATTTAATTTCATCACGTAAAATAACAAATTTCAGTGTTATAATGCAAAATAAAAAGATTTTTTTAGTTTCTTCAAGAAGTTTTGCAGTCACAAAGATACCTCCCCTCCCTTTATAAAAAGAAAAAAAAAACTGTGTGGTAGTTATAATTTAAAAAACCGTATGTTTTACCAGTTTTCTGAAAGATATGAAAAATTAGAATTCTGCTGAATTAGTGAAACATTAAGGTAATCATATTTTTAATGAATGAGTGAAACATTGAAGATAACCATATTTATATTTTTAATGAATTAATGAAGCATGAAAAATAATCATATTTATATTTTTAATGAATTAATGAAACACTGAAGATAATCATATTTATATTTTTAATGAATTAATGAAACATTAAAAACAATCATATTATATTTATCTATTTTTATTACGTAAGTTTGTTATTATCGTTTAACACCGGTAATTTGAGTGTTCTTTTCCGTTGTTTTGTTTATATAATATGTTCTATTAAATAGATTGTTATTTGCATGAAGTAAATTATTTCCGATTTAAAATAGTGCTTTCATGAAGGCTTTCTTTCAAGTACGTCAACTACTGCAGCTTAGGTGGCGGATCCCCCAGTAGCACAACTTGTTTAAAACTCGTTCAGCCTGCGTTCTCATATCGCAGACTGAATGTCTTTTGAACGTCTTTGTAATTAGTGGTACTAGGGTAGTAAGGACAAAATGGATATGCATCGAAACATTATGACCTAGATCAAAACTTTAAAAACTCAATGAGCAGTAATAAATCTTGCAAAACTTAGCGTTTGAAGTGACCATTTTTATAAAACATTTTAAACCTTGTTGTAAATTAAAGAATTATTGAAGTTTCAAACATTACATATTCAATCATTTCTAACATGAATATTTTATATTACTAAATTATTTAAAACGTTATTTGAAGGCAATATTCCGTGTTATAGAAAATAGTAAATAGATACTAAAAAAATCAAAAACTAGTAATTTTTCTTTTTCGTATTACCATTAAAATGTTACATAGAGATCAGCAAAAATAAAAATCAATGTTAAATCAACTTTCATGAACATTTTTTATCTACGGGTGATCTAAAACACTCAGAATACTAATTACTATTTTTTTAACAATTTAAATTTAAATAAGCTTATGCAATCTAATTTAAAAATTCTATTACTTTCTGCACTACTTGTTAAATAAAATTAGCTGTATGAGACACTTCTTTATTTTATAAACTGCCGCAAACAGAATAAAATTCATTAATTCCATCAACTTTTATCTCAATGTGTGAAATTATTCCTACGTACCCAGATCGATTTCAAATAATCTTACTGTACAGCAATGTAATTAAATTTAAAGCTCTCAGAAGTAAGCTAAATTCAGTCTCGTATCTGAAACGTTACCAAACACGAGTTACTGAAACTCGCATTAGGTACTTCCTTTGCAATTAGTCATTATCTTTTACAATTTTAAATGTGTGAAATACTCAGAAAGTATTCGCAAACTATTTTAAGCAATTATTGGAAATTTCAAATGCTTTCCGTATCTAATATAATGCATTATACAACGAATAAAAATTTATTCCTTAAATGTTGAGTCGTTGTAAATGGAAAATATATGAGATGGTCAAACTATCGCTTAAAATTATGAATGGGATTAACGGTTTAATTAAATTTACTCAACCAAGTAGGCAAGAAACGATTTATGTATTAACAACATTTAATATCGTTTTATGCTTAAGCTTGTGCAAATAATTAAGTAATAGGAGTATTTTAATCATGTTTAAGCACAAGTAAATCACCTTTAAAATCGTGAACAAAAAGATAAGACTTGCATACAGAACGTCGAAAATAAATTATGATATATATATATATATATTCTTAAATAAATAAATGTTATAAAATAAATGTATTCCGCAGCGATTTTTCTTTAAAATACTCAATTGAAAAAAATATTATCAGTAACGGGTTTTCCTGTTTAATAATTATGATTAAAATAGGAGTGTGTATAATGTGGTGCCGAATGCAGCATACAACCACACGTCTAAAAAAGTTCAGTAAAACATATATTTCTCAATATACTATATACCTATTGCAAAAATAAAAGTTGCCTGCTCTAAAGTAATCAACATCGGGTGTTATGCACGTTTGGCATGTGTTCAAAGCATTGGCATTGCACATGAAGGCGTTCTCCGTGGCGCACTTCCCTCTGATGATCACGTTTTTCAATCTTCTCGAAATTCTGCACGCTTAAACCAAACGAGCAAAATTCGATCGTCGGAGCGATTTTTGGCGCAGTTTTCAAAAAGTGCGCTTCTCCTTTAGGAGCGTTTTCCGATAACAAATGCGGAGCGAAATATGCGTGAATCGAACAATAAGCGAGGAGGGGAGTTCTCAAAAAAAGACTACCTAAAGAGCACTTTTGCGGAAATACCGGTAGGTTTCGATGCAAACGGATCGCTCACCAATGTATCGCTTTTTTCGCTCTTTGGGTTAAAGCGTGTACGTCTTTGGGGATCTCTGTCGTTATAGAAACAGGAAATAACCGGAGGGAATGAATTCAGGAGAATGGGGCAGATGGAAAGTAGCACATATTGTAAAAGTACAAACTTTTTGTCTTTTTTAACTGTTGGAGTTCGACAAATGGTGATTGGAAAATATATACTTTCTGATATATATTTTCTGTATGTACAAGCTCCGCTGAAAATGTTCGGTTAATTATGTGGGAGGTCTTTACAAATATCGGCCAGAGAAATAAACTGTCCTTCAAAATAATTACAAGTCTCTTTCAAAAGACGCTTTCTCGTGCAATTTCAGTTCCATGTACAACATCAAAACATCCATAACACTCGACTTGTAATTATTTTGAAGGACAGTTTATTTCTCTGGCCGATATTTGTAAAGACCTCCCACATAATTAACCGAACTTTTTCAGCGGAGCTTGTACATACAGAAAATATATATCAGAAAGTATATCAATAAAGTAGGAAAATTTTTTCAGCGAACGTGTGTTTTCATACAATAAATATACAAGGGGGCCGTGGTAGCCCAGTGGTTAAGGCGTTGGACTCGTAACCGGAAGGTTGCGGGTTCGATACCGGCGTACCACTAAAGACCACCGTGTACATGCGGCGTACGTGCACGTTAAATCCGTGGTTCCGAAAGTCCTCTCGGCGGTCGCTAGCAGTTTCCGAGGGGTGCCAATATTCAGAAGTCCCCCACCTTCTGATGAGGTTCCAAATTGTGGCGGGAAATTCCGGGAAGGACGTATAGGTAGCTCTAAGCGACACATTCAGTGACGCGAGCTGTCCTCTCCTGGCAAACAAACAACAACAATAAATATACAAGGCTCATAACTTACTGCCATAATTATTAAAAGAATGTTAGTGTTGGTGAAAGTAACCGTTAAATAGTGTCAAGAGACAAACTGGCTGAAGTAGCAACACAACTCACATCATCTACGGAAGTTTTAGTTCAGTAGCTGATGCTTTATCTTCGAGCTGTTTCTTAATTTTTCAACTGTAAGTAACCTTTAAAGTCTATACACAAACTTAAAGTAAACGTATTAGAATTAAACTTGCGGTTTTAACACAGCATGCACTGAAAATTGGCTATTTTCTTTTGTATAACTATACATTTGCTTTCCAGATAACATGTACCAGTATTCTCTGAGGTAGTCTCAAAGTTCCGACAGGGCGAGTTTTTCAACAACATACGGGACTTGTACATTCCAAAACAATTCTCGTAGGAAATCGTACCCAAGAAGACTGCACCAAATGGAATGTTACATTTTTTTTATTTCATTGGGATTAATACAATGAAGATTTTTGCTGAAAAAAAATCTACAAGGGGTATTTAAAAAGTAAGTTACACTTGTTCCTCCACTGATGGCAACATTACGAAACAAGACCGAAGCTTGTGCAGACGATAGTTCAGTTCCACGGCTTCCAACGGTAGCAATTTCATTCGGATAGTGACAACCGTTGGTGCGTAGTACGAGAAGGTAATGGCGCGTAAACTGGAAGCTTACGCCCACGTTGAAGTACGTGGGACAGTACCAAAGATTATCCAGGGGGCAGTACGATCTTTGTCACCACCCGCGGGAGATGTATAACAGATAATATGTTATACATCTCCCGTGGGTGGTGTCTTTGTGGGCAAAACGCTTCAAGCAAAGGCATTGTCCTCTCGCATAACAATGCAAGACCTCTCAAGACACGCACAACACAGGATTTGGTGTTATACGTGCTTGAAGAGCGAGCTTTGAAAGGGAGGAATGGCAGAAACCGCCGTTCAGTCCCGACCTGGTGCCCTGCAACTTTCACGTGTTCGGGAAACTCAAAGGGCATTTGGTTGGAAGACAATTTTCCAACGATGTCCAGGTTCAGGTAAGTGTTCAAAGCTGGCTCCGGGCCCAAGGAGCGATATTCTATCATCAAGGCATCTAACGATTGGTGGAACGTTCCGACAAATGTCTGCAGCGACTGGGATATTATGTAGAGAAATTGTGTGCTGTACGTGTGTCATTGTATTGTAGTGCACTCCTCAATAAAGTGTTTTTGACCTATATTGTTCGAGTGTAATTTACTTTTTGAATGTCCCTTGTATTTTTGTAAAATGTTTAAGTGAGAGTTTTTGTGAGGTCATTAAGTGGTATTAGTTTTATACATCCAATTATTTTTCCTATTCCTTTATCAAACGCTGCTATAACTTTGCCGACTATTAATAAGTCTTTTTAGTTTACAATAAAACGTATATATTAAATAACAAGCAAGAATTATTGCATGTGTTTCATCATTTGATGTGTAGTTTTAAAACTTACTTAGCGTATAACGCACATTCCACAACTTAACCAGTTGCTATCAAGAGCTATATTTATTTTTTTTAAATAATTATGATTGTTTGTAGATAAAGGTATAGAAAACAAATGGTATCGTGTTTACTACAAAATAGATAAAAATAATAAATACAGAAAGTAAATTTAAAAAGTTTTAAAACGCCGCCGTCCCCCTTACACTCCTAGTCCCCATTTTTTGTACTATGATAACCGATTTTCTTTCTTTTTTCTGAAGTATAAATATCAAAAATGCCCTAGAGGATGCGGTTGAAGGAACATTACAACTGTAAGAAAGACATGAAAGAAAAATTTATGAAAGGTACTATAGTAAAATATTTTTTGAAATAGGAGTGTGTGTATATTTTCCTCATATCTATGTTTAATATTATAGAATTGACTTTAAGCACAATATGCTTCTAAGTAAATATTTATAAAAACTGTTATAAATTTAAAGTATTAAATATGCTAATATAATAAATTTTTAAAAAATCTGACCAAATCTAAGAAAATTTAATTTTCAACTTTCAAACTTCATCCCGCCGGTCCAACAGAGCTTTTTGGTGCTGAGCTTTGTATGACATGGCAGAACAGTAACATTCAGTATAGAGAACCAAAATATTAATTTCATCTTTAAATAATTCACTTCTTTTCCACTATCACAGCAAACCTACTTCAGCACAAATGCAGCCAGTTTTTCGTTAATAAAAATATTTTTAAAGCTTACTATTATAGAGGATGACTTGCTTATTCACACTGGTAGCGGATAAATTAATGAAGAAACTTCTTCGAGATAAATGTTATTTAATGTATGTACAGATCATAATTAATTCGTACAATAATAGAAAAAAAAACAATATATATTATGACATCTCAGACATTCGCAAATGTTCCAATTTTCGGAGAAGACTTATTGTATTATTTAGATCTCTTGCTTGGAAATGATATTGAATAAGAAAGTATGTCTTGTTCCCAACATCACATATTGCTATAAGATAGATAAAACTAGTATCTTTCGACTTCAAAATGTTTGTTCCACAAAAAAAAAAAACAAAACAATTATAGCTAATAGTTAGGGATCGACCGATACCACATTTTCGCCGATGACCGATACCGATACTTTACCTATAAATTCATTTTCAGAAATAGCCGATACCGATACTTAACCGATACCGATACTTTACATAATTTAATGTCATTTAAACCTACATCTGTATTCTCGGCAGTTTTTGTAACGAGAGTGTAGTTCTCGTTAAAATGAATAACAGCATGATGAATTTCGATCCCAATAGAAAGCATTAAAAAGAAAAAGCAGTGGATACATTGAAGTGTGAATTTACAGTAGTTCTAGTCTTTCTTTTCTATTCAATCATGCCGACGAATCACTGAATTTATGAAAAGCTGAGCGCTGGGAAGCGTCTTAGTGTGCAGGTTCGGAATTCTTTCTCCTCGTGTGGCTGTCGATCTAGTGGTCTAGAGTTTTGGGCGATTTTCTCCAGATGTTACGTGAATATGCGTTAGATTCCCTTAATAAGTTCTCCGCCCAAGGACCCCCTATAGGTAGATGACCCTCATTCAGGCTTGACAGAACACAAACGGGGGGGGGGTTAAAAGGATATATTAATAAGTGAATCCATTTCCAGTGCCGACTGGTGCAAATATTTAAATCATATTTTCTCAACCTCCATTTTGTCGCCTAATTGTTGCTATGAGCCAGATAAAAGGTCTCCATATTAGACCCAAAACAGCTTCCTGCTTGCTCTTACTATATGTCTTTGTTTTTGATTCATGCCTCTATTTGGTGCTTACAAAAGTAAACACATGAAATTTATTCAACTTCAAAGCTTGCAACTTTTATTTAGATTTTCTTTAATTATAAGTCTTTCACATATGAAAATATCTTTTATACTTAAGCTGCATTAAATTGTGATAATGTATAAACTGTACAGTATTATGTAAGTACATATGTATTTAGATATTGTTCATTAAATACGCCAATATAGGCTATATAAAATAGTATAGTTTAATATATATAAAAAATACTAAAGTTTAATTTTGCCCCCCTTTTTGGCCCACCGAAATTGCTCCCGTGACGCAACAATGAGTCGCGGCCCATAGTTTGGGAACCACTGATCTAGAGCACACAAAGGATGCGAGTTTTTTTACGTTTGCAGAGGGGAACCATGGAGGGGGGGGGATATGTCCGACAAACGTCATTCGGTTCAAACCCTATTCCCGTTTGCATTCGCAAAAATACGATTCACTTCCGATAGCAGAATGCTACTTTCGGTTTCAAATATTTCCGGCTGACTAATATTAAAATGTCTGTATCTGAAGTTCTATAAGCTAAATAGAAGCAAATTCCTCAAACGTATTTCGAAGGCTGAAATATTACACTTTAACACACATATGGGCAACCGGCGGCCCGCGGGCCGGATGTGGCCCGCCACGGCTTTTGATCTGACCCGCGGAACATCTGAAAACACCGTATAAACAATTCAATATCCCATATAAATCCCAATTATACGGCCCGCCACTTCCCTAAAATCCGCAAGTTTGGTTCAAAGTTTGCCCATACCTGCTTTAACACTTTAAAGGTCGTCATCCCCTGAAATATCAAACGATGTCAAGGACCGTCTCCCCCATCAATTTTGATATCTATATCATACCCAAGCCGAATCATATGACCTTGCGCCAATTTTTTAAATAAAAATTTAAAGTATGTCTCTTAAGCGTGAAATTAAATCAAGAGCAAGACTTTCTCCAACAATATCAAAAGTCTATATATACAGTAAAATCTCCCTAAAACGAAGTCTCCTTACAACGAATTTCTCCCTATAACGAAATTTTTCATGGAAACGTAACTTTAAGGCTTAAATAACACTATAAACATTCGCTATATAACGAAGAGCTTATCTTCCCATACCGAATATTTCAGATTTACCTTTTGAAGAAAATTTTAATTTTTGGACAGACCACTTAGTGGAAGAGTGACAGATGATAAAAATGGAGGCCAAGAAAATGAAACTGACTCCGATAATGAAGACACTTCATATTACTATATGGGCAAATCGGGACTTTGCCCATATAGTAATAAGGCCCTGGGCTTCACGACCAAAACCACATCAAACTTTAATGCTTCAACCTTTCAAAACCATTAAAAATAGGTTTCCAAATGGAAGAAAATGTGTCTCACTTTATTTTCAGCGGACTTTTAAAATGTGAATATTTTTATGAAAATTTAAAATCACAGAATGCAAATCAATGTAAAATAACGGAATTTTGAAGTAAAATAAACGTAAGTGCATTACATATTTTATTCTCTAAATTCGTGGATTGTCTTTACTTTTGAACATTTCATTTATACAATGAAAAGTAAGAAACCGTAAGTTTAACAAATTTATACTAAATACCAATTTATTTTGAATTGAAAGTCATAATTTAATATTTTTAAACATCGAATTAACTAAAAAGTTTGTAATATTTGCTGAAATAACTGCAAAAACCTCTAATCTCAGTATAATGAAATTGTCTCTATAGCGAATTTTTTTAACTTGTATATATACATATATGAATGAACTCTTTTTCGAGTCCACACAGTGAGAAAATAAACGTTTATAAAACGGAAGTAAAATTATAGCCTACCTCTCGACATTTGTTTTTCGCAATCCTTGCAGATAGCGTATTTAGTGTTCGCAACAATTCAAAATAATTTAGAAGTATAGACGATTGTCCTGTTAAACTGTCATCTAACGATTCTTTGTCCATAATTTCGACCACACTTGGTGATACGACATCCATTTAGCGATGGTTAGAATTTAAAAAAAAACACACAGTTCGAAAACATTCGCGCAAATGTGCCAATGAAACGACGCCTCTCATCTCATTACCCAAATAAAGATTCCAGAATGGTGTTGCGCCTGCGTGGTTTCTTCTGAAAAGCGAAGTATCGGTTGAAAAGTATCGGTGAAAATGGGTGAAAGCAACAGGAACCAATACTTTCCCGATAGTTTTAGAATCGAAAGAACCGATACCGATACCTAAAAAAATAGGAGGTATCGGCGCCGATACTATCGGTCGATCCCTACTAATAGTGGAAGCGGATGACTGCAAAAGCGTTTAGTTAGTAACTGCTCTTCTTCTTTACATAATACACTGAAACTAGTACATCATTGTGTCGACGAGGACTTTGTATCATAATCCTAAAACTCATTAATTTCAAACTAAATGTCCGAATTTCGTGTCTGTCTACGGACACACAGATTCATTTTCCCCAACTATTAGAACAAGGCTACGGCAAATTCTGATTAAAAAATATGTCTACCAACACATGTTAATTATGAACGGGTGTCGCAAATGTAAATATTCAGTCCTGACAAGATGATCAATGTTCAAATAGATATTGGAAGATTTAGATACTTTCGGGCTTGAATAAGTCATGTTAATTTTGTCTTTAACAAGTGTTTTTTTTATTAATGTTACAACGTATATTTGACGTATGAATTACTAAAACTTTAATTATGATGAGGAATAATTTTATGGAGAATCTGATGATATATGATACAGAATAAATGCTTTGAAAAATTATTTCATAACTTTTAAAACTATTGACACTTTACGATTAGAATTCTTTAAGGGATTTCAAATGTTATCATGCTAGTGTGTTAATATTTTATGTCTTCACTTTTATTAATTTTGTGGGACTAAGGCCAATTATCTGTACGAGGCATCTAGGCCTAAGGGCGGTATGTCTTCCGTAGGGGTCTTTCTAAGGGGTCCTAACCCGTATTTACGCTAAGTTTCGGAGAAAACTACGGAAAACTCAGAAAGGTTAGGTCGACAGACGCGTGATGGGACCTGAACCCAGGACCTTCACACTTCGGCCGTCTACCATTTCCAGTGACATAACAACTGTGCACTTTTATTAAAATGAGTTTAACTTTGAAATGATTCACAGATATTCGTATTGGCAAATGCTTGCTTTTAAACTATGCGTAATATTAATAATAAAAATTTAAAAAGTACACTGCATTTTTTGTTATGTTTATTTTTATATATAGCTCATAAAACTAATGAAAAGCGTAAAGTAAATGAAAACTAATAATTTAACGACTTCTAGTGTTGAAAGTAGTTCAGACAGGAAAGACACTAAAAAAAATTAAATTAAAATTAATTGAACTATCTCTCTACTGTAAGAGAAGTGAGTATGTTTAAAAGCGATATACCAATTACTCATTTTTTTACAATATTAGAAAGTTAATTAATCTAATAATCTGCAATCTGCTAAAGACAAAACTGAACAAAATTGCTCCAGAAGACATTTTCTTTTAGCAACCACTGGCACAGAGTCTGATCTGTCATAATCAATCATCCTCTAAAGATGGTGAAAATATTTATTTTTGAAACTTTTCCGTTAAAAATTTTGTCCAGCATCCCGTGTTTGATAAGTATGAATAATAAGATTTTTTCTCCCTAAGTATGTTTGCCGGAAAACATATATCTATTTCTTTCTTCAAATAACTGAGAGAAAAATTTCAATTGAAAATAACTTCAAAAGTTTTCTTTTGGAAGCTCTTTTAGATGTTTCGGAATTTTGTACGCAACTTTGAGCAAACGGAAAAACTTTCTTTGTAAAGCGTCATTGAAGTAGATAAAAATTTCTTTCCCTTCACTCGCGACAAGCTTTGGTGTTAGAAAAGCTTCTTGTATGTATTATTATCTTCATACGACTCATTGGAGGGGAAGATAGATAACACTCCTTAGTAAAAGTCTTGGATATTATGGGATGACATTTACAGAAAGTTCCTCCGTTTCCATCTATTGTTCAGAACTATGTTATATTTAGAATTTTAATGCATTCATACGAATATCTCCCTAACAAATTATTCTCTCCCTGACACATTATTCTTTACATTAGACATAATAACTGAAAAATAGCCATATTTATATTTCAGATACCTTCGAAATAGTACGTTTTTTTAAAAATTCTCATTTCTCAAGTTTGACACACATTTTGTTTCTGTTGCTGCTTATGACCACTGGCAGCGATGAATGATCCTCCTTATAGGACAGCGATGGGCAAAAGGGGACTGCTTCTATTTTACTGAGACACAGAGGCAGGAACTTCGACTTTGCTTGGGATCTAATAAATTTGAATCAATTCTAGATGAGAGACCCAGCACCTGAAATAGGCATCTCCAAAGGTATCGTTTGATCATACAGGACGTTGGAGCCACGAACAAATTTTACTTGCACCAGCTCCCATTAGCACACACGGATCCATAGCAGCCCAGAGAGCTTTTCACCTTCCCATGTACTGGCCAATCCGGCGCTGCTTCACTTTCTATGTTCTTATGGGAAAGGAATTTTGCACACATTCTTCATGCAAATGATGAACCTCAACATTTTAAACACTGATTCGAACGTTTTTTGGAAGTGTAGTTCACTGGCGCAAACATGTAAGACCCCAATTTTTTGTTTTTCACTATAATAAATATACCTATACAATCATTTTCTCATTACTATCTCATCGTCATGAATATACAACATTAAAACTAAAGTTCCTGAAAATTAAAGTTGAACATGATTTGGTAAAACAGGTTAAAAGATAAATTTTGCTCCAAAAAATAATTTGTGCTTTGATGATAATGTAGGTGTAGATGTCTGTTTAATTCAAGGTGTTTAGAGGATTTTTGATGCACACAAGGGTGGCCACTGGTTAGGCAAACCTAAAAAACCTGCAATATTCAAGAAATGTTTTATAACAGAAAAAATTGGAGGAATTTACAAATTTTGTCTAAAAACTAGAAAGTCTTATTTTAACTTGGGTCTCATTATTTTGTAGAATTATCTGATGTCTGCAGTTACACATTATTTGTGTATTTGCCTCATGCCTGAAATGATCTAAATGTGACTTCACATACGTGCGTGACAGTGGCAAATACGATTTTTTCAGAGCACCTAGTTAGAAAATCCATTCCTTTAAGATAACACTTTGTTTTATTATACACCTTTTTTAAGATTAAACAAGCTTTTATTTAACTAGGCCTTCCGCCAAATAATGTGTATCTGCCACTTTTGCGCATCTATACCAAGTCATATTTGGACTAATCCAGAAACAAAGCAAATGAAAAATTATTTATAAATACAGACTTCAGATATTCTTGCTCATCAAATTTCAAGATTTTTCAAACCTTGGTGCAAAATTTGGAATTTTCTGTGTCTTTTAATGTTAAAATAATCTCCTCACAATTCCAGGTTTTCTTTCATCTGGGAACCCTGTGTTCACCAAAAAATTTCCGAACATCCTGAATTATACGCATGAAGAATATCTACAACCACTTTGTCATATAAGCGTGCAGTGCGTATATAGGCGCACAATTTAATGGCGAACAGTTTATACGCATGAAGAATATCTACAACCACTTTGTCATATAAGCGTGCAGTGTGTATATAGGCGCACAATTTAATGGTGAACAGTTTCACTGCCAAATTAATGTCTCTTTTTTTTCAGACACTATATTTTAGTAATCTACGTCTTAATAGGACTAAAATAACAATGTTTAAAAATTATTTTATCAAGGCAATTTGTCATAATAATTCAATCTCTAAAGCGGATTAAAAAATTGTGTAATTTTTCTTGAGTCCCATGTTTTACAAATATGAGAAATATTACTTTCCAAAAATGTTTGTCCGAAACATTTATCAATTTTTATTCTTTCAAAAAAGTAAACATAAAAAAATCACTCGAAATTAATTTAAAGCGTTTACATTTAAAAATCCTTGAAAATGCCACGGAATCGTGGCTGGCACACGGTATGTTTGGAAAAACAGGAAAAATTTCTTTTTTAAACTTTATTGAAGAAGATAAAAGTTTCTCACTAGGTACTTGAAACAACCATTGATGATAAAAAAAAAACTTTTAGTTTATATTTTATTTATTTGGTTCATTGCAATGAAAGTTAGATAAAACAATGATTTCTTCTAATAAAGAAGTAGTAAAAGTTTTGAATATTTGTGAAATTTCGTTTCCAAAAAATTCCATTTTATTTTTATTTGGCTCAGAAATTACTATTCACTTATTACGTGTAAAAGGGAAACGCGATTTTTCTATCTTGCTTTCATTTTCCAGAGTAAAAAATATAATATGAGTCTGAAACTTTAAAACACAGCATACAAAAGTATTTTTCGAATATTACGTTTTCTCTCCTTTTTTCTAATTTTTCATTTGTTGTAAAATTTCCTCTAACGAGAGAGGGGGAAGCTTCAATTGAAACACCTATTGAAAAAATTGAAATAGATTTCAAAATATTAAACAAAAAGCTTGCAAAATTTAACACCCCACTTGCATGCATTCTCAATAGAAAAATAAAATCATTCTCTCATTATTTTGAATTTGAAACATTTTGAATTTCTCTCATTATTTACTACTTACTAAATTCAAAATTGGACAAGAAAGTTTAAGAGGACATTTAATTTATTTAATCGATTGTACAAACAATTTGTCATGATCAATCATTCTTTAGAAATTCAATTTTTTTTTCTGTTTTTCTTCCCGTTACAAATTTTCCCTGGCATCACGTATTTAATAACTCTGAATGTTTTTTACGACTTTATTTGTCAGAAATCCCTTATCTAACTTTTTTCTTCAAATAAATGCATAAAAATTGAACGAAAAAGAACTTTAAAAAGTTTACTTAGAAGTCCTTTTAGATACTCCGAAATCTCTATACGCCAGTTTCGGCAAACGGAAAAAACATTCTTTTATAAAACGACATTGAAGAAGATAAAAGTTTCCACCCATTCCTCCTTCACTACAAAATTTTATGTCACTGATGAAACTTCTTGTTTAGAGTCTCTTTGTGCAATTCATTACAGAGGAAATTAGATAAAATACCAAAGTACTGTAATGAAGAAATAGCATAAGTCTCAAATATTAGTGAATAAAAAATATAAATTCTAGAAATACTAGACATTCAAATGCATTCATGCTTCGTTCTGAAATATTATATGAGAAACAAAGGGTATTTCTTGCAAAATGTTCAAGGTAATATTCCTTTTATTTTAAAAGCATAGAAATATTGTTTAAAATGCTTCTAACGTACAAGAATTTTTTTCTCCAGAGAACATAACTTTTATTTATTTATTTATTTATTTCAAAATTCCTTAACTATTACATAAACTAAGAAGTTATGTAAACATTAGCTCTGTTTGTAGCACTAAAGGGAATTTTTACTAAACAAGGTATTCCTGTTAAGCACATTCAATTCAACGTAAAAAATGCCTCATATTTTTAAATATATTCATAACCATACTAACTATTAAAAATATGTCGAGAAAAATATAATTACTTAAATATTATCATAATAGAAATATTTAAATGGTTCCATTTTAAGCTTTAATATATAAATTGAGCTACGAAAAAAAAACAGTAAAAGTTTTTAAAATATTGGAAATTATTACATATACGTCTGAAACGAACGAAAACGAAACGTACGAAATAAACGTCTGAAAAAAATTTTTTTTGTGTACATATGGAATCTACGCTAGTAGTTTCCTTTATTCTACATTTAAATTTGAAAATGAATCATGTCGCAATGTATAAAATATAAGGTACGAATTATTTAAGAGAGATAGAAAAATATTATTAACTATATGTTAATGCATAAAATATAAATTATTGGAATAATATAAGAGAGAAAGAAAATTATAAAATGATATGTCAAATTAATTTACACGATTGCAAGAAGATTTTTGTTAAATAATTTTAAAAGTATAAAACATCTCTTGATCATGCAACTAAAATAGGGGTAAAATATTGTTTGACAAAATAAGTTAAGAAGGTGAACGAAATAAAAAGGTACAGAGGTGCACGAAATAAAAAGTTTTAAGGTATTAACATACTTTCATTTGAAATATTACACACCTAAACGCTTTCCAAATTGTTACAGCCCTTACTGTGCCATAAATTAGATTACTTACAAAAGACTACGTTTGTACAGGCTTTTTGATACAAAACATATTCTGATAAGGTCCAAAATATACAATTAAATCTTTTTGGAAAAACTAAATTAATGATTGTTAATTATACTTTATAGTTAAAGTTCAATTTTAAAATGCATTAAATTATATTTTAAACTTGCAAATACTATAATTGCATTTGCCATTTTCAATAAGAATCATGTGAATGTAAATGCATATAAATTTCTTGATTATGTATAATAGGAACCCGAAGACAATATCATTTTTTATGTCAACATTTCAGAAGGCCAAAACTACTGATGCTGATAATACAATTACCGTGCATGGGAATTTTTTTATCATAGGGGATAGATTGGACTGCATTATTCAAAATTCGTAACTTATGGTGAGTAAGAGACCAAAATGTTCTTTAAATCCTTCGTTGGGCGCGTGGACTACGATCGTAGACCAGGTACACACTCCAGGTAAAAAAGTATTCGAGTAATGACTAGATTTCCTATTTTAGTTTTGCCAATAACTGAGTAGTTTTTGAAAAAACACAAAATTAGAAAGAAATATGAGAAAGCTATAATTGCATGAGACATCATCCATTTTTATGGGGAACTACATTTAAATATGAAATTGACATAGGAAATTTGACTTATGCTCGAATATTGACATAGCTTGACATTTGACCTATGCTACGATCGCAGTCCACGCGCCTAACGGAGGGTTGACATATCTTAACATATCCCACGTGATATCTGAGAAGCTGACTTAAATTTTGAAAATAGACGTATTTTAGAAGATATTAATAAAAATTTGAAAAAAATAAACATAATGGTTGCCAGTTTTGGCAATTTCACCAGCATAAAATCAGTCATGCCTTTGCAACAAAGCAATTCCAAGTATGTTCCTAGTAGCATAATTAGTCCAAAAGAAGTTTAAAACACGTTTTTTAACGTCATAAAACGTGTTTCCAATGTAATTTGAACGTTTTTTGCACTAGTTGTGCTACAAGGTGCAGAATCGCGTGAAATTGACAAACATCAAGTAGAATTATATCAATTTTACGCCAAATTAAAAAGTACATGAAATAAATAACTCAAAATGTGTTACACAAAGTTGAGAATTTTCAAGTAGTAAGTTATCTTAGACAACAGACGTTTAGAATTAGCGATTATTCGTTTTTCCAAAACAGAATAACTTATTGTAACTAATTTATAAAACGCTATCTTGCCACTAGGTACGATCTGGTACAATGGTATCTCTCCAAGCAGGGTGAATCTAAACCGCGAGTTCCAAAATGTTCGAACTGAGTATCTTGGAAAATTAAAAATAATTAAAATGCAGATTTTTTTAAGCCGGTTAGGTTGAGCTGGGGTAATTGCTACCAGTAGAAATATTTGACAGTGTTACTATACCATTATAGCAGTTATAGTACAGATTGGATATTTGCCAGCGCGACAAGATGATATATTTCGTGGTGCTAAATACGCCAATCTGCAAAATAATATGTATATGAATATATGGATAACGGTTTTCCTGGTAACCTTACATGAGCAGTAATTATCAGTTATGAGCATGTGTAAATCACCAAATAATGAAGAGTCGCTATTGATTGCCAGCAAGTCGCCATTAGTAGCAGTTCTTCAGTTTTTATGGAAGAAAACATTTGAAGTACTGTTTTCTTAGAGTTAATTATTAACTATACATATACGTAACTCGCCAAATTATGAAAAATGATCATGGTGGGCAAATGTGCAAGGTATTTCATAGGTTTAACATAATTCAAATTGGTGTGAAGTTTAAATTTTTATGTTCCAAGGAACATGTAAGAGCCAAACAATGTGCAACTCGGTAACAGTCTATCTGACCCAATCTTTGGGTTTTGTCTATTGAAATTATGCCTTTTTTATGAATAAGAATTATTAGGGGCTGAATCCCTTTTACGAAAAGCAAGCGAAGCGAGTCTAGGGGCCTTGGCCTCTAGTATTCTACTTAAAAAAAATAAAAAAATAAAAAAAAAATGATACGCTATGCATACAGAGAATGTTGAAGCATTCATGAACATTTAGTAAGATGATTAAAAATCAATATCTGGTAAAATTTGCGGATTAGGTTTATCATTTGAATCGCTTAGAAATATCCAGCATTTACCAAGCAATATAATACGATTAATGTGTACAAGTAACATGGTATTTATACTGAATATACACTGTCAAAATTGAATATATTTTATTGTTGTTGCAATTAAATTAACATAGATATTTTTCAATTCTTAAATGGGGTATAGGGAGACCGAGAGGAGATGAAACAAAAATGACATTTTACTTCGTGTACAACATTCTTTACATGCAAATTCTATGACTTTAGTACCAATCCATAGCTCCTTTCTTACTCTTTACAATGACTGTTCCAAAGAAAGTTTCAGTTTAAATTCTTCGGCAAAAAATTGGCTTGAACGTGACAAGTCACTTTCTTTCAACTCCCATCGTCCCGGGGGTAGTCAAGGTGAATTAAACAGTTTATCTTTGGATAACACTGAGGGTTTTAAGTTGGAAGAATAATGTAGTATAAAGGTATTAAATAAAAAAAATATTTAGAAAGAGAATTTCATATTTTGAAAATATTTTGAATTTATATTCTACTCATTTTAACATATTTTTTGACTGAACTGAGTGAAAGCATAATTGTTAATATGAATCTTACACATATAATCACCTATTACTGAATTTTTACCTTTAAACTCTCAAGAAATTTAGTAACGTGATATTAGATGATAAATAACACGTATGACATTAATTAAAGCACCAAACTGTGAAACAAAATCCAATTTTTACAAATCGGAATCTTAGAGGCACAAACATCATCTAACTTCATTTTTTTATCTGCTGCAATCTTATTTTTATTTTTTTACTAGAAGAAATTATAAACGATAAATCTTGCCAAGTGCACCGATTATGAAGAACTTTCCAATAAAATATTTTCCGGCAAACTTTAAGATGTATTGCAGTCATAGCAGTCATATTGGGTGAGATTTTGTGGATCAACTCAAAAAAAAAATAAATAATAAAAGGTCTACATCATTTTTTGGATGTTACTTTTTGTAAGATCCTGTTAAAGAACTTCATTTTTTTTAAACGGAGAATACCCAGCAAACACACACCTGCTGGCGGAGTACCTTGCCAGTGCCTTTCTGCCTTTACGTCCAGCACCGGCCCGGCACTGCAAAAAGTAACTGAATCGTACCAAAAATGGTCGCCCGAGACATACCTTGCCAGAAGCCTGGGAAGGCAACGGCACTCTACTGGCATACTGCATGTGCCGGCCGTTAATCACAATAAAGGCACTGTCCCTTTAAATTTATAATGCCCAAAATGAAACGGTCGGGTGCCGGCTATTATTAAAAATAAAGGCACTGGCCTGGTATCTTAATAGTGACTGCAATATAATGGCACGGTACCGGATTAGTGCCTATTTACAGTAATGCTGTCATAATTAAAATACGAGCCAGTGGCGGATTTAGGGTAGGGGGCTTATTCATCAACCCCCACCCCCACCCCGCAAAAGAAAAACATTCCTTAAGGGTAACATTTTAAAAGATAAAAAACAACATAAATGAAAGATAAAAACAGCAAAATCCGTTGGTCAATCGTTTGCAAATTATGTGCGCCTATCATTAGTGATCATAATTGTGTGCAGTTTTCATAAACTGCAATTTTCTTACAAATTTGCAGTCGCTTAAGATTTTTTTATAAGAGAGGCGGTAACACATTTCAGAACCAACATAAAATCATTTATAAACAGTTTAATTTCAATATTTCAAGAGTCAGAGATTTTATGAATGAGCTATAGTAATTTACAGTTAGTATATATATATATTAATGACCATGTCATTTTATCTCTCACCAGTGGCGTAGCAAGAGGGGGGCGGGGGTGGCGGTCCGCCCAGGGTGTCACCCTCAAATAGGTGACACCCGGTGGCTTGTACAGCAAAAATTCCAACAATATCGCTTGTATGGGGTAAAAAATGCTCGTATGGGGGGGGGGGGTGACACCACTTATATCCGCCCCGGGTGTCACCCACTGTAGCTACGCTACTTTCTCTCACCCCCCCCCCTTTATTGAAAATTGTCCGAAAAATGTGCCCCCCCAAATAGCGACATAATTTTACATATATTTAAATACTATTACTTCACGAAAGCTTTAATCTATTGTTATAATATTCTGTAAGCTGTGAATAGGCATCCCATGCTTTTATCTATAAATAGGTAATATTTAAGGCAGTACCCAGGGGGGTGGTCCGGACTCTCCCCGAAATTTCAGTTTTTGCAAACAATGTAATAATGATGAAGTCTTTTCGTGGAAAATCCTACCTTTTTCACCGTTTGGACCCTCCCCGAAATTTTTTTCTGGGTACGTCCCTGGTTACAATCATAAAAATTTCAACATAGGGTGACCAGGCGAAGCACACGGAAGATAAGATAAAATGACATACTCGATTAATATCGTTTTAATATGGCAATAATGAAATTAAAAAATTATGGGGTTCAGGTGTCCCCCCTGACAAGGCTCGAATAGCCGAGTTTATATATCTAATATATAAAATTCTCTTGTCACAGTGTTAGTCACCTAACTCCTCCGAAACCACTCTACCAATTTTAATGAAATTTTCTATGTATATTCGTTAGGTCTGAGAATAGGTTTTTAACTTTGTCTCATACCCCTAAGTCATAAGGGCGGTCCACCCCAAAATGTTTAGCCCCAGAGTGCTATTAATTTCAATCAGGATTTCTGTGTAGACATTAGCGTGTCGTATCACTTTTCAAATGTGTTTGCCAGATAATGTGGAGAGGGGGGGGGCGTTAATAAAATGTTGAAAGTCGCACAAAATTTGCAATTTTTGATTATTGATCGCTAAATGTGGTGCAAAAACGTGACAATTTATTATAAATATATTTCGCATATAGTTAGAAAACGCCTGGCGTATATTGTAAAACAGTTTTATAAGGCGATTTTAATATAGATTTCTATTCCGAAGAAGTGCTCTGTGGAACAAGAAAGGAAAACACGGTACACTCATGGATTATGATGCCCATTCCAAACAGCATTTAAAATGTCTTTGCGGTATAGTTGGAATATGCCTACAGGAAGAATATGCCTGGCGAAGATTGTAAAACAGTTTCAGTAGGCGATTTTAAGATAGATTTCGATTCCAAAGATGTGTTTTATGGTACAAGAAAGAGTTGATTCCTATTTTAACGCCCCCACTCTCGCCAACCTAAAAAAATCCCCGTACTTTGGCGAGCTTTGCAGTCATGGGTCTCTGGGAGTTATGCACAAGTTTCAACGGTACTTACGTATTATCCCGGCGGTCCGCCAAGACAAGCAATTTTTCACCAAGATAAATGCCGGGCACATGAAATTGTTGATGGTTTGGAATACGATTGGCAACGTATTTAAAAGCTACGAAAAAGTAGTTTGGCGGAAGTGACCGCCGGGATAATACGTAAGTACCGTTTCAACGCACCCAAAAGAACTAGGTGATAACTAAAGTAAACAAACTAGCAATAAACACGCCAGTTAAGGAATTTGAAGACATTTAATTATTAAAACAACATTAATTGGTAATCCAAAATAAATAAAAATGTAACGCATGCTGTACTTACATGTTGTTCCAAATCGCCATTTTAATTCTAAATTACGATTTCTACATAAATGCAAAAAATCGTCATGGTAACTGCATATGTTTAATCATCGCCTCCTTGGCGAGAGTCGAGGCGTTAGTAGGAAACAATATATAAAACGGAAACAATAAGTAGTATAAGTAGGAAACAATATATAAAACGGTGAAGTATAGTTGTGATATACTTGGCGAAGATTGTAAAATAGTTTTAGTAGGCGATTTTAAGATAGATTTCGATTCCAAAGATGGGTTTTATTAAATAAGAAAGAAAAATACAGCACAGTCATGAATAATGATAACACTTTCCAACTTAATGGAATAAGGACGAAAAATAGGGACGGTTTGTTTGACGCATAAGTTACGATACGATTTTCATATATAGCACTATAGTGCGTATTTAAAATCTGAAAGTGTTTCAGATTTTCATCCTTTTTTTTAGGGGGGGGGGCAAAATTTTTTATGGAATGACTATCAATAAATCTCAAGGCTGAACTATGTCTGTTTGTGGATTAGATTTGAGCACACCACAACAATGAGGAATCTGAAAAATTTTGTATCCTAAAAAGTGTACTTCATGCGTAATTTATCAAATAAGAAATAGAATCCGTGCATTGTTTAACGTATACGCCATACGGAATATGAAGCGCGCGTTTAAGAATGAGTTGCTACAACTTATGAACTATGAGTCACTTCCGTTTTAATGAAACTTGCCAATTTTCATAACATCTCGAACTGAAAACGACCAACAAATAATCTCAATAAATAGAGCCAGATCTGCGAAAACAATTCGAATATTGCAACCTGTAATATCGCCAAATCTTAGACTAGCAGTTTTTAGGCTGGTAAAGAGGTCTGTCTCCTTCTTTCATTTATTATATATATATATATATTTATTTATTTATTTTCTTTTTGCACCTGCCAGAAGTTTCGCAAGAAAAGCAGGATGAAGTACAATCTAAATAGTGTTTGTCTAAAGTACAATCTAAATTTTAATTTAATCTAAAATTCTCTGAAAGAAAAGAAGTACAGGGAGCTGAGCTCCCATATGCAAATTAATCCATTACTGGCCTTTGTGTAATGCTCTCCCTTCTTATATTTTTGCACCTCTATTCGGGTAGATTTTAAAAGGGGCTTAACATAGAAAAAGGGATTGTTTGTATTATTTTAGTTTTAGTACTAAAATATGAAAGTCAATATGAACTAATTAACCACCCCCCCTCATCCAATAATAATAATAATAATAATAATAATATAAACGCCTATCAGAGTTTGATTAAGCCAACGTGCGGCCTCGGGCCGACATCTGATATAGGTCCCATTTATTTAAATGAAATAATGAAATTTTATGCTAACACTACGAAATATTTACTGGCCCATTACCTCTAAAAAGTGCTGGTCCGGTACATTTTAAACAGTAACACGCCATTAACTATGCTGTGCATGTTTTAGACTCATGAGCACGACAGGCATTTCACCATTACTGGCAATGTACTGGCGCATATGCATTTTTCAGGCATTGGTATTCCAGTGACTTTAAATTGACGGCAATGTACTGTGCTCCCGACATACGGCACTTTGCCAGCACGACGGGTACTTTGCTGTCATTTTGCGGGCAGTAGTGTATTTTCTGGGTAAGCTGTCACAGACGTTTGTTTTGTTGTGCTTGAAATGAACGAATGTCTAACAGCGACTACCCGTAATGTATTGGAGTTCCTTTAAAATGCTCCTGTAGGAGAACTATAAAGTCTAGCTACGTTATTTTCTACGCTGAAATTATTTTTTAAACCTGAATAACACAGGTTAATTTTGTTCTGTTTGAAATACCCCAATATCTCTAATATATCTTTAAAATTGACTGCGCGTAATCGAATTTTTTTGGGTGTTCCTGCAAAAGATCTACTGGGTGAGTCTGAAAAACTGATTTATGGGGGACTTTATGGGGGATAGAATGCATTTGCACAAGCAAATTTCGTCATAGAATGTATGTGCAGAAAGCAAACGGTGAGCCGCTAAATGGCGTTGAACATAGAAATTTGAACGCCGAAACGTAACGTTATAAATGATATGAAAGAGTCGGTCTTCGCATCCAGATATTTTCGTTCGTGGATCGCAGAGTGGATGTCTATTTATAATCCCTGGTATCTTCGCAAATGTGCGTCAGTCCCTATCCCGTAGGTGTGAAGCCTGCATTACACCTGGTGATGCTCTTTAGAGCAATTTCTTTGAGCATGTACATTAATAGTAATCTGCAAACATTTACATCAGTTATAGAAATAATTTAATCAAATAAGCCATAAAAAACTTGAGTTGAAACTGTCTATTTACGCTCTCCAAGAATTTTCATGAAATTAAAATGAAGAAGCAAAACGCAAAGATATTAGCTGTACCAGTGATATTATTTAAATCGTTAGATAATGAACTTTCAAAATATCATAAAAACTTAGCCGAAATGCAAACGCATTATCGATATACAGGTATTTTTTAAAAAGGTTAAATGTTCTTTCAAGATTTTTCTGACGTCAAGATTTTTCTGACGCTACACAGATGTAACATCAGTCACGTTTTTTGATTTCCCTTTATTTAAAAAAAGAAAAAAAGATTTTTTATATTGAGAATGGATAACAATATAGTACTTATTTATGATACTCTTGATCAATTTTAAATAAATAAATATATATATTTCAAGCCACTGGTGAACTTCAAAGGTTACAAATGTAGTTAAATTGTAACGTCAGTCATCATGGAATGACCCTTAAGGTGTATGGATACATTCAATTCATTGAATGCCTGTGGTCAATGACTACTTTGGCTATCCCGAAAATCTCGCAAACTATCTCAAGCTTGTCGGCTTTTGCTGAAATATCGCCACTCTCAAATTGAACCCAGCTTGGCGATATCAAAATATTTGGGTAGAAATCGCAAAACCTTAGTATTACTGCAGTATTTTGTCTCTTTCAAACGAAATAAGTTTAGATAAAGTGCGCCGAAAGTATTTTTGATGTAGGGGAGACCGGGGTTAGTTGTGCCAGGGGCAAGTTGTGACATCGAGCTTCCAGACTGAGCCGATAGGTTGCAGCACCTGTCGCGTCACGTGAGTGAACAGGTTGATTGTCTCAGTGTGCTGTGAATTTTTGGAAGTTTAGCGTTGTTTTGTTTTCGAGATACAAATATTTATCGAGTTTTGTATTACAAAAGTAAACTTTGTGACCTATGTTGGAATCATCCTTGCCACTAGGGATACTGAGCTATGTAAACTGCTCTAACATTTTTTGATTGGTTGTGTTTTGAGCTGTTATTCTATGCATTTCATTTGTTGTTCATTCCAACATTTCGGAATCTAATGAATAAAATTCAAAATAGCGTAAGGCGGGGCTAGTTGTGACGAAGCCATGGAGGAACATTGTGACATTGCCACTGCTTACCCCTTCATAATTTTTAATAAAGGTTTGTATGTTTCAGGAAAAATGGTACGAAATTACAAGAGGCTTACTGAAAGAACTAAAGCAACTTTAGAACATTATAAAAGGGCTGCAATAGAAGTAAATTCCAGAAGGTGCAGTTTAAGAAAAGCCCAAGAACTATTCATTGTAAATCGAATGTCCCTTTGTAGATACATTAATAAAAATGAGAGTACTAATACGGAAGGAAATTTTGAGCATTGTGTCGATCTACGACATACCCTGAATTGTCAAAATAGCCCTTTATAGTGCTGCCACTACAAAAATATTCAAGCAGCATTTCGTTCAAGTGGAATTTGGGAATTTAATAGGAAAATTTTTACAGATGAAGACTTCCTATGCTCCTCAGAAATAAGTGCAATGCATCAATTGTAAGTTTTGTAGAAATAAGACCGCTCCCTAAAGTAAGACCTCGAAAGGACAAATGCTTAAAATCTGCCATCCTAACAAGCACACCTATAAAAGAGAAAATTCGAGCAGAATAAAAAACAAGAGAATGTAGGAAACAAATAGAAGAAGAGAAAGCAAAAAAGAAATTATATGGAAAGGCCAAGAAGTGCATAAAAGAATTACACCTAGAATATTGAAAATAAAGGAAGAAGCAAGAATCAGATAGCTCTGAAGATGACGAACATTTCGTATGCTTAGTTTGCTTGGAGCAATACAAAAATTCTAGACCAGGAGAAAACTGGGTGCAATGCTGGCAGGCAAAAGATTGGCACATGTCAAATGTACCAAAAATGATCCTTTTTACGTTTGTATTAACTACAAATCAAACGCTGAAACAAGCAATGAAAACGGGGGATTAAAAATATAGATAGGTTTATAGGATATAGGTCTACACGTTGTAGAAGGTCAAGTCAAAGATCAATATGATCAAATATTAGTGTTGGCTACTTTTTATTTCTTTCTTATTAACCTAGGGTTTTTCTTTTGTTTTTATTGTTGAATGTCTCTAAAAGTAACTTTAAAAAGGACTAAGAGTTTACAAGTGTTAGTAATTTAACTATTTTATTCTCATTTGATTTACAGTGTTATTAAAAACATAAGTGTTTTTATCGTGTTAAGAACATTTTAAATGAAATAAATTTCTCATTACTGATTTAAAAATTTCCATTTAATTGCATTTCTTACATAATTTGTATATGTTACAATGGATCTGTATGTGTCACAATGTGCCCCAAGCATGTCACTACTAGCCCCGCTACGGTGCAAGTTGTGACAAATTAAGAGGTTACGGAGAATTCATTTTATGTTATGAAAAACGTTAATAATCTTAATGATAGTTTTATAAATATGTTATACAAGATTTACTCTAACGTTTGATACACTGAATGTTTTACTTCAGTTCAAATCTCTCCGAAAATATCAAAAATATGGAAAATGTCACTATTAGCCCCGGTCTCCCCTAATAGACGTGCAAGGAACTCATATGTAGTGCACATCAGATTTTTTCTACAGTACAGATACCAATTTTTAATAGTAAATATAAATGTAAGAGTGTGACATACATGCATCGTTAATCTGGCATCTTTTCGGTAATGGATGTTATAACTTATATCCAATATTCTGATGTCAGACTAATGTCACAGTCATTGACAGTCTTGTCTTTCGTATGTCTGATATGTTAAGGAATGTTATAAGTATACAAAAATAATCACAAGCTGCAAGTTACACGGTTAAACCTTATATATAAGTAAGATATTTTAAATTTCGAAATTTTCAATTTTATTTGTGCCACCAGAGAAAACTTTGTGAATCTCTCTATTCTAAAAAAAAGTAAAGGCCGCTGTCGCCGTCAAAGCTTGTTGGCCTATCTCCTCCTAAAACGTGGGAATTTGAGTTTCGACTAAGGTGCCCACAGATTCGAAAAATTCCGAGGAACCTGCTAAGCTGACTTAAATTTCGAAAATCGAATTATTTTAGAAGATATTAATAAAAAACTGAAAAAATAATCAGAATGGTTGCCAGATTTGGCATAAAATCATTCATTCCTTTGCAACAAAGCGTATCCAAGTATCTAGATTCGCGTGAAATTTACAAACATGAGTTAGAATTACGCCCATTTTACGCCAAAATAAAAACTATATGAAATAAGTTACTCAAAATGTGTTACACAAAGTTGACAATTTTCAAATAGTAAGTTCGCTTAGACAACAGCAGTTTAGAATGAGCGATTATTCGCTTTTCCAAAACAGAATAACTAATATCTTGAAAATGAAAAATAATTAAAATGCAGATTATTTTAAAGTCGGTTCGGTCAAGCTGGATTATTTGCTACCAGTAGAAATATTTGGCGGCGTTAACTATGCAATTATAGCAGTTATAGTACACTTTGGATATTTGCTAGCGCGACGAGATGGTATAATTCGTGGTGCTAAGTACGCCAATCTGCAAACGATTATGTAAATGAAAATATGGATAACGGTTTTCCGGTAACCTTAAATGAACAGTAATTATAGGTTGTGAGCATGTGTAAATCGCCAAATAATGAAAAGTCGCCATTGGTGGCAAGCTATCATATCTGTTCCGTAGCTTTTATTAACTTTACATGTACGCAAGTCGCCAAATAATGAAAAATCGCCATGGGTGGCAAATTCGCAAGGCGTCCAATAGGTTTTACATTATTAAAAATGCAGCTGAAACAGATGTTCTGATTTTATTACGCTTTAGCTCCTAATTATTATAACTTTTGAATGGCAACATTAAATATCATTGTGTTTCTGAGGAGTGCAAATAATTTTTCCAGCGATTATAAGCGGAGTCCCGCACTCCAGGTGGAGTATAGCTCAGGACACGTACAACACGGATTCCCATAACAAAATATCTTCCGTGTTATGAGGGGTAGGGGTCTACTGTAGTGTGAAGTTTAAATTCTTATGTACCAATGTACATGCAAGAACCAAGCAATGTGTAGCTCAGTAACATTCTATCTGATCCAATCTTCGGTTTTTGTCTGTTGAAATTATGTCTTTTTTACGAATAAGCGTTATTAGGGGCCGAATGCCTCATACGAAAAGCGAGCGTAGTGAGTCTGGGGGCCTTGGCCCCTAGTGATTAAAAATAACCGAGCATAAATAGTATTTATTTCTTCTTTGTATATTATTATATATATATATATATATCTCAATTTACATGCTATAAAAGATTTTATTCCTAAAATGTTTCTTTGATGATTTATTACATTTTTATTCAAAGAAGAAATACTACATCTTAAATTTTTAAGCACTTAACAGTATCTAACGTTTTGGCCCGTTTAAATAAAAGCGGTATGTTTCTTTTTTATTTACTACAAATTGAAAATTAACTATGTATGAAATTGTTTTCCCAGTCAGCATATTTATAGAGGAGGAAAAAAGAAAGCAGTTAATTATAAGCAACATACTACAGTTCTAAAACACTCATTAGTATCACAGGTTCAATTACTATGTTTATATTGAAAGCACTTAAAAGTAAAGGATGTCCATAACTGAAGTTAACATTTTCAAGAAGTCTGTATTAAACGCTATGCATCAGAATTTAATCTAGCCCAAAAATGGAGTTCTAAAAACTACTACTAGATGACGCTGCATGACAATCTCTCTGGTATATGAAAATGCCGTAAATATAGTAATCCTATGCACACACAACTGGACACGTGATATAAAAAGGCGATTGACCATTCTCAGTCAAACCCAATTTCAAGTCGAGAGAGATGACGTTCAGAATGCAGTACATGAGATACTAGTGAATTTTTTTTTTTTGAAAACGGTGTACTCTGCTACTGAAGGTCTTTGAAGAAATTAGAAAAGGCCAAGTCACTATCCAGGGACTAAAATAAATTATAGAGAAATTTCATGCAACGGCATCATTGGCCGCTCAGCCAGGAAGAAAACAAAGCTGAGCACAGGTAGTGAATGACGGAGCGACACAAGTGGAGGAATACAGGATATTTCGTTTCATGCACAATACTAATGTTCGGTGTATTATATAAAATGTTGATAAACCTCTCTCCACGGTTTATAAGAGTCTTATAAATGTGTTATGTAACCATCCCTATGAACTGTCGCTTGTGCAGCAACTCGCACCGGCTGATCTTAATAGCCGACAAACCATTGCGTTGCAGATACTTCAGCAATTTGAGCTTCAAAATGAATGGCCATGGAACATATTGTGGACGGAAGAAGCCTACTACGATCTGGAGGGTGTGATTAATACGCACATTTGCTACATTTGGGCTACAGAAAATCTTAAAGAATATTTGCAAATGCTATTACACTATTTGCACGTAACTTTGTCTGATTTGGTGGGAACGGTTTTACTAATTCGTTCCTCTTAGGTCCATTTTTTTTCGTAGAGCTGCTGAGCGCCCCAGGTCCTGTGATATGCTCTGTCACCGGTCAACGTTATTGGAGTTATCCCCCTTGATTCCGGGACTTTAAGCTAGGAGATATGTTTCAGCAACAATGTTCCTTCCTTCACACATCGCCCGTTGTGTGAAACAAGTGATCCGTCTCCATTTTCAAGACGGAGCAATCATCCACCATCATTTACCTACAGCTTGTCATGTATACCTCAAGGACGTAGTTTATCGTGATCTCATTACATCTGTTTCCGAACTAAGAAATAGCACGAACACTATTCCTCGATATACATTTCTTTCAACTATTGAACATTCGATTTTACGCTGCCAAATGATAAGAGACAATGGTGGACATTATATCGAGCATGTTTTTTAAAACTAAAAATTAATTAATTTTGTTAATTCTTGCTATGTTCTCGATAAAGCTATAATACGCCATCTACAATGCTGTTCATCTAAAATGCAACACCAAGAAGGACCAGGAATAATACAGCAAAATTTATTTCGTATATAGCACGGCGTCAAACATCAAAGGATTGAAAAAACATCCTCTTGTAAAATGAGGAAGATTATGAAATTATTATTCAGTTTTGCCATCATTTGCCATCATAACCGCTGCTACATGGGTAGTCATGGAATCAAAGAAGCTTTGTATGTGTTTTTGGAGTATAGCAATCCATGCTGGTTGCACATATTACCGAAGTTGATCTGCAGTAGCAGCGGGGATGTATCGCAAGCAAGACGTTCTGCAACCATCGGCCAGACGTTATTTATAGACGATAGATCGGAAGGAGGATAAGGCAGCATTTCAGTCTGATGGGCGAGGAAGAAGTCTTGAACATTGCGTCCTACATATGGTCCTGTGTTCTCCTTTTGGAATATGGTCTCGGGTACTCTCTGAAGTTCGAGGTGGACAATCGGACCCAGCACTTCTGATATATAGCGCTGGCTGGTAAGTGGTACCGATAATGCGTAGTAGCGGGACGCGGAAGTGGTATCCAATACCACCTGAAACCATAATACCAGTTGCAGTACCAATATGGAGATGTATAAGCAAGAGTTTAGCAGTTTCTTACCTCGGTGTCACCAGACTCAGATCCTACCACTGAGGTGTTGCAGGCAGAAACGGGATTTATCTGTAAAAACAAAGTCGTTCCATTCGGTTGTCCATGTCCATCGTTTACCCCACCATTGCCGGAGCAAAGCCTGTGATTTTGACATAACGATAAACGCAGCAATGGAACCGTTCCATACATTCCACACTGCTGCAAAGACCAAATTTTTTGTGATAAGCTTCTTGATGTGGCAGAGCGATCAATCATTGCCATGAGCATAATATACCCGTTATCACGTGTTGTGGTGCAACGAGGTGTGGGCAATCGGCCCCGTCGGTCCGTCTTTTATTTCTGCGTCCAGCGATTACAGATCCTCATCACAAATGCTTCGTTCCGTCCGATACGATCACCGATTTGAAGGATCACCGATTGAAGGATAATGCTATGCACTATTCTTCCTCGATCCTATAATGCACTATCCTTCCTCGATCCTATAATGCACTATTCTTCCTCGATCAAACTCCGCAAAAGTGTTGGAAAGATGCTCGTTTTCTTCTAAGAGCCATACTGAAGCTGCTTACACAAATGAAAAGCAGGAAAAAACATTCTAGTATTTCAAAACGGCCTTCTTTTCTCCCTTTATATAACTTTTCCAGGTGGCGCTACAAGCGCCTGTGATGTGAGTTTTAGCTGAAATGTTAATCATTTGCGCATCTCATCACCGCAAACTCATGGCGCAAATTTCACTCCATTTGGATGCTTCCTTCTTAGTACTGCATTTTGGATGGCCAGCGTTTTCAAAGTGGAATTGAAATTTCGTGCCTTTTTTTTTTGTCTTGATGGAATTATTTCATTGTGCCATTGCCAATCTTCATGAAAATGTGCTGCGCAGTATTCACATAGACTTCAAATGTGAACTTGGATAATTGACACCCCACCCCGTATTTAGAAAGTTTGTGTACTTTTCAGCCGCCTCACCGTCAAACGATATGCTAGCTGCCTAACAGGTACCCCAGTTAGAAAACTCACGAGGAATAAATGTGTTTATAGTGTTTACATTTACAGTGAGACCAGTTTTAAATGAACACCTTATTTCTAGAAATTCTATTTTTGGACGGAATTCCTTCATGTGCACTTTCACACCATGGACAACTGGCTTTAACGAAAATATTATTAAGTGTTTGAAATCCCATTTGATAGAGATTTTGTTTTGTGTTCGTTGTTTTTCACAATTTTGCTAAACACAGTCAAATACACTTTTTTTACTATGCCTATTGTGACATTCTTAGTAAAATTAAAAGCACTTCATGGTTTGATGCTTAATTACTCCGATAAACTTAAAGAAAGTTGTCCTTGAAATCCTTGGTAATCCACGTATTCTTATGTTGTACAGTTTTTATTAATTTCGGAAAGATTGTGATTTAAGCAGTTTTTGAACGATTGCTTATGGTTCCATCTTTGTACAGTTTTATGGGGTTCATAAATTGATCGTTAACATAAAATAAAACATTACCAACATTTAATTAATCCTACTGATTATAACTTTATCACGAAAGCATGATTGAACATTCTTGTCATATTAAAATCATTTGAAAGCATTTTAAAATGTTTCTTCACCTGACAGAGAAAACAGAATAATCGCTCTTTTCAAAAATGACACCCCTATTTTATTATTTATATTTACGACAACAATATAATTTTCCAAAACACAATTTTTAAATGTAGACCCGCATTATATTTTGTTTGACAAATATAACGAAAAACCTCATCTATCCTATAATCATATCGGTAGTGGAAAAATTTCTCTCCAATATTTATGGAATCACAAGACATATATTTTCAAAATCAACTATCCAATATCTACTAAGCTAACAATTTTTATGTTCGATAGAGGCACTATAGGATCATATGTAGTTATTTGTTTTGATAAAAAAAAAGAAATTGCTGGATTATTATATACATATCAACTTTTCCAAGAGAAATATTTCTATTTATGTTTATAATATAAAAGAATTATCAGTGAGATACTGAAGAAAAATGAATTCATTATCTGGGAAACGTACTTAAAAAAATACTCTAGAGAATTGCATTGAAATAACTTTTTCTTATTTTTTAAATACTGTAATAAAAGTGATATCGTAAGTTTAAAGGACATTTAGACCTGTGTATATTACTGGATAGAATGAAAAATACATCTGTCTACATTTTTGAGTGATCACTTACATTGATTGTTTTAGCATCATTGTTCCAGTATAATAATTATTTATTTCTTCAACATTTTTAAAACAATTTTCACCTCAAGCAGCCGTTAGTTACTCTCCAACGGAAGTTAGATAGGTTGACGATTGGAAATTTTACAGATATTGAATAAAATCTTATTTTATCTCAAAACTCTACCTTACTGATAGAGTCAAATACATGGTCTCTAGTGAGACAAGTTTAAATGACCCAGCCGATATTTTTAGAACGAGAGATAAGATTGAATTGAAAATTTATTTTCAGGGCTTTTCAATCTTTTGATTTTATTAAAAAATCAATTCAGTGTGTTTTCTTGTATTTCGTTCACCTTTATTTAATGACAGCTTCATAATTTAATTCATTCGGAACACATGCTTTCAGATTGCATACTAATTGTCAATTAACAATTGTAAAATTATATTGCACTATATCTACATTTTTAAGAGCAGTTTTTAAAGCCTGTATATAAAATGTATTACTTGAAGCACCAAAAATTATTATCACATAAGCGCCATCCAGATGGCCTAATATCTAAGAACCATTTTATCACACTTTGTGCCCTGGTTTGAGTCCAGACTTGGGCTTAGGTGTTAACTTGTCCATTCCTAAACAGGAGGCAATGTTGGTCGACTAGTAGGCATATGCGCCGACTTCATGGGGCTTGCTGGGGCTACAGCCCGCTCTACATTTTTATTGAAGGGGGCTGAGCCCCCTCAAAAATTTCGCACCAATCTTTCTACTGTCAGATAATTTTTTCCTATAGTGGTTAAAATTCGTGCTACTATTTTGCGATAAGACAAACGCCTGCGGATCCGGAGCTTTTTCACAAAGAACGCAGTTTTTGTGAGCAGAAAGCATCTCAAATGAATTGGTCAGGAGTACCAAGAAATCTTTCTTGACTTTACAGGTGATTATCAGATAAAATAGCCACAAAAGGATGACCTTGGGACTGAGGGGGGCGACTTTCTGGTAGAGAATTATTTTTTCCTAGAAGGGTCAAGAAAACTGCAAACTTGAGGTGGTCGACAGCTTTCAGTTGACAGGAAAGAGCAGCAGCGTTGTAGCTGGGGGTCATGTTTGCTCCTGACATGATTTGAATTTTGCTCCCCCTTGACACAATGTTTGGAAAGTGTCCAAGGATGTATAGTTATAATAACCTATTCTTCCATAAATCACTCATAATTTTTAAGAGAACTCTTTTTCAGGATGAAAATAGTATTTCAGGGAAACCCCTTATCTATCGTTCCTGCATTCATCGTTTTCCCGTATTGATCGTTTTATTTGCATTCTCCCTGCACAAGTTCTATTTAAATAACATTAACAATAGCAGCATGTATCGTTCGTTTAAAAATTGCTTTCCCGCGTTCAACATTGCAAAATATTTCTCCTGACCCAAATGGAATTGAAGGTCAAGTGGATGCAAACGGTATAAAAATTAATTTTTGGTATAATTTCTTGGGTTGATGATGATGTAGATGAAGAGTTGTTACATGTAGCAAAGGATGTGTATGGGGTGTAATTTAGTGATTATATTTCTATATATATATTAATATAGTTGTAGCGAAGTGCGGTATCCTGAGAACAGAAGAAAATTTTGATGATGCTAAAAATGAAAACAATGGCAAAGAAGAGGAGAATAATATTTATGCCGTTGAGACTGAGCATACACAAGTGCCACGTTTATCCGATCCATTAACAGCATTTTAAATTGTATGAACTCTTATACGAGTATAAAAACATAAGAATACAGAAAAAGGCAAGAAAAATATTGTAAATTTTGAAAACACTTTGTTCAACAAAGAAAATTAAGGAAAAACCCAATGTAAAATTACTGATTCTTTAAGGATAACTATCACATAATTTTCTACAACTTCAATTTTTTTCTTTTGCAGTTTGCTAAGAAATTAGTATTTTTAATATACTGTATACATTGTGCGCACTCATAAACATTCTTTGCTTCGTACTCTGACTTTAACATTCATTCGTCATTTTCCCACATGTATCGTTTCTTTCTACGCACCCCTTGAAGAACAGTAGATCGGGTTCTACTTTAATCATAATAAAAATGTATTCAACAAATAACCGAATACTGGGCTTTTTTAAACTTAAAAATTTCAACCACAGTATATTTTTGATAAATTTAAGCTCAAAGCACAAATTTAGAGTTTCTCAATTTTTATTTCGAATCTTTTTGTCTAAACAGAATTGATCAGGGCCTCTTTTCCGCTTAAGCACGTGCCCAAGGCGCCTAAAACTGGAGGGCACAAAAGAAGCAGCTTTCAACTTGCTTGGTGAACTTTAACTAGATTTAAAGAACTGTCGGGCCCAAAGTTACGACAATGCTTCAAACATATCGGGAGTGTACTCAGGTCTTTAGTCGATTTACCATATTAATTTACAAAAGGGTGGGGGGGGGGGGTTGGGAGTGGTGCCGTAAGGTGAGGAATGAACAAGAATGGCCAAACCGTGCTACTATCCTTTCTTGCGACTGCCAGTTTGCCAGTCAGTTACGTGCCGATTCCAGAGGTGGTGGATAAAGGAGACTCTCCAAAGAGCAACAACGACAAAAGATTAAACAGTCAGAGAGTTAAGGAAAAATCCTTCCTAAACCAAAACTGGCAAGGTAAGAACTGAAAGAAGGGGTTGCTCTGGAAACATTGGGGGGGGGGGATAACAATTTGAAGTGCCTAGGTCACCGGGGAGATTGAAAACAATCCGGGAGTCGATTTGACAGAAATGGCGGGGCTTTTAGAAATCTTATGAGTTTTCAGGTTATGAGGCCTAACCGAGCTCGGTGGGTAAAGGAACATTTTGAAAATTATCTCAGGATACTTCATTCGTTACTTTACAGGTTTGTAATCGTGAAAGTTTCTAATGCGAAAAAAAAAGACAATTGACCATTTTGTCGTAAATATATTGTTCCGGTATTATACCAAAGAGCGTGAAAGTTATTTAAAAAATATGTACGCGTTTAATATAGAATATCTTCCTTTTCTGAAGTCGGTTTTAAAAAAAAATTGATGTGACCCATCAGATGCCAAGCTCAAAGCGCTCTCAAGTAATAGACGGAAGGTGCCTGGTTCAAATCCAGGTCGCGTCCGTCGACTCAGCCGTTTGGAGTTTTCCGTGGTTTTCTAAGAAACTTAGCGTAAATACGGGTTACGACCCCTTAGAAAGACACCCACGGAGAGCACTCTCTTCGGATTAGATCCCTCGAGTGGATCGGTTCCGTGCTCGTAGCGTACGTGCTCATAGCGTACACCCCATCAAGGGTGCTCGTAGCGTGCATCTTCCCCGCCACCTGTTTTCACCACAGTAATAATTGAAAAGAAGAAATAAAAAGACAAATCCGGCTAAATATAGATCTACTTAAGTAGCGGACATTTTAGTCTACAAAATCATAGATTTCATTACTACTATTTATTCTCAATTGTAAATTTTGTTTTTATTTAAGGAAGTGTTTTACGGCCGATTCCCAATTATAATGAAGTGTTTAAAATAAAAAATTGTATCTTGCGGTGTATATTTCAGAATTTCTTTTAGCATGTTCGAATACTCGATATAGCTTCAAATATTAAGAACAGTGCTGGCTATAAAACATTAAAGTCAAACAAAAGGTATCTCAGACACCCCCCTCCCCCCAAAAAAAAGAAAGGTGTTCTTGCAATATGAATGAGGAGAGGGAAAGGCTTAGGGAAAAACATTGGTTAGCTCAAAACTCATTATATATATATATTTTTTTTTTCTCATAACCCATAAGACAATTGAGCATTATTAGATTCATGAGAATCTCAGACGGTACATTACAAAAACTTTAAATACTTGTTAATATCGGTGCAGTGGCGGACTATTTCAAGTACCAAGGAAGGGATGATATGATATAATATAAATTATTAATAAAAATAATAAATATATTAATCATTTTACAATAATTTGTTTTACAAATGCTATTAACGGAATAAGAACTGAATAATTAATGAAGTAATAATTAGCAGTATCATAGTTGCACCCACCGAGGGGTTTATGGGGGCTAAAGCCTCCCAAAGCGACCCGATGATTTAGATCTGAACCCCCCCTCCCCCGAAGATTTAGATCTGGAAAGCTTCGAACACTATTAGAAAAGAATTAAAATATTTTTGTTTTAAAAATTGTCTTTAAATGTTTTAAAAACAGTCTTAAAATACTTTTTAAAAGGACGTTGGTTTTTTCAATATTTGCAGCTAGTGTGACACATGTACTACAGTAATTTTTTACAATAGTGTTTAATACAATAATTTTTTGGTTACAGTGTCAATGAAAATATCTGATAATTTTTTATGACTTTATAACACGGTACGTTAATTGTGGGCTTGTGTTCTACGGACAATTGATACAGAAAATTTTGACGTTATAAGGGAGTTATAACTATAATCAAAGTCACAGTAACCGAATTCAAAATATTGTTTTTCAATAAAGTATTTGTAGCTCTAGCCCCCCCCCTTAAACCAAAATCCTGGGTGCGCCACTGAACAGTATAAATAATTAATAAACATTTGTATGACAGAGCATTTTACTAGAGTTGAGTCGCTCCTTCATTACAGTTGATTTTAAATCTTAAACCCATGTTTATAGTGTTCGCTGTCATTATTGAAAATAAGCAAACCAAGGAAAACGTATACCCCTTCTCTGACCAGCGTTACTTCCCAGAATAGGTCTCCCACTCCTGGAAAAAAACTGGTCACAGAAGGAGATCTTTGTCCGTTGTGTATTTTCAATGATGACAGCAAACAAGATAAACACAGACTTAAAAGCGTGTTAAAATCCATAGCAACTCCACAGATTTTTAAGTTAAGTTTACTCATGGAAGGGGCACGCAGCAAGACGAAGGCATTTAGACAGATAGAAAAATTAATAGTTTAAATAGCAATTATATTTTAAAATGATGCTTTTTTATCATTTTAAGAGGTTTCTAGTATGATAAATTGTGTACAAAGATTGCTTTTACACTTTTAAACAAGAGAACAACAACGTTAAATGATCAGTATGTCCAAAATCCTCATTGCTTTCAATAGGATGACCAGCAACTCAATTTTCTTGCTAACCCTAGTACCACAATTAGACCAAAAGACGTTTAAAACACGTTTTTTAACGTAAAAAAAAACGTGTTTTCAACGTAATTTAACGTTTTTTGAACTAGTTTTGCTACTAGGGAAAGAAGGTGGTTCCTCCGCCCCCCCTCCTCATGTATTATGGTTTTCTAAACTAAGATTTTGTGGACTAAAATGGCCACTATTAAAGTACGTCTACATTTAGTCGGATTTGCTGTGGTAAAAACGAAAACAGGCGGGGGAGGTGTACGCTATGAGCACGTACGCTACGAGCACGACACCGGAACGGTTACCTACCTCCCCCCCCCAAATAGAAATAAAAGAAAGAAAAAGAAAAGGAGAAAAAAAAAACACATGGCATCCTTCATTTCTACTAAATTTTATATATTTTTGATTGACTCTATTTAAACTCATTTAATTTGAAATTAAGATAGGATACTTGAAACGTTTATACAGATTTTCTAAAGCATTTTCTAAAACATGAAAAGAATTTTCTAGCATAAGGATTATTATGAAAATTGCTCATTTTGGAAAGTAATTACAAAATTCCTGATTCTTTGGAAACTACTGGGAAGTGTTTTTTTAACTCTCCCACTCCCAACTGACTCATTCGAGAGCCCCTAACATTTTCTACAAGCCGGGGCCAGTGCTAGCAGTTGTCCCCATAATAAAATGGCCAATACTTTGTCCCTTAGGGCTGATGGAATCACTAATGCTCAAGCGCCCACCTTTGAAAAAAAAATATTGCATAAGTTTGTTACAAAGACTCGTACAATATTGTTTTTCATCGATCGTAATTATTAAATCAGCTGAAATTCTTTTGTATATTAGGGGAAAAACTTTAGAGAAATGAAATACCTTTTTTCCCCCGCTTAAAGTTTTATGAAAGATTAAGTTTATTGTTTTCCCTTTCAAAACGTGATCTTCATATGTCCACTCACATGGTTTTATTTTTATTTTTATTTTTTTTTTCCTGTAATCCTATCAATTAAATCAAAATTTCATTTCAGTATTCATGGAAGAATTATTTTTTTAAAATTAACTACCAAATACCTACTAAACCTAACACTTTTGCGTTTTGTTCTTAAATAGAAAGGAAGTGGAATCATATGTTTTTTTTTTTTTTTTTAACCAGAGGAAAAGGAATTCGCTAGGAAAAAATATGTATTTCAATTCTTCTGCAAGAAGCGCTTTTCAACTGAAAAGGGGAAAAAAAAGAATAATCTATGAAATGCTGAAGAATATATGAATTCATTTTCAGGAAAAACGTTCTAAGAAAATTACTTCAGAGACATGGATATAAATAATTTATTTTGCTTCCGTAAGCTGATATTAAGTAAAAGAAAACATTTTACAAAAATACATGAGGCGGGAACAGAAAGTTCCATTCCAACAAGTTGAAAATTTACGCACATTACAGAAAATGAAAATAAGAAATCAAGTGATGCCTTATGCTCTAATTATTAACTGAATATTTATCAATGCATATAATAAAAAATAGCTTATTGCGAGCTTTTAAAGAAATCTAGATATTTATTTTTGACTGAATTTTGAAAGTTTCAAAGTAAACTGCCACAATCTTCATAAATCATATTTTCCCAAACTGTAGCATTGTTCTAACTTATATAAAATATATAGTTTAATTAAGAGAAATTAGAGATTGTTTAAATCATTAAATACCCTATTGGTAGAATGGAATAGCAACCCTAAGCAGAGAATAGGGTTGGGGATTTTCATTCATGTAAGGGCACAATAAAACCCCAAGACCTTATACATGTATTGAAATGAATCTACTCCCAGCAGCATAGCGATTGTTTTACAGAAAAAAAATGTATTTTCGACAAACTAACACAAGCCCTCACATGGCGAAGATAACAAAACTGGATACTTTCCATTTTTTTAACGTAACCAAAACATTTATTAAACAAGCACTTTTTCTCTTTATTCTTTAAATCTATGCATTAAGAATTATTTATTTGGTCAAGAAATTTTCACAGACTTAGAATGATTAGGAGTTGTCTCAAGGTTTATTTTAGGGAAGTTTTAAGCACATTAAAAAGAAAATGAAACGTTTGAACTCGTGTTATTTTTATTATTATTATTCAAAAAATATTTCTTAATTCTAAATTGCTATGAAGAAATAACCATTTTTTAATATAAAAACCTCCATTGTCCTAAAATTTTGTAATATTTCTTTGCGTACCATTACTCAATAGACACTTGTTTTTAGCGAAGAATGTTGCAGTCCGTCATTACGTTAAAAGTGTTTTGGATTTCATATTGATTTTATGATTAAAAAATAACTGTTATTGAGTAGATATATCTATTTTCCAGTAACTATTACTAATTTGTGAAGACAAAATAAAATTTGATGTCGCATCCTTGTGTAATCACAAAATTTTATCGAGTGAAATTTATGATAAATTGAGCTGTTACAATTACGTGTTTAATTATTGTTGTGGCGATAAACTGTCGTTTTAAAATCATTCGGAAATGTTTAAGGGAAAACAGTTTCTTCAAAAATCCGACGCTTTTTTCCTTTTTATAGTAAAATATTTCTTTATTTAAAGTAAGGCAGTTTTTCCTTTTTTATCGCACTTACCTTCAACTTTGGACAAGTATAATCTTATTTATTCCGTTTGCTTACTAAAACAAAAAATCAAACCTTTCCTATAATCATCTCAGCAGAAAAAGGAATTCTTTCCGATATTTATGGAATTACAAGACGTAAATTTTTCAAAATTAACTACCAAATATCTGTTGCACCTACCAGTTTGTTTTGTCGATACATGCAAATTGGAAACATATGTATTAGTTTTTTTTACAGGAAATAGAAATTCCGGGGAAAAATATATGAATTCCATTTTTTTCAGACAAGTGTTTCTCTGCTGGGAAGTAAAAATAATAATGTACGATACCCTTAAGAACATAAGAATTCATTTTCTGGGAATCGTTCTCAGAAAATTACTTCAGGCATATGTATAGAATATTTTATTTTTCTTTCAATAAATAAAAGTGCATACTTTACAAATACTTATTTATTGGAAGAAATGTGGAATTTGATTATACATAAATAGCATGTAATTATGTACAATTAACGAAGATACACTGCTGGCCATCGTAAATGCAACACCCTGAAGGAAGCATGCAAATAATATGAAATTTACAACATGCATTAGCTGAGGTGAGATATGCAAATGATTAGAATTTCAGCGCAGACGCACATCAAGCGCGCCTGTGGCGCCACCTCAAAGCGCTATTTAAGGCTTGGAGATTTCGACGGTTTCAAGTACAGCAATTGTGTTTTTCTTGCTTTTTTTTCAAAAAAAACGATAAATTATGCCTCGTAGGAAACAACGATCATCTTTTGATCAAGTATCCGAGTTTGACAGAGGAAGGATAGTGGCATACCGAGATTGTGGGTTATCTTTCAGGGAAATCGGTCGTCGTATTGGACGAAACCAAACAACTGTGATGCGGATATGTGATCGTTGGGTGCAGGAGGGTACGACGGACAGACGTGATCGACCGCATCGACCTCAGTGCACCACGTCACGTGATGACAGGCAGATTGTACGCATGGCAGTGACGGACCGCTCAGTCACATCACGAACCATATCACAGCAGATTCAGTCTGTAACGCATCATCCAGTGTCTGCGCGTACCATTCGACGTCGTTTACAGCAGAATGGTCTGTCCGCAAGACGTCCGTTGCTTTGTCTACCTCTGACGCGGAACCACAGACGTCTCCGCCGCCAATGGTGCGATGAAAGAAGGATGTGGACGACAGAATGGAATGAAATTCTCTTTACTGACGAGTCACGCTTCTGTATGCAACACCACGACGGTCGGATTCGAGTCTCGAGACACCGTGGAGAGAGGATGCTGAACAGCTGCATTATGCACCGTCACACTGGTCCTGCACCGGGTATTATGGTATGGGGCGGTATCGGATATCTCTCTCGCACTCCTCTAGTACGCATTGCCGGTACTTTAACCAGCCAGCGCTACATCTCCGAGGTGTTGGAGCCAGTTGTCCTTTCTTACCTTCAGGGCTTGCCAACAGCCATATTTCAGCAGGATAATGCACGGCCACACGTGGCACGCATTGTCCAAGGGTTCTTCGTCAATCACCAGATTGAATTGCTTCCCTGGCCGGCGCGCTCTCCGGATCTTTCGCCGATAGAAAACATGTGGTCCATGGTTGCTCAACGACTGACCCAGAGTTCATCCCCAGCTGTCACACCAGATCAACTTTGGCAACGTGTGGAAGCTGCTTGGTCTGCTGTACCCCAAGAACACATTCAAAGTCTCTTTGAATCAATGCCGAGGCGTGTGGCAGCTGTGATCTCCAACAACTACTTTAAATGTACGTATACTAGAGAAAAATAAAATTTGAATTTAAAATCCATCTTCCGAACTAATCGTATTGGAGAAAAAAAATTTCAAGTGAAAACTGCAGAGCAATGTTTTCTATATTTCTGTTTATGTATTTTTGTTCAGAAATGCTGGTTACTTTTTGATTTTTGACGCACCATGGGAGCGTTAGTCTTTAAAAATTCATTAAAAAAGAACAAATAATGATTAAATAAATTTCTTATTGCTTTACTAGGATTAGAGAGAGATCGAATTTTTTTTAAACAGAAATGTTGTTCATATTATGGATGTCAGTGTCACCCATCGGTAATTTATTTAACTACAACTTCTTTTGTTATTAAAATAAATCTTATCTACCTGCCATCCTATTTGTTCAAATCATACTTTTTTATCATTACTTGTCCTTTATTTTAAATTTTCAAACTTTACAAGGACTTTTGAAGCATCCGTTATATTGTCCTTAGATTTGTGTACAGTAACAAGTTCCGTCGAATTGGTGTATGATGGGTAAATCTGACCCTGAAAACGATCAGCTCAATCTTATGTTTTCTAGTCTTTTAATCGCCTGTTACTAACATATTCGATGTCGCTTCACCCATTTCTTTTCAAAAATTGATAGGGATGAACGCGAGATGAAAAACAGGCTTCTGGCGTCTTGCAAAACAGCCTTAAATCTTTGTTTCGTCTTGCAAAATCCCTATACCGGAATGTTAAGAATGTTTGTCTCGTCTCGCTGAAAATCTGTAAATCTTTGTCTCGTCTAATAAAAAGGCGTCTCGTATCTATCCCTAAAAATAGAAGCGCGTTTCCGACCTGGTTAGGATGCACGAACACTACGGAGTCTGATCTGATGTTGACCTTGAGCTATGGGAAACCAAATTGAAAAGAATCATTTTGATTCGACCATTAAATCAATTATGAGAGTGATATTTATTAGGCGTTTGCGTAGTTCGATTTATAATAATCAAGTAAATAATTCCCGTTCACGTTTTTGTCGAAATTTTCGTTTTAAATCGAATGAAGTTGGACTTATGTCACACTGATTGTCATCGCAACGTAACCCTTCCCTAGTGATACCAGATAGTATTTTTCAGGAGGCCATGACCAACTTTTCTGTAAATTGCCCTCCATATATGCCCTCCTTTCGCTTATCTTCAAAAAAGGATACTTAAATCCGCATCTACGGGCCATGTTTTTCCTCATGGGTAGTGTTGGTGAAGGTAGATATAGATACCCATTGGAGAAAACCGACCCAAACTGTTTAACCTTTGGTGATACCATGACACCAAGTATTTACTCTGCGGCAAGATATTTTGCAGAATCTAGATTTTTCATCACTTCCGTTGAAATATTTTTATGAAAACTCTCCGAATAGAAAAGTACTCCTGTAGGAACAGGGAAGGGACTCCTTGGATAGCAGTAGACCCGAATATTGACTTTTGGTCTAAGGCATTCCATGGGATAACTGCTACCCCAGCCGGCGACAAATGATGAAGGTAAAAACCTCTCCGGGGAGCCACGATAGAGCTGCGAAGAAGTGCTACTATGCCCCTGGCAAAAGACGAAACCCACTTTATATACATACAATAACTTAATAATACACATATGCAGGACACATATAGTCAATAATTTGTCACTACGTAACCACAGTAGATCATTACAGAACGTCAAAGCTTTTTGACCCGCCTATCTATGTATCTGTACACAAAAGTCACTTTTAGTAGAGATTCATTTTGCTGAATGGCTGAAAGTTTCGATCCATCTTCTATAGATACGAAACCAATTTCATCTTTTGTATTTTTCTGGCCCATCTTCCACTTTATAATTTTAAAAATATGACACGAGAAGATTTTAATAATTCTTTGTTAAAAAATCAAGAACTTCTCTCTAAAGTGAGTAGTTCGGATAAGTGTGATTTAAATGAAATTGCTTTTAAAAAAATTAGGAAAAGAAAATCTGAAACATTTTCGTATGTAAAGTACGCGTTCTGTATTTTAAAGCGTATTATTTTCCAATAGCCCAATTTTTCTCTATCGTTTCGTTGAAGTGTTCCATAATCCATGAATCGTCCCTATTTGTCTTCCTCGTTCATTAAACACTTCTGTGGAATTGAAATCTATATAAAAATTGCGTATTAAATATGTTTCTGTTCATCTTCTTCAAACACTTTCTAAATATACTTTACCCTTATTTACACCAAAATTGACATATTTATAGACACTAGATTATATCCCCATTAATAGTAACAGAAACCTTGGAATGATAAAATCATAGAATGATTTGGCAATTTCTCACCAAATACAGGACACACTTCCAAGCTGCGTTCAATTTTGGGGACTTATATTTTTACGCCAAACTTGGAGATTTTTGATATTTGACAATCCTTCACGAAACAAGTTGCCTTAAAAGCTGTACCGTCGAGTAGGCAAAAATCCATGTCTGAATTTAATAGCAATCAAGTGTTAAATAATCCTTTTTTAAAGTAAGTCCATCTTTGCAGGTCTGTCGTCCAAATTTTCATCTGGTCACCCTACCCTTACCCAGATGGAGCCTTAAGGAGTAATATATTAAACTGCTACAACTAACAAAATATCTTGAAATACTATAAATTATCTTAGGCCAAAAAAATATGACAAGCGTGACCGAAAATTTTCTTTCTAATATAACAGGCAAAATGACCTCTTATCCCTATGTCTATGATAAAAAATAAAAGTGTGTATCATTCTTTAACAAAAAACCTGTAAACAATCTGTCTATAATTATGTAAAGTTGGAAATATGAGTATAAATAAAATTAAAAACAAAAATCCTTTTTACATCTTCTTTTAAAGATTAATTTAATTGTAAGAATAGCTCAAATGTACAAAGAAATTATTTTTATATAACTCCGGAAAAGTTTAGTCGTACATTGTTATGTAATTTCTGTTACAAATATGACGTATATAAAAATAGTTTCTTTATTATTTTCTGCTGAAGTTGTTGAGATTTCAGACAAAATAATATATAAATGAAAAATTCTAACAAAAGTAATTTTCAGAAAGAAATACGGATTCTTATTTCCTCTCGAGACATTTCCTCGTTTCTATGGAAATTGATGAAGAAATTTTTGCTGTAGTTCTCTTCCTTATCTGTCAGATATAAGTAACGTATAAGGTCCACTGCACATAATCTTTAGAATTGTTTACACAAGAGTGTGGTATTATGTTTATGTATGATTTTCAAAAAGAACTGTTTTCGAATCCCTAGAGAATATTATTTACATTTTTATGATTAAATTTAATTGGCCTTAAAACTTGTTTCCAGATTTTATCAAAAATTTAAGTATTTCATAGTTAAAACTAGAAATTAACTTTGGTCATAGTGAATAATAAAATATGTATACAATTCATTAATAAAATCTTGAAAATTTGCATAAAATAATTACTGTAAAGGTGTTTCTTACTTCGCCTTTGAAATGCTAATGAAAATGTTGGAGAATAATTCATACATATAAAACGCTTTTTTATTCAACGCTAAAAATAAATAATATCGTTATGTTATTCGTTTTACCTGAAAAAAACTTTACTGACATAAAATAATTTTATATAACACATATAGATATATGTATACATATGAAATTAAATATCCTCTCAAAATTCAAATTTTTTTATTAGCTCCCTTAAAAATTCTATTGAGGCGTAGCAGCTTTCGTTTACAACAAAGGATTTGTCTCAGAATCTAAATTTAACAAAAAAAGCAATTGACATTTTTCTCGTCTTTTTTCTGCCTCATAGTCGTCACACTTTTCAATAATTTCCAGGAACTTTGAGACCGAGGTATTTATACCCAATAAATGCATTTTTCTAGAACATGTGGTGAGCTTATTATACATGTGACCCTCGGTAATAAAAATACAAATACTCTTTACTGTTGACAGAGCGGATTTTTCGTGACCTCTGGCCATGCAAATCTGTGTCAAATGCTGCTCAAATAAAAGTATGTTCTATATGTTATCTATCGGGGCACGACCGGTATCCCTTGTATATATATATATATATATATATATATATAGTTACGAATTTTCTGGATTACCTCCTTTTCTGGGATTTAAAATAGTTTAAAATTCGTGTTCTACACATCAAATAATAAAATTTCAGTTAGATTAATAGCTAAATTTTGCTAGTATAATTAGTTAAATTATAATAAAAAACTCAAGGTTTTTTTTTATATAAAATAGTTAAATTTAAATTTATAGAAACTAGAAAATAATTAAATCTTTCTTTAGTAAAAGTTAAATTTAACTAATATTAAGCTAAATTTAACTTAATGCTAAATAAATTTTATAGTTAAATTTTGCTTTTTCGTTGCATCAAAATCGGTTAACTATAACGCGAGATATGGAGTTTTATGTTTCTCTACTGGTTTCTATAGCATTTTCTAGAAATCTCGAGAAATATCGGTCTTAGGACTTCGCTAACCTCCCTTTTGGGGACTTATTTTTGGTGCCAAATTTGGTGAAATTTCGCCGAAAAGTCTTTAATGGAGCCTTTAAAGTTTGTTTTACTGCATTAGCATTTCATAATTGCCTAATGATTCAACTGTATTCCTATTATGCAATCAAAAGCGAGCATGTTCTAGTACATTCCACAGATGTTCCCTCTGGAACCTTCCACGGTGCTCGTCGTCGACTATAATAGCAGCCAGCGTGTTCCATTAGTTTGAGCCAGTTTCTCACCGAGCATTCGTTGAGAGTGCTCGCTGTATTACGCTGTGAAGCGGTATTTTCACTTGCCTTTTTAAAGTTCTGTTTTTAAGTGCTGTGAGTAAATTCTTCCTTGCTCAGTCTTGAGGGAGCATTTCGTTTACAAAATCCCTCGTATATTTCCATTGAATTATTTCCTGTGGCAGTGTTTTATTTTGTGTGAGAAATACAGCATCTGTGAAAGCTTCTGTGTTAAGCGGACTGTTAAAAGGACGCTACTGCCTGATTGTGGTTGTGAATTTTGCACAGTTGATTGTTTGACGAAGTTCTAAAAGCAATGAAGTTCGACAATTTGATTCTTTACTAGAACTTTCAACACCAACTGCACTTTAGGACGACGAACCCAGAAAACAAGCACTTTTCTGCTAGAATCTATACATACACGCTACGAATATCTTTTAAGACGTGATAAGGGAGCCAAAATGTTAAAACTTTCAACCCTATATGTATGACCGAAAAACAGTAGTTTTTGATAAAATCTAATTTTAAATATTTCTTGAATAACCCAAAATTTGACATTCAAGTGCGAATTTAACAAATTCTACTCATTAAATGGATTTCATTTTAATTTATTTTCATAGTTGAAACTCTAATTAAACTAACATAATCATAAAAATCGCAAACTACTTTAAAATTTCAATTCAAGAGCCATTACATGAAAAGTGAGTTTTAATTAGCGCAGATAAAAACACCAAAGGATACACCCCGTTTATTCTTTAGGATAGATAGCCAATCAATCAAGTTAAAATTGCTTTTAGAACTAGGGTGCTTTTTCGCTCAATCCCAGAATTTTGTCTACGCATTTTTGTTTACGCATTTTTCTCTACGTGATCTTGTAGACAGGTTTTGTAGATATGAACAGTCACTTTGAAGATCTTTTCAAAAGTGTTTGCCAGATAACGTGGATGGGCGGGGGAAGGCATTAGTAAAATGCTGAAAGTCGCACAAGGTTTGCAATTTTCCATAACTGATCGCTATGTTTGGTGCCAAAACGCGACAATTTACTATAAATATATTATGAGTATAGTTAAAAAATGCCTTGCGAATATTATAAAATAGTTTTAGCAGGCGATTTTAATATAGATTTCAATTCCGAAGAATTGTTTAATGGAAGAGAGAAGACAAATAGGGTACACTCACAGATTGTGATAAACTTTCCAAATGGTATTTATAAAGGTGAGTATAGTTTGATTATGCCTGCCGAAAATTGTTAAACAGTTTTGGCGTTTGTGAGATGCTTGTGTGATTATGACAACGCTACACTAGGGCGATCTGCCCAGGATGGAGGGTGCCTTGGTAGGAAGACTTTCTAAGGGGTTCTAACGCGCATTCACGTTATATCTCGAGAAAACCTTCCCAAACTAGAGACCTGTAGATCGACAGCCGCGCGACGGGTCCCGAACCCGGGACCTTCTCACTTAACCACTGTGCCATGGTCAAGCCTAAACAATTTTGGTAGGCGATTTTAATATCGATTTCAATTCCAAATATGTGTTTTATGAAATAAATAAAAACCTTTGTGAAAAAATACACATAAGATGTCACTGGTAACTTCATACGATCGTTTCGAGCAAAAATTCTTTCGTTCTTCCTCAGTCAAAGCCCTTCGTCTCACTGAACAGAGGGAACCGAAAAAGATAAACAAACAAGCATGTTGCCACAAGGAAAAAAGAAAAGCCGAACAAAACCAAGGAGAGTGGAAAAAGGGGGGGGAGGTCTTATGCCGTTCTCACAGGCTGTCAATCTAACGGTCTGGAGTTTGGGTAGGTTTTCTCGAGATATAACGTGAATGCGCTTTAGAACGCCTTTGCTCTTTAGTCCTCCTACCAAGGCACCCTCCATCCTTGGCAGATCGCCCTAATGCAGCATTGCCATAATCACACAAACACCAAAACTGTTTAACAATTTTCTTCAAGCATAGTAAAATTATACTTCACCTTTATAAATGCCATTTGGTAAGTGTATCATAATGTATCAGTATTATTTGTCTTCTCTGTTCTATAAAACACTTCTTCGGAATTAAAGTCTATATTAAAATCGCCACCTAAACCTATTTTACAATATTCGGAAGGCGTTTTCTAAGTATACTCGAATTATATTTATAATAAATTGTCGCGTTTTGGAACCAAATTTAGCAATCAATTATCAAAAATTGCAAACTTTGTGCGACTTTCAGCATTTTATTGATGCCCCCCCCTCTCCACGTTACCTAACAAACACATTTGAAAATATCTTCACCGTGGCAGTTCATATCTGCAAAACTTGTCGACAAGACCGTGTAGACAAAATAACGTAGACAAAATGCGTAGTTACTAGGGTGCTATTTCTCGCACTGAGCTAAATAGCACCCTAGTGCTTAAAAAAAAATTACAAAGTTCAGACGGTCTGAAATTTGTATGCTAGAGTCGTTTACTTTGACATTAACTTTTTGAGACATATTAATGAACGTTTCTATAATTAAAGTTTAAGGGGGGAAAAGAATCGTGAAAAGTGGTAGGTGGCAGATCATTTGGCGACTGTGTTTATAAGGTCCACTTCACATGAACTCTAGAATTGTTTACACAGCGCAGTATAGGACTAATTTTCGTGTGATTTTTCTGAAGGAATGTTTTTTGGGTCAGTGAATATTACGTATTTACGTACTTTTAAGGGAAATTCTGAATAAAATGTCATTTAAACATACAAATGAATTTTGTGCTTCTACTAACTTTGCATTTTGAGAACTTTCCATGAACTGATTTAAAACTTAGAGGGCTGGTGCATAAGTAATTGACACTTTAAGAGCAATATATAAATATTAACTAGTAACCGCTAATTACTAAAACTACCATGAAACAAACATTTCGTTTTCGAAACTTAAGTAACGTTGAAAATTTGTGTAGATTATAATTTAGAGTATTGGAAATGCCATGTTCCAGTAACTGGCACCTAGCAAATGAATAGAAAGGCATGATCATTTAATTTTGAATGAAAACCTCTTTAAAAGGAACAGAATAAATGTTTTATAAAATAATGATTTTTATTTTACTTTTATTTATTTATTTAAAAAAACATTAATACGAAATATTATGAAGTTAACACTGAAAAATAAATTTTGTTTAGTTACCTAAAAAAATGGTTATTTATAATTACTTTTAGGGATGTAGCAGCATTTCACCTTCGGCAATCGTAACGCCTCGGCTAATAAAAATAAATTATTTACGACACAAAAAAACCTCAGATAACCAGCGAAACGACAAAGCTTTATAAAAGCCAACATATTCATTAAAAGTTTAATGCTAACTCAGCAGAACAGAAAAAAGTCGATCGTTAATTTAATTAGTTCCTTTCAATGCATAACAAACATCTGAAAACTTTTATTCATAACGTTTTACCATTATCGAAAATCTTTATTTTTACTACGAAGAAAGTAAAGTTTGAAGTATCTTACTGATTAATCATTATAAAAGGCAGTGTGCTACACTCAGATGTGGAAAACAGTAATTTTGAGGATTTAAAAATATTTCCTAATTCGTTATTTTCATGAAACTCGAATATTTCTTTTTCTTATTGGTATACTGAATATAGTATTTTGCTTTACATTATAAAATAGTTTTGTAGATTTTCAAATATGCGTATTTTGCCTATTTTTGGAAATTTATGTACAATGAAATTATTACAACTGCGTTCAGTAAAAGAATGCAAAAATATTTTAGAAGTACTTCAAAAATGCAACACTACTTAATCAATAGTGTACAACTGCTGAACTGTTTTTACCACACGGACCCTATTAATTGACCCGTTATATCTGAACAATTGAAATTTTAAAAACATTCCACTGTGTTGTACAAATATGCATTACAAACATACCGATCTTAACGTTTTGAAGTTTTGTAATTCATGTAATGGTTTATTTGGCAAAAAGGGGTACGTTGTTGTTTTCAATAAACGGTTATTTTAATTTATGTATCGCTCGAAATTGTAGCTGTCGCATAGCAAGGTGTTAATAAAAAGCGTTTGTGAACAGTTTAAGTGGAGAACATTTTAAACAATTATTAGCATTATTGTAGGGTTGACCTACCAACTAACATTATAATGGCTTCAAACACCAATGTGCGTCTGCTGAAGGAGAAAATACGGTTTTTGTTAATATTAATTAAATATTAAAAACTTTTGAGAATTTAAAATCAAATATTTTATGCTCACGTTTTTATACAGAACAAGCAGACATTCAATACTTTAGCACACTATGATTAATTTATATAGCATTATCTGGCATGTTGCTGATGTGTAATATAGTGGCATAAAGGGTTAGCTGTTTATAGAGTTCTCTATACGACTCTTGTTTCATGAAGAAGCCACAAAGAACCAAAACAGAAAAGTAATAAATAAACTTGCGTTTTTGAAAAGCCTATTGGCAATCGGTGGTAATACATTCCACACTCATATCCACAAGTTAAGAAAAAAAAAACATATTTCAAGAAATACTGAAACAATTTTAATGAGCATGGGTACACATTCCAAACAATATGCGCATATTTGACTATCCAATCAAAACCGATCCCTCGGATATATAGAACATCTGAAGACAACTGATAAGAGTGTGATACTCAAACAGGAATAAAAGGAAATTAAAAAAATAAAATCTGAAGTGACTCCACTCGACTTTCATAAAGATCACTACCAAGCATTTAAATAAATTTTAATAGATGAATAATTCAGCAAAATTTCTTTGTTTTTTCAGTTTGAGCTCAATCCAATGTACCGTTTAAACGATTGCGCACTTTCAAGAATTTCCCACCCCTAGGCCCTAATGTAAAAGAAATCTAGTCGTAGTCCTGTAGAAATAAGTGCTATACACACCAAAATCAATACCGGTCTTGCGAAGGGCGTTTATAACATATGTACCCAATTCGAGCTCATTTGAATGCCCCGTTTAGGAGATATCATGTTCACTCACTCACACAAACACACACACACACATCTCGTGAGCCTTATCGTGTGCAGGCACAATCATCTTTGGACAGGGGCGTAGTGGACCTATGTTCTCTTCGATGATCAGTCCAATTTAGTGTGAACAATAACTCTCGACGTATTCAACCATGGAGAGAACCAGGAAGCCGTACCTCTAACATCATGGGAAGTAACCACTTAAGGAGTAGAAGTGTCACGGTGTGGTCCGGCATGATTTTGGACGGCCACACGGGCTTGCCGTCTTTCAGGAAGGCGTCTTGACTGTTATGATATATAGTAGAGATATGTTAGAATCGTATGTCAAATTGTTCGGAGGCGCTGTCGGTGTACTGTTAGTTCATTTTTATGGATGAAAACACGTATAAATACAGGGCTGAGATGGTCGAGTTATACTTTGAAGCCGAAGGTATTCAGAGGATGTAGTGAAAATCATATCTATCGACCTGAATTTTATAGATCAAGTCTGGGATGCTCTAAGCAGGGCAGTTGCATCTCGCCAACCCTTCTCAAAAACTTCTAGCTAAAAACATCCTTAATGGAGGAGCGGAATTTATTGTTCTAAGACGCTATAAATAAGTTCGTAAACAGCATGACTGTTACTAATGAAAATTGCATTGCCTCCAAAAGGAACAGAATCATATTTTGAACCCTCCACAAGTGCAATTTTACTATATCGTTTTTTTACTACGTTATTCTGTCCCCCATTTATTTATCATCTTGAGTTCGTCCCGTTATGTATCTTTCATTACCTTTATCATATTTTCATGTATTTTCATGTAAAATTTCACTCGATTTGGTTCTTCGATCTTGAGTTATCCACAAAAAATGAACTTGGCATGAGTGTCCATATTTATGCAGGAATATATTTAGTATTTTTATCGTAATTTACCAAGGAATATTACATGAATTGCTTTATCTACTGATCAAAAAATGATTCCTCTTCTCATTCCTATAGAGTAAAATTTGTTTGATTGCTAAAATAAAATTTATTCTGTTCCATAGTGAGAGTCTCATAAGTATGTGAGATACCACCCTTATTATTAATCTTCTACAAGCACAAAATAAGTTTGCGTATTTTTTAAAACCGGTTGTAAATCAATCACTTTAATCTGATATAACATCTAAATTTAACTGCGTTGATCAAAGTTATCTGCCAATACTGGATTCGAAGGAAATTATTTATAACTGTTTTATATAGTCGTCTAATTTTGTAATGTTTTTTCAGGTTTTTCGGGGTTGATCACTTACTTATATTTTATTAAACTACTGCTCTTAGTGTGTTAAAATTCGTTTTATATATTAACTATTAATTACTTTCGATGATCAAGGAGTAATTTTTAAGTCTTATTAAAACATATTTTTATTATCACTAGGTCAACACAACTTTCACCGTCAAAAATGTCTGACAATAATTTAAAAAATATTTTTCTAATTAACACCTTTCAAAAAAGACACGCATCATAATGTTTACGACATATTTATGTAAGCGCTGCGACTGAAAAATCGATGGATCCCTTTATCGATTTGCATAAAATTTATTGGCTTCCGATAACGATACATTGTAAATGGTTTATTGAACTGAAGATGGCGAATCCATTCTTTTTCAATTAATTTTAATATTAGAAGGAAAATAAATGTATTTAAATTGCTAATGAAATTCAGGAAGTCATTAAGTCAAAAGCCTCGCTATTAGAGTTATAATGTATATTCATGAGATGCTAATGACAATTCGATAGTAAGAAAATATAATTTATCTTTGGTGTGTGACAGAATCTCTTAATTAAAGGTTTGGAAAAGAGCTTTTGATACAAACAATTCTTTTTGTTTATGTTTTATATTTGTAGTATAAAATTTTGTATACTTGAGGTGTTCGTTATTGTAATTTAAGAGTGACCTACGTTTTTATTGTCTTTTTTAATTATTTTTCACATTCCTAAAACCTAATGATTTAATGTGCGGGGGGGGACATTTTTCCTTTTTTTTCACTAAAATTCCTAGCTTATTTTACTGGTTATTTACCAGCCTCCCTAACCAATCACTACTCTGGCTGTTTATTTGCCCAGTCTTTTTAACCCTTTAACGCGCAGTGATCCCGCTCTGGGAACACCAAACTCTGACGTTTTGACTGTTGCCAGTCACGAAGAATAGATTTGATTTCTATAAAAAATAGTTGCGGGTGACATAGCTCCACGCGAATCCTTTCCTTTTTAGCACGCCATTTCCCGTAAAAAAATGGTCACGATTATTTTTAACAGCACTGACATCTGCTGAAAAATGGAAGAATCCGAGAACAGCTGCATAGATTGCCCAATGCTGAAAAAAGTACAGCCGTTGCCATCGCTCGACTTAACTACCAGCAAGATGGCGGACGATCGAAACGTTCATCGCGTGCCACAGATCTAGACACCCTTTTTTGACGCAGCTGACTGTGCCGGAACAGCCGGTAGACTGTGCTGGTAGTTAAGTCGAGCGATGGCAGCGGCTGCCCTTTTTTCAGCATTGGGAAAGGGTTGCGCCTCAAAGAGTTAAATAGCATTCCATTTTTATTTCCCACGGGCGAAAGTATTAAAATGAAAACTGCGTCAGCAAATTTCTGAAGAATAAATAACTAATCAAATAAAGCATTAGGGAACATGATATTTCTGGGTAAACCTGCTGTTATTTACCATTTTTTTCTTTTCGTACCGTTTCTCTGTATATAATTTGAGGCCCTAACTTAGGCAAAAGATGTAACATATTAATAAATTCTGTTCGCTTGATGGCAATTTTCCTGAGATGTTCGGCTACTCTCAACAGGGATTCCTTTTGTTTCTCGTCCTTGATCTGTTTGTTAAACTTTTTTATGAGAGAAATTCCTTTTCGGCGGTCACCTAAGTTAGCCGTGGAAGTGCCACCACCGTGGAAGATAAAGTTTTAGTTTCAGTGACTGGCAAAGGCTTTGAACATTTACTTCGCGTATACCTGTTATCCTGGAAGGCAGAGGTGAGCAGATGGCCGAAAAGGAAAGGGGATCAATCTAGTGTCGAAACTTTTTTTTAAAAGGAAAGTCATTACGCCTTTAACAAATTTTGAAAGGAGCCGATAGAAGATTGGGAATTTCCGAAGATATTTAGTTTTATGTGTCTTATGTTGGATTTTACCTAAATTAAATATTTTTTTCTGTAAAATGAGCCATCAGGATTCCTTGTAATGTTTCTTCATGAAATAAATCATCAGGATTCTGTGTATGTTTTATTCATATTTTTCATGTTATATTACTTCAATCCTATGTTCCGATAAATACATAATCACTCTGAAAATATTTTATTCACTTTTTTCACTCTTAATCATAAAAGTGACAGTATGTTGAATTAGTTACGTTATAAAAATTGTTTATAAATTATTTAACTTGATGTTTATTACATAATAACTTTGATAATATTTTTAAAGAAATATGAGAGCAAAACTGGAACAAGTATTTTTTAATTTACTTTGAATTGCATTGATAAGACACGATACAAAATAAACACCTTCATTCATGAATGTTTGGTAAAATTAGATGTAATTTAATTCGACGACTGCGTAATCTTAAAAAATGACAATTATGTGTTTACCTTGGGGGTTTTTTCTGTGTTTTTTTTTTTCAAAATATCACTAGCAGAACCACCACCATGGCGGAGTGGTTAAGTCACTCAAAATGGTAGACGGAAGTCACCTAGTTCAAAATCAGGTCCCGTCCGTCGACCTAACCTTTTGGAGTTTTCCGTAGTTTTCTCCGAAACTTAGTGTAAATACGGGTTAGGACACCTTAGAAAGACTCTCACCCTTGTGCTGTTCATTTGAGAGTACTTATAAGGGAACTTCGGGCCAAGCACAGAAATCTGATGCTCATGTTACACAAACAAGCATAAACAAAGGCTCACAGAAAATGCCTTATTATAAACATAAAAGACATTTAAATTCAGGAAAGTTTTTTTTTAAATTAGACATTTGGTACTAATGTAGTTTAGTTAATAATAAACTCTTTAGGTTACTAGCATAAAATTGAAGGGACTATTATTTTAACGCTTATATACTCCCAAGTATCCAATCTAATAGTCTTAGTACTAAAATTTTTTATGTTTAAGAAAACCTCGGGACAAGACATACATTTGAAAGTACCATTTAAATTATCCTTTCGGTACTCATATATTTTATGTCTAATATATAATGATATATGAAATAAACTCGTTTCATAGTTTAACAAACGACTTGTGAATGCCTCGTCTACTGATATTAAATGCTTGCAACAGTTTAGTAAAACATTATCCAGTGCTCTAAATTTTCTAATAGAAGTCATGTCGTATTAGGTTGTAACGAAAGTTTCCCGCCACTGCAAATATGATCTGCGCAAACAGTTCGCGTTGGGGTGTTTTCTCATATCTTTCCACACTTTTTGGGATTGGGAAAAAAAGAGATTTACTTTAGAACATTGTGCAGTGAAATCTGTAAAAAATATATCGTTATCATTAAGTACAGGGTGTCTCAAATGAAACTAACCGGCTAAAAGCATTATTTACATCCAATTCAAATGCAAAAAGTCAGCTACAGAACGTCAACGAATTATGTGTACAGTTTTAGGTACTACTGTTGTATCATATGACACTGTGAAGGTTTGGTACCTAAAGTTCTAAAACAAGGACTATTATGTACAAGTTCAATCGCTGGGTGCCGCATCAGCTGCGGCAAGCAGATTTGGCGGAAAACTTTCGTTACAACCTGATAGTATAATCATTACAATTTCACAAACAGTATTTTCTTCCTAATGAAATAATAAAAGAAAAATGATAGCCTGAGAAAATTGATCTACTAGAAAAGAAAAATGATTTGCTAGAGCTGCAAGATATGAAGTATTTTGATAAATTTATTAAAAATCACACGAATGACTTACTAAAGACAGTATGCAGTTTTTACTTTTCCGAGAAGAATTCTAAGACGATCAACGGATAACTTAAAGTTCATTGAATTAAAAATGTGTAACTGATTGTATTTTCGCAGTAAGTACATTTTCTTTCGTGGTAAACCACGAACTGAGACCTAGAGATTTTAAAGTCAAAATTATTTTTTTTAAATAGAAACATTAGTTATTACAATTTACAATCGCAGTAGCTCGTGGCTTGCAGAAAACGTCAATGAATCTCAACGTCGAAAGGTGAAGTATCTAAAAAATTTTCAAAGTGGTTGAAACTCATTTGCTACCCACAGAGGCATCCACATAAAAGAAGAGAAGAAAAATACTGTTTAGGAAACACGCTGTTGCGAAAATTTGTTGGCAATAACATGTAACTAATGGAAGACATTTCAAAAAACAGGTATAACAAATTAGTATGATATAGCAGAGCCGTTCTACAGACCTAGAATTCTCTATATAATATTTGTCAAGTTAAGTAGCTAAATAATGAAATTAGCTGCATCACACTATCGGCGTCTAACTCTTGAGAATATACTGTTTTTCATGTTTTAGAGAAAATCATGAATGTCTGATGTACTGGCAATTTTACTAGCTTGGAGATGAGTTGAAGTACCAGTAATTGCTCAACACAAATTTTGGTTAATAGAGATTTTCTTTAATAATTCTTTACTTACCACATTACACTATTACGATTTGAAAAGCAAGACTTAAAAATACTTATTTTATAATTTTACAAATCGATGAAAGCAATAACCATACAAAGCATAAGAAATATATTCTATAATGTTCCACAGATAGTGCTAATCTCCGAATAATACTGATAATTCTCCGAATTCATTAACCGTTTCACACAAAAATATATTTGTTTTCCACATTTAATATCACATATTACGATAACAGAAACTATAAACGACGTTTAAGCGATTCTTCTTTTATTATCTCTGACACTGAATACAACAATAATAAAGCGCAGTTTTATTGGGTTGTTTTTTTCTTTTCACATATAAATACGTGGTTGAAAAAGAAGAGTTTGGAATCAATATCTCTGCGTTAAAGTGCTGATTGTTGTTTTTATGGCGAGTCTCGAAATAGTGCATTTAGTCTAAGACAAGAAAATCTCCACCTTCAAATTTATATGACATTTACGGAGAAGTTACTTTCGGGTCGTTAGTCTGCACATTTTTTGGAGATAACGCCTTCACGTCGAATTTGCCGTGAAACCCGTTTACAGAAAATCAATTCATGTGCTGTTACACATTTTGAAGATAAACTTCGTGTTATTTTATATTTATATATTTGTTTGTTTGTCGAATTGCTTATTTTCCTGCACAATCTGATTTTTGACATAAAGCATATGTATTAACAGGTATTAATGGTATTTATTTTATTTATTGAAAATATAATTTCTAACTTCTTTCTCCGATTTTATTTGTAAAGTTTGAGATCTCCTTAAGAATATAACTTAAAAAATATTTCATGATACAAGGAACTACATTTTAATGTAAATTTCCTTTTAATTAACTATATAATACTTTCAAAAAATAAGCATAGATGTTTACTCATGTTTCTTTTATATTAGCAAGATAGTTGATAATTATTGATAAAATTTACTATGCATTCCATCTTTAAACTATTGATTATGCGGCTAGGTTAATATGATAAAGTTTCTAAATGTGTTGAACACATAATGTAGTGGCAAATAACTCAAATTATTATGATTCAAGAAAAGGTTTTAAAATTTCCTTTACCTCAATCACCATAATTGACACCATAATGTACAAGAAATATAATTATCGACCAAATATTTATCCTCGACTGACAATAGTTACAATTCAGTATTACACAAAAAATTCTGCGTGGCTCTGAAGAATTCCTTAAGACAAAATATAATTATTTTGTCTTAAGAGATTGCGAATAATAGTATATTCTCTATTAATACACTACTTAAGAGCGAATTCCGTCAAAAGTACCGAACTTCAAAAGAGCAATAAAGTGCAAATTAAATTCTGAAAGACAGTATTAGTTTTTTCTCCCTACTTCTGGAATAAATAATGAGTTTTAGAGATCCCATTTCATAAATAGGACTTTAGGGGAACATTAAGTAGATTTTCGTAAATGCGCTGCTCATTATAACTATTCAAGATATTCATAGAAAATTCTTACTTGGGTGAAAGAAAAATCTAACTCCATGACATTTTCAAAGTGCTTTGAAACAGTCTCTCTTAAATATAATGAAAGTATTTATATACAATGGAAAATTTATTTATATCAAGTTAATTAACAAGCTGTATTATTATAATATTTTATCGCCCTTTGGTATTATTGCACGTGCACTACTCAGTGGTAACAGAATGTCAAAAAGAAGTATGTAGCGTATGAAACACCAAAAATGTCTTTTTTTCCCTAAAGAATTTCTCTATCCCGATAAATTTTCTTTAAATAAAAATTATGTTATTATGTAGGGATAAATTAAATTAATATTGTAACGGGTATAATTTATTGTTACAACATATTTACTTTTATAATTAGATCTTGTTTTTATTATTGCTTGTCTCTTGTATTCTTCTTTTTCTGAATGTTAATGGATAATTTAATTTGATTTTATATCAGTTGTTTCATACTTAATATTTTCAATATATTACTATATTTGAATTTACCATGTGAATATGCGGGGAAAAAACCATAATACAAAAATATATAATTTTCAAGCCTAATATAGTATTTTTACGAACACGATAACAAAATTTGCATTAATAAGTTTTGGTTAATATTTTTAAACCAACACTTTCTTTTTTCGTTAAAAAATATATATAATTTCTTCGATTTTTTCCAACTGAATTCATAAAAATGCATTTCTTTTAGAATGCATCAATTTTTTTAAATGAATAATTATACATATTTATATTTGATGAATTTTGTTACTGCGGGATAATCTTTGGCAACAAGGAGATACCAGTGACATGATTGTTCTAGTGTTCTATTAAAGTTTTAAGGTAACCATACACAATAAAATCTTTATTTTGGCAGGGCTTACAAATAGCCTCTTTTTTCTTTAAAAGTCTCTTTTATAGTTAGAACTCTCTAAAAGTCCCTTTGCAATGTAAATAGTCGCTATTTTCTAGCCATTCCGAAGTCATACCGTGATAACTCTAAAATGAGAAGCACCTGTAATGAACCTAATTAAAATCTGACTGACCATCCACATGAATGTCAAAAACAAGAATCTTTACTGGTTCTGCTTATTTTCAATGAAATATAGTAACTGAAATGTGGATCTTCGAACTATCTTTTCATCCTCCCATTTTAATGACTCAATCTGCGAAAATAGGGGAAAACCGACGAAAAATTTACACATGCAAATTCACATTCGGTTTTTAGCACTAGGGTGCTACTTCGTTTAGTCCCAGGTTTTTGTTGACGCGAATTTGTAGACAGGTTTTCTAGACATGAACTGTCACGGTGAAGATCATTTCAAATGTATTTACCAGATAAAGCAGAGGTGGGTTAGGTAGAGATTAAAATGAAAGTCGCACAAGGTTTGCGATTTTTGATGGTTGATCGCCTCGCTTCCTACCAAAAAAAAAAAAAAAAAAAGTTCAAAAGCAAGTAAGTTTGGCGATATCTTCCGAATTGCGCGAAAAACTAGAAAATAATAGTTAGAGTATGCCTAGCGAAGATTGTAAAATAGTGTTAGTAGGTGATATTAATATAAATTTCAATTCCAAATATGTGTTTTATGGAACGAGAAAGATAAACATGGCACACTCATGGATTATAATGCCTATTCCAATCAGTATTTAAAATGATGTGAAGTATAGATTGAATATCTTGGCGAAGATTGTAAAACAGTTTCAGTTGCCGGTTTTAAGATAGATTTCGATTTCAAAGATGTGTTTTATGGAGCAAGAAAGAGTTTATTCCTATTTGACGCTCCCACTCTCGCCACTTTCAAATGTTGCCTTCTTGCGTCCTTATTGTGAATAATTATATTTTCATTTATTACAAGTCACTGAATTATCTATTACAAGAAGAATTAAATTAACACTATATTTTACAGAAATATGATAGTTTTACAAAGGCATTTCTTGTTAATTTCTTTCATTGCATTTTTGATTTTTCTCGATATTTTTCAGATTTCCAATGCATTAAAAGATAATATATTAATGAAATGTCCTTACTTCTCGTTAACAAGGAAGTTTTTCCTAGTTTTTTTAAATATGTATTTCTTTTTAATTAGTTTCTCAGTAACCTTTAAAAATATATTAATTCCCATAAAAGTAAATAGTATGTATGAGTATGTATATATATTTGAATTCATTAAAATGGTATATATGTTTTTTTCTTTTATCAAAATTATTACTGGTAGTAATGCTAGTAACTAGTAATTTTCATAGTAATAGTTGGAGTTATAAAAGCAGACATATACAGTGCGTGATGGAGCAATATTTACTTCAGCATAATAATAGTTTTTACCGATTCAGTTAACCCATTGTATTCCCAACACTTATCTGTTTTTCTTTAATAATAATACCCGATGATTTAATGTTTTAGTGAAAATGTATTTTTAATTGCTGACTTAAAAATGTAAGAACCATGTATTTCTTTTTTGTTTTTTTGGGTTACAGATAATCACAGATTTAAATCTACAGATTACCCACTTGCATCTGTGGGTAATCTGTAGATTTAAATCTGTGATTATCTGTAACCCAAAAAAGCAAAAAAAGAAATACATATTTGCTTTTTGCATTTTTTTAGGACTGTAAATTTTCCAGTCTACATATATCTAATTAGTACGTCTGTTGTGTTGCCAGTCCATTTTATGTAAAATGGTAATACCTCCATTCCTCATGAACTGTGTTTAAGAAATTATTCTTTTAAGTACAAATTTAAAACTATCAGTTGAGCCCGTATCATGAGCGTAAAAAAAATTAAAATTAAAAAAAATGTATAGCAAATGTTGTGGGTTGTGTTTTATGAGTTCTCTTTTTTTCTACAATTTAGTCCCTTTTCTTCTAGAGATATAACAGTTGTGAGCACTGTAATGGATGAAAAAATTGATTTTTCAATTATTCTGAAATATTAAAATTACACATTTCTTTTTTCCTAAACCGATTAAATTTTATATTCATCTTACTTATAAAACGAAGAGTTACACCTATTTAAATGCTATTCAAACACCGTATATTCTACGTGTGTTTAAAACTTTTTTTTTTTTTACTTTTTCTCAAAATAAAATTTTACACTTTTCCGTTGAACACAAAACAAGATTAAAAAAATTACCCATTAAATGTCTTAAAATTTTGCATATATATTTTACAGATATTAATAAAGAGAACAGGTTATACTCATTATTATATGTTAAAAATTTTAATAGTTTATAATGTTTTATATTTTGACTTGTGAGACATTTCTGGAAATATTTATATATGCTTATGTTTTACAAACTCTAGTTTATCAGATATTTAGATAATTTTTATGAGAATATTATATTCCCTTGAAAATGCTATGGTTCATAATTTAGTTTTAAGAATATTGGTATACACATTTGTTTTTAAATTATCATGTTTTGCGGAAGTGTTATTTATCACAGTTTTTTTCTATAGTTCTCTTCCTAAATCGATCTCTTAATACAAAAAAAAGTTTTTATTTTATAGTGTTTCCTTTTACTAATTTTTAAGTCATGTATAATAATAAAATGTGCCTATAAAGTTAAAAATTGTAACATTTCGTTAAAAAGCCTTCGAACGTGTATTGATACCGTAGCTTTTCTGTTCTCTAAATCAGAATTGGATTTTCTTTTTAGTTTATTGAAAATTCGAAAAGTCAGTACATTTTGCACAAGTTATAAATTCAATAACATTTCGGAATCGGTGGAATGTAATGTTTTCAAATTAAAGCAATGAAGTCAATATAACATCATCTGATGTTTCGGAACATTTTATCCATATTTTATGAAAGCATAAACTTATAAAGCGTTTAGAAGTGCAGCATATGTGATTCAAATGCACATGTGCTTTTAAGATTTCCTGAAAAATTTATTCGGTGCTTAAAACGATCTTAAGAGTGTTTTAAAATTTGAAATATATATATTCATTTCTTACACGGGTAATAAAAACATCACACCTGTTATTTTAATTGCGTAAATTAAAATTTAAGAATACAAAATATTATCTCAAACTAACTTTCACTATTCTAATATATACGTATATTGGGCATAAATTTGCATGCCGGAAATTTTGTTATACTTTTCTTCGCCTGGTACTTTTATATAAATTATAAAAAGTGATACAAATTTACTTACAATGCTACTCATGTGATATTAAAAAAAAAAATTCGGATATTAAAACAGGTAATCTTTAAATATAAACATTTGATAGTTTTAGTCATGCGCTATATTATAATGAGTCAAATACCTGTATAATCCATCATCCTCATACTTTTAGACATCTAAAATGAATAAATATTAATACACATTTATGGTATATATTTAATTAACTTACACATATTTTACTCATATAAATGTCCATAAACAGCTTCTTGCACAGCAAAATTAAGTAGCTGTTTGCGTATGCATTAAATTATTTAAATGAGTGGTGTCTAAAGAATTTAAATGGGGTACCGAAACTCGAGCTTAACTTTTGACATACTGGGGAAATTAAAACACGCTTCGCCACGTACAAGAAAAGATACTCTAGGAAATAGGAAAACCTCAGCTCATAAATTTTAACTCAACAGGTTGAATTGAGATGAGCTCAGGCTATTCTGTTTCAGTCCAAGTATTTTTTCTTCTCAGTCAGTATATAATAAAGGTAGTAAAAATAAGTTTATTCCGAAGAACAACTGAAGAATGGTGTGAATCGTAATTTTCTAACCTTAGTTAGAATAGGAGTGAATGAATAGAACTCATATTTTCTTATTAAAAATGAAATTTTTATATTTTCAATAATGTTTAAACATTTTTGTTGCTAGACGTAATTAATATAGTTTTCTTTTCGAAGTTCTTAGGTAAATCCTTCAATTCCCATTTTCCTTTTAGGAGCAGGGTATATGGAACATAAATGGTTAAGATATTGTGCAATTTAAAATAGGTGAGCAATATTTAAATAAAATAAATGCATTTTTAAAAATAAAATCCAAAGTGATTTTTTTTTTATAGAAAATCTGAAGCGATATATAGCTGTGTTTCTACGATTTCTAATTTTAAACCAAATAAAAGCTTAAATCATAAACTTATATTTTTGCAGCCTTTTAAGATATAAACTCACCGAAATAGTACTTTTTTAATAAATTATCTGTATACATGTATTTTTTAGTAGTGAAAATTTATTATGTATTGTGTTGGACTTATGAAATGGTATGATAAATTCATTGAAATAACGGAATTATATGAAATATACGGTAAATGTACATTTTTTCCAATTTTCCTTTTCCAGTTAAAAAAATAAATAAATAAGTAAAAGTGAAATGCGGAGTGTTGGAAGATTTTAAAACTATTAAAAAATAAATTAAATTAAAAATAAACTGAAATACTTTCTAATGCTACTGTTAACATGTATCATTTTTCTACCTTCGCTTTTTGTGACTCTGTTATGCGATTTCATTAAGGATAAACAATTGACTTTTTTGTGTTGTTCAATGCCACAGAAGAATACTTTAAAAGAAACTTTCAAGTATGAACTGGAAATTCAAATTGCTAAATGATTTTTTCCTGTGCTTTGTAATATTATTTTGATATTATTATTCTTATTCTGAACATATTGGGTAATTATGGGATAATATATGTTTAATCAATACGTTGTGTTTATTAAAATATGATGCATTTATTCATTTTCTATTTTGATCATTATGGTGCTCTTAATTTATTTGTTGCACAACGAAAATATAAATTATTTGCTCGTATTTAAATATTTCTTAATATTAAAGTTTTCGTTACATGTTTGTTTACATGTTTATTTTTATTTTTTTTTTGGGGGGGGGGTTTACAGTGACATTCATAATAAATCGGATTTCATTTCTGCATGCTTAAAAAGTAGATGATTGCTTTAATAATAAATGTCTTTCCTCTTAGTTACACTTTCCATTAACAGTAGTATTTTTAGTGCAAAGCGTATTCTTTATCTACTTGTAAGTGTATAGCAAAACTTTTTTATTTCTATGTTCTCTCCAGGTTTCAGAAATGTAGCAAATATTAATACCATGTTATTTTTTATAAAAGTCCCACTAACGAATGTATAAGGAAGTCTTCACAATTTGTTCAAGTATATCTTAATTTCTAATATTGCTTTTCAATATAAACTTTTGAATGTTCTTGAATTCGTAATCTACATAAGGAAAAATATAAAAAATCAAAACATCCTGTATGGATGTGTTCATCCTTTCATTTCAAATGTCTTAACGTTCGTTTTATAATATACATATAGAAATGAAATTGGAAATACATCTCATTTTTACTTAATTGAGTTTGCTGAGATATTTTATTATAATTGTTATAAATATCATCATCATCATCAACATCAGAAACAAACAGTTGTGGGGCCTGGTCTTCTTCAAAAGTCTTCCCACCCTATTCTTAGAAATGGACCTCCAACATCTTATTTTTAGTTCGGCAAAATCCTCATCTAGACTGTTCCTCCATTCTTTCCTAGGTCTTCGTCTAGATCTTCACAAAGGGGAGTTGCATTAAAGACCATAAAAGCTTTTCTCTCATCTCTCTTTCCGAGAATGTGACCTGACCATCTCATTCTATTCAGTTTTATGGACTTAATAACGTAATCATCTTTATAGTTTTTAAAGTTGCATCTTTTCAGCCTAGTATTACTTTCTAAAACTGCACGAAAAATAGTTCTTAGAACCTTCCTTTCAAAGATCGCCAATGCTTTTTCCTCCATCGTCGTTAATGTCTCTGATTCTTAGGTTAAAACTGATTTTATTAATACCTTGTGCAACAGAATTTTTGCTCTTCTCTTTATTAGATGTTATTCCAAAAAAGTCTTATACCTAAAAAACAGCAGCAATAATTCTTTTTCTGACTTCAGAATTAATATAACTTTAATTATTGATTTCAGAGCCCAAATAGGTGAAATTTTCACAGATTCAAGTTTAAATGGACCAATCACAAAATGTGTGGGTGAATTATAATTAACTTTATTAATTGTTATCATAAAATTTCATGTTATTTTTTAAAATTTGGCTTTTAAAGTCCTTTAAATGAACTTTTTGTATTCCATATTGAAGGTGACATACACATTACTGAAAATTTCTGCATGTACAAAGAATTATTTTAAATGTCATCTCAATGTTTAATGATTTTCATAGTAAATATTGAAATTCATTATGACGTTCAAAACATTTTTGGAAAAACGAATAGTTAGATTTTAACATTACTCAATTTTTAGACCTTTAGATGCTTGGTGGTATAAAAATAAGACCACAATAACACCCCAAGACTCCTGATAATCTTTATAATCATGAATAGAAAAGGGTTTTTTCTTTCTTTCTTTTGTAAATTTTATCCCACTTTTTGACAGTTTTACTTCTCAATTTATACGGCTAAAAATATATCAGAAAAATAACTGTGCATAAAATTTGAATCTAAATATGTTTTTCTCAAAAGTAGACTACATCAAATATTGTTACATTTGCATTCGTGTAAATTGTTTTTATGTAATAGCCTTAGTACACTTTTAATAATATCTACTGCTTTCATGAACATACCACTCCACCAGAACACACACACATGTAACTAAGAAATGCTTACTCGCTAATAAACTTCTAGGAAGGTTTTATGTATGTGTATATTAGATTTTATGTATGTGTATATTAAGGAAGGGGATAAAATGACGAGGCCATATAGAATTATAACAACATTTAATCAGACATAACTACACACTACGAAAAACACACTTACAACTGCTCAAAACATTTCCTTTTAACTGTAAAAGTGGTAACAGCAAGTGACGTCATTATACAATTTTTATGCACGGTATGTGCTGCTACCTAGGAGAGAACAATTAAAAAGATAATACACTGGTGTGCAAAAATTAAGGACGAGACGGTTTTTTCAATATAACTTTGTACAAAAGCTTTCCAAATCAACACATTTAATACCATAAGATCCCCAATACGTAAGGACATGAGTAATGTAAGCAACACTTACTAAAACAGAAATCAGAGGGATAAAAAGAAGCTTTATTGAAAAAGTAGCATGGAGCGCAATGCGACTGAAGGCCGAAACATCCCTGTGATGGGTGTCCAGCAAGAAACATCCGGTCTTTAATAGGGGATATGATCTCCCCTGACTGCTAGGCAGGTTTCACAGCGTCTGTCCATGCTGAGAATGAGGGTGTCAATGAGTTGTTGAGGCATTGCTGCCCATTCGTCTTGCAGCGATAATCGAAGCTCCGGAATCGTTACTGGTGGTAAGGTACGAGCTGCCAAGCATCTGCCTAGAACATCTCATACATGCTCGATGGGATTGAGATCCGGAGATCGTGCCGGCCAATCCATACGTTCAATATCCTCACTCTCTAAGAGCTGTTCGACAGCTACTGTGCGATGGCATGGTGCATTGTCGTCCATGAAAAGGAACTGCGGACCCATAGCGCCTCTAAAAAGACGCACATATGGAAGAAGAATCTCGTTACAATAACGGGTCCCGTTGACTGAACCTGCGTCGAAGATGTGAAGGTCTGTACGACTACCAAGCATGATGCCTCCCCAAACGAGAATACCGCCACCTCCATACCTGTCCCTTTCAATGATGTTCGAGAGATGATTGCGGCTTCCCCGCTCTCTCCAGATGAGTATGCGATGAGAATCGCTACTCAGACTGAATCTGCTCTCATCTGTAAAGAGTACTCGACCCACACCGACAACATGCTTTATACTACTCAGACACTCCATTACGTCTACCTGCATATCTGCGCATGTGCTACCGTACCACCTTACTTAATCTTCTGATTGGCCTTTCTGTCCGCTCTGCCTCTTCGTTCAGCTGATATGCTAATTTTTCGACTTCGTCCTTAATTTTTGCACACCAGTGTATATTACAAGAGGCACAAAGTTTTTACTGGCTTTCAGAATATCTTCAATGTGTACTACAATAAATGCTTAATTAGTTGATAATTGGAAAGCTCAGTTAAAAAAGGAAGGCATACTGCTTGGTGTGTTAATGCTTATCCACAAATAGTTCTTATAATTAATTATAATTTTTAGCATAATATATAATTATTTATAAACTTCATTTATAAACTGTTTACTCATGCATCTATATTAAAAGTTTACATATCTCACAAACAACGTCTTATTTCTCAGTTGTTGTTGGCAAAAACAATAGAAGTGGGGTTATCAAACTAGAAACTGTAAATTGGGAATTGCAAACAACATTAGTGGTACATCTCATGTGGAAAAAGTGTTTAAAAAGAATGATCGGCTGATCAATATGAATGCAAAAAAAATGGTATTTAGTAATATTTGATTAATTTCACAAAATAAATATAGCTTATTTACAATATAGTGCCATCTATTGGTAATTAGAAGTAGTAGCTCGGAGATGTTCTGAGGAAAGTAAGGCTAGTTTAAATATTTCTTAAATTAGATTGTTTTGAATGGAAACAGCATAATTTTATCTGCAAAATTGAACAATTAGAGTTTTATAAAATATCTCAGTATTTTAACTTTTATTTTTCACATGAAACAAATATTTCTCAGTGCCGATGTTATGACTACTGTTTTCTTATTGTATTCTTAGATGTTATGAATGAAAGGATTCTATTCAAACATGAAAAATTACTTTTACTCTGTTGACAACGCATAACATATATGTCTGTGTCACTTAAATTTGTAAAATGCGTTTAATATTTTCTTAAGTGCTTCATGGAAATTTAACATTTTTCCTTGGAAGATATATATTTTGTGTAGATTCGAAAAAATATGCCTCCAAATCTTATTTGTTTTGTAATTTAAAATACACTGTTTTGAGAGAAGTTACTGGAAATATTTGTCCGAAATACTAAATCTTTGTCGAGATGTTTTCTGTATAGATTTCAGTAGCAGATAAAATTCTGATAAAAAAGGCATTTGAATCTGTTGTGGAGGAACAAAGAGTGTGCGTGCACAATTGAGACAATTGTAAAAAAATTAAAATTGAAGAATTAGTGTGTTCATTGTAAAGATCAATCGTTATTTCATTACATAGCTAAAAATACAGGGAACTTTAGAATATTGACTTTTATTTATATTTGATAAAAATTCTTAGGGATTGGCGTGTAACCTCAGGTACCTATTAATAAAATACTTTAACTCTCACATTCCGGTGATGATCAGTTCAAGGCTTTATTTTGGGGATTGAGAATGAATTGACAAAAAAAATTTTTATCGTACCCCAGCTATCAGTTTAAGCGTACAAATGTAAGTTTATGTTATAGCATAACATGATTTACTGGTTGCGCGTAATGTTTGTTCACATTTTTGCAGCGATAGAATATATATATATATATATATATTAAAATATGTATGTACATGTTTTCTATCTTTAAATAACGGTAAATTTTTTGGCATATGTTACAGATTTTCCAAGAAAACATAAAAAACATGAAGAAAAATTTACAAATTATCTGAAAACCATAAAGTGACTGTTTAAATAAAAATGCTTTTCCATAGAGGAGGTGGGTATTTACATTGAATGTTTCATGTTTTCATGCATAATTCGATAAGTATGGTTAAGATATAATAGTTTCATTATGTCTAATATATAACAATTCTTCAACTAATTTACACAGTATTTTACATGTATATTATTTAACCTTTTACAAAGAACTTCATTTATATTAGTTACAGTGTTTGAAATTTGCGTGGAACGTTTCATACAAAATGACATGCAAACTGCAACGTGCTGTTTTAACTTTTCAAGAAAATGTTTCTAACATTTTTGAATAAAATATAAACAGATACTGCAGCAGAATAATTTAAAGAAAGGTGAATATTTCAAAAGCTATTACGCTACCGATGAAAGTGTGTTAAATATTATGCTAATAGGAAGGATCTGCAAGGCGAACAAAAAACTACAGTAAAAGGTTAAATCGTATGTACGCCATGGAATATATAATAGATGAAGTCAATAAAATGCCTTTTATGTTTAAAATTATCTCTTGAGATAGCTTCAAGGCTTATTTTGATGCTTAAATGCGAAAGATGAAATTTAAATTTAAACTTCGGCGAGATGAAAGAATAAGATGCAAGGCCATGAAAAGAAAGAAATATTATATATTTTTGTGATGAATCAAGCATTAGTGTTTTTAGTTTTTGTGAATTATTTTAATATGACATTATAATCATTTTGATGTTATTTTAAGTTAAATTTTTTACTATTTTTTTTAAGTGAAATTTTCTTATTCTTACTTTTTAGTTGCAATTTTTATAAAATTTAATTTGCAAGAAAATACTTCTGCTTTAATAACTTTTAAAATATGACATAGCCTGTAGGTGGGATCATTATGATTATAACTTATTTAATTCGAAGGTAATGTAATGTTGTCAATCAAAATCATATAGTGTGTCTACAGCATCTTTTTGGAAGACGTAAACTATTATTTTCTGTGAAACATCAATTGAATTTCTTGAACCATAGGCCGGAAGTTTATTTTTGCTTCAAAGCTTCATAGAAAGTTATTATAACAAGTGTATGAAAACTTTATTTTCAATTCCACATAGCTGTGTCTAGACTGGCTTTCAATAACTCACTCTTCCCAGTACGCTGTCACACTGTTGATTTTTTTCTCTCTCCAATAGGCCTTTGGAAACACAGGTATAGCGCTGATCTCCATAAAGTATAGGCCAGCGTTGATTTCAAATAAGTTTACATATTTCTTTAAATAAATAATAGCGAAAAAAATAAGCTGTTGAGTATCTGCTTATCCATATACATACATACATACATACATACATATATATATATATATTTATATATATAGTATAATTTCGCTACTACGATATCCTCTATAACGATAATTCTCTCTATTACGATATTTTTTCATAATCCTGGCCGAATTTCCTTTAGATTAAAATAAAGCAGTTCTCTCTATAACGATATTCTTAACAACGATAATTCTCTCTACAACATGGAAATATTCTATCACAATAATTCTCACTATTACGATATTTTATTTTTCAAAGTCCAACTGATGCATGCAAACTAAACGCTTCTCAATGAAAGTCTACATAAAATGTGCTTGGACCGTTGGACAGTGTTCTCAAGTTATAAGGTACAGTCGCCAAATTCCGTCCCCGAGCTTAATTTCGTCCCCGTCGGTATATCTTTTTTCTAAATAACGTCATCTAGTTCTAATACGTAAAATCTAAAGTTAGTTATGTCAGTCGGCCATTGTAAAAGTTTGACGGTGAAACGTAGCTCCTTGCGCAAGATACTTAAAAAAAGAAAAAAACTATCCAAGGTGAGTTATTAATTAAAATACTATGAGTACTGTTTAAATATGGATGTATTTGAGTTACTGTAATGAAATGTTTGACAAAATTTGTTGTTATTTCTTAGATTTAAATTGATTGAAATTTTATTTAGGTTATGACATGTGCTTTTGGTTTAATGGATAATATCCACAACCCAAGTAGCAATACTAGTTCAAAAAACGTTTAAATTACGTTGGAAACACGTTTTTTGACGTTAAAAAACGTTTTACAAACGTTTTTCGGACTAATTGTGCTACTAAGGAAACTTGACAAATTCTTAATATCGTCCCCTCACATGATCCTAATATCGCCCGCGGTATGGTATTTATAGTTCCAGCTGATTATTCCGTTTGTAATCCCGTTTATAGTTCCAGCTGACATACAACCTGTTCCAGTTCTTGAGCCACTTTCAACGTCAACTAGGCGAGGCAAAGCCATGGTAGTTACGGTTTCGCCGCATAAACAAGAAATAATAGACGTGGAAAAGAAGGAAAAACAGGAAAAAATGGTTAGAAATTTAAAGAAAAATACGACAGGAAGCGAAAAAAAAAAACCAAAAAGCGACGTAAGAATCAATCTTCTAGCGAGGACACGTCTGATGAAGACCCAATTTTAGTTCCTACTGACGAAGAAGATAGTCACAACGATGACGCTGAATGCCCAGTATCGTCAGAAAAGCTTTTCTCAAGATACAAAGGGATTGAAATATATATAATGCACAAAATTTTTCCAATGGCTTCATGAGGATTGTGTTGAAAATCCAGGAGTAAATTGTATTTGTGCAATCTGTTTTGAGAATTAAAATTACTTAAACTATACCAATGATTAATAAAAGTCTGATTAGATATAATAATTATGATTATTAATAATTACTTTTAAAGATAAAATTTAACTTTATGTTCTGATTATTGTGATCTCAATATCGTCCCCGGGACGTAATTGCGCGTCTAAAAAAGTATTCTCAGAATTTCTAATTTTTTGTTAAAACTATTTTTGTAGAAAAAGTAACATAGCTAAGAAGGTTTTGACTGTTCAAAATAATAAAGAAATGTTTCAACTTAACTCTGATGTTTTATTATTACTTCACTTGGTATATTATTTTAAAAATTTCTTTTTTACAACAAACGGACGTTATTTGGCGACTGTACCTTACACTTTGTCGAAAAACTTTATTAAAGTTTCGGTTTCGCATTGCTGGTGTACAGGGACGTATCTAGAAAAAATTTCTGAGGGGGTCCAAATGATGAAAAGACAAAATTTTTCCAAAAAAGTCTATATCACTGTCATTTTTTAAAAAAAAATCAAAATTTCAAGGATCGACCGGATTCGCTGAACCCTCCCCCTCCCCTTAATATGACCTTATTGGTGTAATTACGATAATTAGTAAGTGTATTGCGAGAGTTGCATTTCTCATATTACATATTACAGAAAACTTTGTGGGATTTTATCTAATTATTGGGTTGTTTGGAAAGTAATGTCGTTTTCTTACATAGAACTCAAACAAATAAATTTTCAATTATGTATTGATTTACAAAATGCCTTTGGCTAGGCATAGGACCCGTTTTTGTTAAATTTTAAAGGGGTAATTATCTAAAGAACACTTTTTCTTTTTTTAAATGGACACCCTCCCCTTTTTTTCACGTCTATCCTCCATGAAGAATCATATTCGAAATGTTCTGAAATTGATTTTTAGGCATTCGCGAGGGCTGTACTTTACAGCAAGAGTTTTGTGGATATCTTTTTTCTTCTTTTTTGAGATCACGCAGGATATGTGAAAAGAATGTTTCGGTCCCCTATCCCTTATAAGTTACGATTTTTGGAAAATGCTTTCCAATCTAGCATCTGCGCTAAGAAACTCACATACGTGCCGAATTTCGTATTATTATATTCAATAACTTTGTCTAGGCAAAATATTGACATACGTAAAAACGAGCATTACTTTCCTACAGCATACAAAAATACGAAAAAACGAACGTTACTTTCCGAACAACGCAATAGACATTATCACATGTTTAAATAATGAATTTTTAAACATTTACTTAGCTATGGCTTTTCTAGAATATTGGACAATGGAATATGACTAAAGTTTGTGGGTGTTGTAAAAATTACTTAAACATTACAAACATAATCCACTCATTCAATTAATGCATACATTATAGTTTGCGTAAGTGCAAGGGGGGCGGGGGGCTCCTGAATGAAAGCAGATCACCCTTAGTGACGCCATACTATGAAAAATGAAGAACAAAATTCTTTTCATCAAAGTGTTGATTACGTCTACAGCGATAATTCTCTTTACAACGATATAATATTTAGACCCCCAAAATATCGTTACAGAAGGATTTCACTGTAAATATATGTACACACACACATATATATATGTACAAATACGCGCACGCGCGCGCACACACACACACACACACAGATATATATATATATATATATATATACAGTGTCCCAAAAACACCAAAATAGTCTTTTATTCCTTAAATATTGATTATAAGCTTATACTAAAAAATTTACAAAGTTGTGTAAAAAATATTTACAGAATTTTATGGTATCGACTAAATATTATTCTCAGAGATTAAATCTAAAAAAATACAAAATTAAAATTTTTATTTGCTTCTCCGCTCAAAAAAACTTCCAATTAGTAAAATGTGCCCCATACATTAATGAGGTAATGGGCAAAGTTTCAGCCTTTGATCATATAAAGGCACAAATATATGGTTACACAACTTTTGTGAAGGGCAATACGCAGAGTGTCAATTACAGCAGAAGTATTGCGTATTTGTCATGATTGATTTTCTTTTGTAATTTGTGTACGCCCTCTGAAATGCGATTATTTGACGTAATTCTCTTTTCTTTCAAAAGCCAACTAAAAGTAGTTTAATTCAGCATATATTTATTTTCACAGCACCGTCAAATTTTCGGATGAAATACTCAAATTTCATACTTCACCTTATTAATGTATGGGAAACATTTTACCAATCGAGAACTTTTTTGTATAGGAGCCACGTAACAATTTCATTTTTGTATTTATTAAGTTTTATTTCCTGAAAATTTTACTCGATACCATAAAATTCAGTAATTTTCTTGTTTGCGTAACTTTGTAATTTACTGTGCATATCTGTGACCAATATTTAAGTTGTAAAAATCTGCACTGTTTCTGGGATATCCTGTATTGTATGTACTTGCATGTGTGTGTGTGTTTCTCATCTAAGCCATAACTGACCTCTTTTACTAAATTTTATTGCCTTTAGTTGGAATATGGTTAGCACATGAGTTATTTCACAACGTGGTGCAAGAGCATATCTTACACGAGAAATTCATAGCTTCAGCCTGTCAATCTTAGTGACGTCCCACCAGAGGACTCCTCTCTCTAATGTTTGCATTGAAGCAAATACGTATATTTTTATTAACTTCTAAACCTACTATTAATTAGACGATGGAGCAATCCGTAGCAGTCAGACTAATCAATGAAAAAATCCGAAACAAGGTACTGTTGTTTCTCTTTTTCACTTCTTTTTACATCCATGTAATTAAGATGTTAGTCTTAATTGGGTGTTTTTGTACATAGTCTGTTGATGTAAATAAAATGCTCAAATATTTACTTCGCACACACGGACACAGACACCTTATATATCTACAAGGTGTCCCATAATTATTGGAACACACATTAAGGGGATATAGGGCACATAATAAGAATTCAAAATCACATAGCAATGTGAAGTCAAAAACCTCTTAGCTGCTAATAAACACTTTTGGAAAAGAGTTGAGTTTATCTAATTGCTTAACCATGTTTCATAGACAATGACCTTTTCTCCAAAAATTTCATCTAAGAAATGAAATAGAATTTTTAAACTGATAATTTTAGTCACGTGTTTTCTGCGAAAGATGCATTAGTTTTTTATGAACAAGGGTCGAAAAGTTCCTATTATTTCAGAACTGTTTTCAAAGTGATTATTAACAGCCACATGAAGACGAAGTTTCCTTCCCCACATTGCTGTGTGATTCTCAATACTTTATTTCGCGCCCTACCACACCTTAAAATTTGTCACTATCATAATGAGACACACTACATATATGCAGGGTGTCTCATTACGCCCCTGCCTTGCGGACGCCCCTGCGGTGCGGATGCCCCTGCGGTAATACATACATACATACATATATGTTTGTATGTATTACCACAGTCTGCAGTCGTTGAAGCCAGCAGTCAGTCGCCGTAAATATTTTATGGTCATTACAGTGCCACCTAACAGCGAATTTTTGCACTAGATATTATTTTATTTAATAAATTTCAAGCGCATTATTTGATTTATCAGCAGTTCAACTTTTATATTCGATCCATTAAACACATTCTACAGCCCATTGAAGAAGGAAACTTTTAACAATTGCTAACCCTTTACTTCATATACAGAAGAATTTTTTTTTACTTCACAATATTATTTTATTTTAAGATCGAGCTTCTTAAAATAACTTTTGAGAATGATGATGTTTAAATTCTCTAAAGCATATTTAACAAATACATCGTTGAAAAAACTTCATGCTTTACTGCGAAAATTACTCAGAATATTTTTACATTTTAATTATCACATTGTCACATTTCATTAATGACACTCATACAAAATAGTGTAGATTAAATTAATGTGACATTTCATTTTTCTCTTGAAAATGGAAAAAAATGTCGAGCTTATTAAGATGTAAATAACAAAGCAACTCCATTAATGAAAAAAAATTTTTAACTTAATTATAAATATTTTTTTAATCTCTCATGCTCGAATAATTGATTTTTATTTTGTCCTAATAAAGCAGTCACCGAAACAGTTATTTTAGATTTAATAAACACATCCTTTCAATACTTAACGCTTGTATTGATTGTTATTCAACTTGAAGAAAGGTTTCTAATTTTTTTGTACGAATAGTATGAATATAATGATAAAATAATTGAAAATTTAGAGATTATTCTTATACTTTATATTGCGACCATATTTCTTTTATTTAATCTATAATTGCTCAGTGGGATGTATTAAAGCATTCATTTTAAAACTTTCCTTGGTACAATATATTATTTATTTTTTAGCTAACTTTATTCTTACATTTTAAGTATAAATTCGAGAATCATATTGCTGAAGCATATTTGAATCGAAACATGAACCATACAAGGGTTTTTCTTAAAAGATGGGCAAAACTTTAAGAGGTGATAGTGCACATTCAAACGAACAACATTCATCAAATAATGCATGGTCGAAATTAAAATGCAAAATTGCTGACGCATTTGGAGTCTTGGTCCATGTAATCTTTGAAGCTCCATTTTTGTGTTGAGAAACAGAAATACGATCGAAACTAATAACACACGAAATTTGTCCTGTTTAAAGTTTCTATGCTATTGGCTTGCAACCGCTGAGGTTCTTCGGTGAGTTCAGGGCCCGATGAACATGTGTCCGTCTATGATGCCTTAGTGTCTCGGTAATGGCGGCTCAACCCTAATAGCACATGCAAATGTGCTATGGGAACTCGTACGCAAATTCTTGAAATAATTAACGCATAAAAACCGCTGATCCACCTGTGCAATTTTTCATGCCAATGGAATTGGGCGGGTGATCCAATATTTCGGTTAATGCTCTGGCCAGATCTTTCATGTATGAATTTCTTTTGTGGGGACAGTTGAAGGCTACCGTGTATGAGACTCCCAATGAAGATACCGATGAATGCGCGATATGTATAGTGTGTTTCAGAATGAATAGCAACCTTTTCGTTTATCGTCTGCACGGATACGTGGGACTTCCGACGGAGGACGGCCATCGCTGTAGGTCTCCCCTCAAAAGTATGCTACCGCTGGCGCTTTGAGAGACCCGAAAGCACATCAGTGGGTCCGGCCATCGGTGTAGGGGCCCCTCGAAAATATGCTACCTCTGGCCCTTTGCGAGACAAAAAAAAAAAAAAAAAAAAAAAAAAATAGTAGTTCAGGCCATCGCTGCTTCCAACAAGTCGGAAATCTCCCGATTTCCAAGAGAGTCGGAACTCCTACGACTGGCTTCTGCCAGTCACTGTTTTGAAAACTTACAGTAATCACATGGAATAGGATTTCCAAGTATAACTTAATTGCTCTTAGCGTGTTTTTCCCTAGCATGACAACATTAGCTTCGGTGCCTTCTAGCACATTTTTATATTAATTCCGACCATGCATTCATCACCTCATGAAAGTTGTTTGTATGCATGTATTTATGAAACACCCTATATAATCAAATTTTAATATTTATGTGAAACAAAATAGTTTTTACTTAATTATTTATGTATATATATTCCATTACAAATCAAAAGTCCGCGAAAATCCCACATTTCTAGAACTATGCAGTTTTAATTCAGTTGGAACAAAGGAATCTGCTTTCAACAACTGTAATTACAGTATTGTAGACAGTTCCCGTGTTCAGCCACTGTGGCGTCTTGAAAGAAACAGCAAACCTTGAAACACCGCTGCCCAGATTTAGCGTTTGGCCAATAATTGCAACGTGCTTGGATCATGTGACACGACCTTAAAAGTTAATAAACGGGACTGATGCAGCCCAGCAGCGACTCTTCCGCATGACTGCATCTGCTAAGTAAAGTTGTATCGAAGTACGCAATAAAATGATGCAATCGCAGTGGGAATCCGTCTCATTTCATCCACCAGCGCAGCTGGCCGGGGGCGGGGGGCTCTACGCCAGAGTCCTTACCCAGTCGCGCCGCCTCGCCTAGTATCCCAAGCCGAGAATGCGCCTCAACAGCCTCCAGTCATTCGGTCCTCGACTACAAACTTTCCCGTAGCCGATTAAATGCTACATATATAGTTTTTAATTTATAAATAATTCGCGTTTATTAAATTTGCTTTAGTTTATCAGATACTATGTTAAATGATGTGCAGTTAAGTAAAAGAAAAAAAAAGAGTCTAAACATATATTTCAGTAGATAGTAAGAATTGTTTTAAACAACTTCACTGTACCTCGTAAAAGTGTTATGCATTTCCTTTCTAGCACAATTAGTGTCGTAAGAGTAATGGAATTTCCGGCAAGTTGGAAGAAATTTCACTCTCAGCCAGCTATTCTGTCTTTACATGAGTCTAAAAGATCTCTTCTTATTGAAGTTCTCTTTATTAGGTCCTTTAAAATCTTCTAATTGATATTTTTTTATCTAATTAGTACAATGCTTAAAATAATAACATGTGACTCTGTAACAGGTCCCATTAAGCAGGGTATGTTTACCTAAATGCTATTGTTATCGCCATAGTTGCAGCCTTCACACCATGTTAGTGTTCAACTACCTTTTGTGGAAAGCCTGTATTTTCTTAGAGTTCATAAGATCTGTTATTTTCGCTAAAATTCACACTTTAGAATAACTCATTTTAATGAAAGCGTTTAGTATTTTCTTTTAACTTTAATTGAGAATTAACACATTTATTAAAATTATATATATATATTTTTTAATTTTCAGCAAATAAAACCATTTTAAAATAATGCTATAAACTAAACTTTTCCTTTGAATTTCATATTTTAACATTTAAATAAAAATTGTTTATTTTAGATAGATAACAGTCAGCTGAATAGACCAGCACAATAACTTAACCAACGTTTAATATTATGTTATACAATACATACTTACCGATTCTCCACTATGTCCTCTATGCTATACTGAGCTTATAACTGTGGAACATCTTTTTAGTTGCTCCTCCCTTTTTTATGTTCGTTGCAGTAAAAAAATTGGAGTCCTTTCCTGTTCTGGTGCGGTCTCCTTGTTGTACTGGATTGCAAGGCGCCTTATGTTGGCGAGCATAATTTTAAAAAAAAATCTAATTTTATAAAACTCTGCACTGAACGTACACTGGGCAAAAATTAAATAACATAAAAATAAATATAACAGAATCATGACTAAAATTGTTTTTTACAGCATAGTAACATCTAAAAATGTGAACTAATAATAACTATAAAAATAATCATATTCTGTTAGTTTCGAATGCATTGTTTGTTAAATTTTTAAGATAACCATTTTAAGTGTCTTTGTTTGAAACTAAAATGAATTTAGAAAGCAGTTTTATTGCAGCTAAATAATGTTTTTTAATAAGATCACTTTAATTTTTGAAAGAAAAAAATTCACGCCTGAAATAAATATATATATATTTTTTTATTTTATTTTCATTACTATTTTTTTTTTCCTTTTTTTCTTTAACATGATCAGAGTGGAGTCCAAAAATTTGTTTATTCTTTTTTCATAATGAGGAATCGTTAGACTGAGAAAAAGCTTTCTCCAAACGTTGTTAAAGAAAAAGAGGAAAAAACTATAACTGTTCATGATATCATTTACAGCAAACCAGTATTCCTTTTGGACAAAAACAAAATAAAATAAAATAAAAAAGAAAGACCTTAAAAAGTTAGAATTGATTTTTTAGTTGTGTTATAGCAGACAAAATAACTTTAACGTGTGTTTATTTATCTTTTTAATGCTTACATTGCTTTTAAAATACTCAATAAATACGTTCTCATCAATAAGAAATTAAATTAAAAGAATATGCATAAGATTATTTTGTTCAGCGTGTACAAGTATCTGTTTGGAGTAGACTGCTCAAAAATTAAATGAAACTACACGTTAATGAGAAGTCACAAACGCCGACTTCCTGTACTAGATAATGAATTATTATGGGAAAAAAAGTTTATTTTTACCTTTTCATATCATGTTTAACAAACGACTTTCAAATTACTTGTATAAAAGAAATTACTTGTATAAAATTTATAGATTAGAAATCGTTATTTCAACAATGCAGTAATCGGGTGACAAAACTGTTTATGAAACTCGATTAAGAAATTAGACACACGTTTCTTCCAAAGTGATTATTAACATATAAATGAAGTTGACGTTTTGCTACATCACATTGCTACTTAATTATGAACCGTATTAGTTCCCTCTATTATATCTTACATTTTTTTCTCCAAGATTTACGAAATCATAATGTATATTTCCAAATACATATCCAATTTTGGAAATTTCTAATGTATTCCTATTGGTTGACCTCTGATTCATTTTAATTAAATTTCCAAAACGTATGACAACTTTTTGAATGTCTTCGACGCATTTAGTAAAAATATTTCCCTTCACACACACACCCCCTAGGCACACAAACAAATGGACATTTGTTAAATGCTTGAGAGAGAGAGATCTGCATTCGCGTTAAATAAAATTGCTATTGCTTATCTCAGTATAAATGAAATTTGTTAAAGTTCTTATCCGAAGTTTACCCCAAAGTTTACCTCATTGTATAGTTATCTTTATTTCATTCAAAATGTGATTGTAAAGCTTTTCATATTTAAAGAATCAATCACACCTACATAAATATCATCAACATTATTTGGGGTTTTTAAAAAAATTGTTCAGATTTAAAATTAATGTTAATTACCGTGTATGAAGAATTAAAAACATTAAATATTATTCTGATTTTTACATTTTAAGTATTTTTAAAGAAAAAGTTTTTAATTAAAAAAATCACTGAATAAAAGACTTAAGTTTGAGTATATACCATCTCCATCGCAATCTCCATCAATGCAAAAAATGTAGACTGGACTGGAAACTGTTTTCCTATGACGGAGAAACACTTAACCTAATAACACAAAATATGCCTTTCATTGAATTTTCTTTTCTAATAGAAAACACATGGACAAAGGATAATTGAAACCGTTATAGAAGTTTCCAATAAAAATCGATTTTCGCGTTGATTGATACTTGTGGAGAAGTTATAGGAAAGATTCAATATCCTGCTAAGATGAGAATATTCCCCGTTTTAAATTTATGTACAACATTTATCGGAGAGTTATTTTCTGAGTCATTACACTGGTTACTTTTTTCGGCTCAAAGATAAGGCTGCGTGCTCGATAATCGAATTTAAAGAAAACGGTTCTAATGCGAAGCTAGATCATATTGATCGCTTTGGTTAGTCTCTGAAAGGATTTTAACGAGCATATTTTTAAGAACCTGGTTTAAGTTTTACTCGCGTATTCATGGATAAATGTGACGGTGATTTGGTGAAAATCTTATCTGCTTTGCTTTGTGCATGTGAGAATTTATCATTTTTTGCTTTTGTGCTAATTACCCAAGAGCGGTAATGAGAAGAGCATCGAATTTTTAATTAAATCAAATTTATCTGTACGTGAAAAGTATTTGTACTGGTCGCATTACGTTTTAAACATACGAGTTATTTTTTAAATTGCTGAATATTTGTAATGAGATTCAGAAACGCGCTTGGGATTATAGCGTCCAAGGGCAAGCATATAATTAGTTGTCCTTCAAAATTCTATACTTAGTCAAAAATCTGGAAAGATCCATCCTACAACCCCCAACTAACTACCCTCTTTCCGTGAAGAATGCTTAAGCTAATTAATATTTCCAATGCAGTATGTTTGTTTAATGTATTAAAAGCTGCTTTTTGTCATCCCAAAATGTTTGAGGAAGAGTTTCAGCAATCTGTTGAGATAGATGTTTTGTCTACTGTTTGTTTGAATAGCCCATAAAATTTAGATAAGAATATGGCACGTTTTGAAGTCTTCTCAATTCATTTGTATTATTTTTACGGTGATGCATGTATGAGTGCGTATGTTTGAAAACGATAGCTCCTAAATGGTGCATTCTATTGAATTCAAACTTTTTAAATATGTTATAGATCACTCTTGCGCGACCGGTATTGATTTTGGCGTGTATAGAACTTAAATATTTTTTTAACAGGCCTACAAAAAAGAATTCTTTTATATTATTGCCTACGTAAATTCTTGCAAGTGCGCTAGCGTCCTTACGGTGCATTCAATTGAGCGCGAATTGTGTAAATAATTTGTAAGTCACTGTCACATAGCCTGCAAAGATTTTGGTGTGTGAGAGAAATGATAGTTTGCTCACAGGATCGCAAAAAAATCTTATATATTACGACCTATGGGCGCAAATCATTTAAAGTGAGCTAGTTCCTAAATGGTGCATTCGATTGACATCAAATTCTTTAAGCATATTAAGGTCACTGTCTTACATACTGTATAAATTTTAGACACTTTTTTCAAAATTCTATTTTTTCTTTACTCCATTTGGGTTTTAAATTATATTAAAATATGTTTATGATGCAAAATATAATGTAAAATATTGTGGTAAAGGACCAAAATTTTATTTAGTATTTATTTTATTTTGTTTTTAAGTTTTCCCTTAAGGGGATCATTTTGGACCACTTTCCCCTATACATATTGCAGGTTACTCTATCCCATATTGCATAGATTTTGGTGTATGTTGAGCTTACAGTATTTTACGGTGCTACAAAAAAGGATCACGATGCATTGTGGAATATACACTCAAATTATTTGAACCGTACTATCGTCTGCACACTACATCCGAGTTGAATCAACTTTATTTAACGCTTGGTAGAGATCAAGTGTTTGGAAAGTCGAGTGGATATACTCTAGATTTTTCTAGGGACAAATTTTAAGGATTTAAGAAAGACATTTGAGGGGTTTAAAGGCAGAAAAATGCAGGTATGTGAAAGAAAAATAAGATAAGATCGTTCGCTATTTAGTGTCCATAAAATTAACATAATAGACATCTACCGTGCACGCACTTGCCACTACTAAGACCAAAAGTGTTGGCCAGTTTATTTTGAGGCATTCTGCAGACTGCCAAAGTTAACCCTTTGGAGGAAGGGACGAATTAATAACCAAGCATTGCTTTTGCTATTACCAAAACAAACAATGTAAACTGAACACAACAAGTCAGGAAGCAAACTGGAATACATAATCGTAGAGAGAAGTGCACTAACCTCCATACAATCTGAGAAAGCTCAAAAAAGTCTCACAGATATTTAGTTATTTAGTCATGTAGTTATTTATTATAAAAACGCACAGTACAGATTAATAATTAAAAGCAAAAGGTGATTACCGTTGATCACTGCGCTCAAATTTTGATTGAAGAGTTAAACTTCTGAATATCCTCCCATTGTACATATTAATCTTTCAGCTTCGCAAGAACAAACAATACAGGTTCAACTCAACAATTTACAGGTGTAATTATTCTGCATGTAGGATAAGAAGTACGATATAAGATTAAAGTCGTAAGATGCTTTATCGCTCGTTTTGAACACTTTATTTTATAAATATCCTTTCAGAATTTATGTAAATGTTTATAAGTGTATACAATCAATTTTTATATTAAAATATAAAAAGAGTTCATTTGCGTACTACTAGTTTCAAAAAAATGAATATCATTTTACAAAACAGAGAATTATAACTGCTTATGTTTAGTCTAATAAAAACAAAAAAACAAAAGCCATGTGTTTATATTTTAATATCTATATGCCATTCATAAATAAGAGACTTACAACTATAAGAAAAAAGAATCAGTACATTAATTTGTGCAGGAAAGCCAGTTAAGTTGCATAGAAGTGTTTAGTTATGCTTTTATCTTGAAGACGATTCGGTTTAACAAGATAAAATCCCTACGTAGCATGCAGTTTATATACGTTATTTATTGAAGCTATTTTCTGGATCATTACTCTAGACACAATTTTTGAAGATAAAAGCTTCACGCTCAATAATCCGCTTGTGAACAATTGTTTGGAAGCCAATCTAAAAGATATCGATGCAAATATAGTTGAAAATGTTTTTAAAGTAAGAAGATATTTTTCTAGTTGTTATTCTTTGGTGTCATTTCCATTTTATTGGTGCTTTATGCAAAAGTGTGTGATCACATTAAACTGATGTAATGTAGGACAATATGCAAGAACAACTTTTTGGGCTTATATTGAAATAGCTCAAGTGCACATTCTTCTGGAAAGATTCTTACTTTTAAAAAATAAGTAACAAAACATGTTTATATCGATACACTGGAATCCCAAATTAAGATTTTAAACATAAAAAATGAGATTTTTAGACCAAAAATGGAAAAGTTTAATGCATATATGATTTTTGTACATTAATACCGCATTCTTGAAGATAAGAAATGGCAGCAAAAATTATAACAAAAATTGCTTTGCTTTGTTAAATAAGAGGTGTGGTAACCTCATACATCTATTCAAGCGTCACATCTAGTTCTCATATCGCTAATGAGGCTATTAATGTACGATTGTGGCAGTAATTCCCATTCCTCCAAAAAACGCCGCTTTTAATGCTTGAAGGGTCCTTGGAGTGGGTTATCGACACGCAATTGCTCTTCCTAGAGCAATCCACAAGCGCTCTATGCGACTGAAGTCTGGGAAACTTGCTGGCTACATCATACAGTAAATATTCTCTTCTTTCTGATAATCGTTGACTTTCTGATATAAATTTTGGACATCAGTGTATTTTTCACAAGCTTTTTGAAATGCGATTTGAGATAAATCTCTAAAAATAGGATTAAAGATATAATTTCGTATTTATAGAAAAAAATAGATATCTCGGCATATTTTTCTGCATATTTCGGTAAAATTACGAACTGGCAAGTTGAATAGCGTCAAGGACGCTTGCCTTTCAAGTTACATAACTAGGAAAATCTCAAAAGAATGATAACAGATGGATTTTTAAATTCCAAAGTCAGATAAATTTCTTTAAAATATTTTCCAACTTATCTGTGTAAATTTTCAGGCCATTTGATCTCATAGATCGAATTCTATTGGATATTATTTTTCGGAGTTGAAAGTTGTTAAATTTCGCTATAAATTGGTAAATGAATCTACCTTCATGTTTCTTTTTATGGTAAAAAGTCTAGAAAATGAGCATATAAATTTGTAGCCTTTTACGGTAGCTGCTTTTTTCTTTCCGAACATGTACCATGTAAGGAAAGTATTGTAATCATAAAAAAATTTGACTTCGAGAGTTTGGTGTATTCACACGTTTTGAGGTCTTCTGAATTCATTTATGCTATTTTTACGAGAGGTATGTATGTACGTGTGTATGTGTGTGTTTTTGTGTGAGTATGTAAGTGAGCACGATAGCTTCTAAACGGAGCTTTCAATTGAGCTCAAATTGGGTATAGATGTTATAAACCACCATCGTAAGACCGGTATTGATTTTGATGTGTATAGGACTTATACTTTTTCTACAGGGCTACGACAAAGATTTCTTTTACATTATGACATATGGGGAGAAATTCTTGAAAGTGCGCTAGCGTTTAAACGGCGCATTTGATTGAGCTTCAATTTAGTATACATGTTTGAATTATTCATCGATTAAAATTGATTCAAATGCTTGGTAAATGATCTTAATCGTATGTGTTCAGAAAGTCGAGTGGAGTCACTCCAGATTTTTTTTTAATATAATGCGCATGATACGAGAGTTTGAAACAAATATGTCAATTGGAGACCTATTATTTTGTAGTTGGAATGTGAAATTAAAAAAAAATAGGGAAACAGATGGAATTTTGGATTTATCGTTAATTTATTTAAAAGCCCATATTGTTATGTGTGGAAATTATGATCGGATATAACGACAAACCATATTTGTGCATAAGTTTAAATTAGAAAATAATCGATTTTAAGATTTCAATATAGCTAAAATTTTTCTGTGTATTTCTTTATTTTATATATTCTGAAAATCTTCAGTACATATCTAGTGATTTAGAATTGCATTGGACATAAACAATGATATATGTAGATTTCTTTTTACTTACAAATACATACATATGTATATGTATATGTAGTATGTGTGTGTATGTATCTTAGATAAAAGTTAAATCATTTTTATACATAAATTTTAATTATTTACTTATATTAATTTTGTTTAGTTTTCCGAAACAACCACTTCTAAGAAGAAAAAAATTAAGTTTCAAAGTTTGAATTAATTTTTATTGTTTGTAGCCTTACAACAAACGTGTGTAAATGGTGTTTTTCTTATCAAATATTTTATTTCTTTTTAATACATGCGTATTTTACATTTTCTGTCTAAACAAGTACACACATTCTCTAACAAATGGAAGCTTAAATGGCATTTTGAGTTTCTTCTATCATTTAGTTTGTCACTACGTATAAAAATGATAAAGTACAGTTTATTACTCTTTTTTAAGATGAAAGCTGCAGAAGAAAACAAAATCAATATCACCTTGTTAAAGTGCCAAATGCTGTTTTAAAGAAGGGTCAGTAAAAAGTGCTCAAAATCTAAGACAAGAAAAATCTACCTCACAAAATTTATATGACATTTATAGAGAAGTTACTTTTGGGTCATTACATGGGACACTTTTTGAAGATAACACTTTCTTGTTAAATTTACCGTGGAACCTGTTTATAAGAGTTTAGTTGAATGGGGTGTTAAAAATGCTGGAAATTAATTTTATATCAGATTATTCTTTCTAACGGCGGTATTTTATAAAATATTTTATAGTTTCATAAATTTATTGTATTTAAAAAAATAACACATGATGTTAGGTTATGAACCATACTTATTTTCTTCGGGAATTTAATTTTATTATCAAAAAATTGAAACAATAGAAGAAATCAAGATAAACAAAAATAATTATTCTTTAATCATTAAAAAATCAGGCATCTTCTTCGTCGTTAATTCTAAATTTCGTTTCTCTTTTTGTAACCAATTTTCTATTGAATTTTCAGTGCAATAAAGCTATATACATTCATGTCCAAAATTACCAGTACATGCACATTACAGGTCTCTCAGACACTGAGAATAATAATTTTATTATTATTTCTGGAATTATACTTAACATTATGATAATTGAATACAAATTGAAGAAAATAAAAGCTGTGCATTTGAAAGAAAGTTTGAACATGAAACAACAAAAATTGTAATTTAATGTGACAAAGAGAGTTCAGAACAAAGGAAATAATTCAAAAATTGTTTTTCGATTTTCCTATGAAATGTGTTCTCCCCTGACTTCTACAGACATATCACAACGTGTTTTCATGCTGGGAATAACGTTGTTAGCCACAGATCGGGGAATTAAGCTTTACTCTTCACGCAATACCGTCTTCAGACCATTTTTATCTTAAGGATGAACATATCTGCCAGCATGCAATAGCTACCATAAGTTCTCCGTCGAGTTAAAATCGTTTTAATTTCCTGGCCACGGTATTCACTCGATGTCTTCACTTTCAGAAATCGGTCAACGAGGTTTGCTCCTTGTGGGCGAGCATTATCGTCCATAAATAAAAAATCAGATCCTTTTGCACCTCTGAAAAGGCTTAGATAAGGTTCTTAGACCTCATCCTGATACCTCTGGCTGGCTACGAATCCGCTGTTGAAAACTTGTGCGGGCGTACGTCCATCAATCATCATTCCTACCCATAAAATCCCACCAACATTACTAAAACGATCACGTTCCGTAATTAGAGAAGATAATTTCGCATTTTCTTGACCCCTTCCAGATGTAAACACCTTTAAAATCCGTTTAAACTAAACTTCGATTCATCAGTATTTAAAACATGGAACCAATAATGATCACTCCAGTTCTGATCTTCTTCGCACCGATTAAAGCAATCCTTTTTTGTAAAAAAGGTGAAATACATACCCTTGGCTTGCTGGCATAAAGCCTATTTTATTAACATTTCTGTATACGTTTGCCGTGATACAGCAGTTCCAGTGGCGGCTGCAAGCTCTGAATTTAATTGGCGAACAGTAGACTTACTGTCACGACAAGCCGGGCAGTTATTTCCACAAATCCCTTTCAGAATATGTTGTCCTTCGTCGAATATCTAGTCCAGATCTTCTTACAATAGTTACATTGTGTGTGTGTTCTGAATTTTTTCCCATAACGTAGAAACTTTCTTTCTTGAAATATTTCGGCATCTAGCTGCTTCAGTGATTGGCTGCTTTGCTTCTAAGCGGCCGTTGATTCGCCGCTTCGCAAATTTTTTGAAACGATTTCGAAAACATAACAAACCGATTTGAGCCCTTATACGCTGAAATCAAACTCTGTATGGCAAAAATTCACTCAGATATCCACTCGGTATAAAGCGGTTGATTCAATGCGTGGTTCACAGGCTAGGGTGCTGACATTTTGACCACACCCCCTTGCACCCAAAGAGTCATGTGATCTGGGGGATGTAATCATTTTACTATGAGATAGCTAAACTAAGATAGTTCCGCCCTCTAGATCACATGATTCTTCGAGTGCAAAGGGGTGTCACTAAAATATCAGCACCGTAACCTGTATATCTCGTCAGCTATGATACAATGTCAGATGACATAAGTCTAGAACTGCATATTAAAACCCTTTGATTATTTTTCTTTCAATAATGCTAAATAGGTCTATTTCGCACACATTTCTTGCATACATTGGTCAAATTTATTGGATATTTCATTGAGTATGGTTATTTTTGAGTATGCAAAGATAAATTTGAACACGAGTGTACTTTAGCTTTTATTTTTCACTTTTCAACGCGAAGTGAAAAGTTATAAAGATAGTTACACTTCAAAATCTCATATGAAACTTCAAAAATAATACTTACTTTACTAAAATTATTTATTAAAGAACTTTCTTCTAAAAGCATTTTACTATAAGAGTAATAAAATGTAAATTAAATCCTAAGCGTATAATTAACTTTTTTCCCTATTTTTCTTTCTTTCATGCTATAAATAATGCACTTTAAACATCGCACTTCAGAAATAAGGCTTTAGGGAATCATTGAAGTCAATTCCAGATATATCATATATGGTAAATTGTGTCAGAAAAGCCTGAACATTAAGAAAAAGATTAAAAGTATACATCGATATTAAAGAAATTTTTTACTGAAGGAATAGATGGTTTTCTTAGTTCAAATATATTTATTACAATTGTTGTTATTTAGAAACACAAATTAATCGAACTCCTCATAAAAAAAGAAAAAATGTCCTACTATTATGAACATAATTTTATTGTAGTTAATTTTTGTGATTGTTATTAATTCCTTCTATATTATTAGTTTTTTCCGAGGCTACCGACCAAAAACTATCATTTTTTTACTTCCTTATTTTAATAATCACACATACTTCGAAAATATCGACACCATTCACGCAAAATAATTCATGGAAGTAATCGAAGTAATCACATTCAAGTTTTACCCCTGACGATCTTAAGCAAGTATTTTATTTTCCATACCAGTTCTGCTTCAACATTTTCAGATCTGAAAAAAAAAAAACGATTCTGCGTTATCTAGGGTTATATTCATTTTCTAAGCCCATATCCAGTCCGCTTAGATCATAATCAAATTTCGTACAAGCCATTTCAAAAAGTAAGCTATGTCGAATACAAGTTCAACAAAGGAATTTCGACAAGAAATGCTTTAATTTGAAACTTAAACTGCCCTGACCTTCAGTTCATCTCAAACAATGTATCATGCTACCATCTGGATGTGATAAAAGCTCTCAAAAACTATCAAAAAGCATATACGAAGCTTTCGGGAAAGATCGCTTTTGCAATATAAGTTTTTCTGTGATAATTCAGGATAGTAATTAATGGCTGCGTTACAACGGATCCGATAACCCAGGGAAGAGGCGAATAGTCTTGAAATGTAAATAGAATAGTATTTTACAAATATGAATCAATATCATTTTCTTTTCGAGCCTGCAGTGATTCAATCGACAGAAGGGCGATTCCCATTAAAATACCCGTATTCCAGGATCACTGATCTTAGCATCTAAAAGGGTGACAACCTTCCTCGACTGGACTGCTGTGGGACACAAAAGGGAGCCGGTGTATCTACAATCTATTGTAGCTGAAATGTTCTCCATTTTGAAACGATGTCTCTGGAGGTGCTAATCCAGATATTCTCTCATTTGGAACTGCTTCAAAATTAACAGACGCTGTAAGGAGAGAGCTGAGAAATCTATTGGGTGACTTCGTAAAAAAGTTGTCCTCGGCGTGGTATTTTGTTCTAAACCGTTTGCGGTCAGCTACCCTCATACCCATAATAAAGAAGCTAACACTTCCAGCCATTAGCTGAACGGCCACTTAAAAAAAAAATGCATCGCTTTCAGCATAAATACTCACTGTAGAAAACTATACGAAATACCTAGTAATCACTAGTAATATAAGATAATTTTAATAAATTCCATAATTAAAAGATTTGTTGGCTATTTCATTGCATGATTATTACCTTTTAGAATAGACTGTCTAAAAAAAAGTTCATTAGGATACTTTTAAGTCCCATTCTTCGATTTTGAATCTTTGCATTTTTGATAATAGTGTGCTTTAATATAAGCTAAAACTATATTTTTCTTAGGGATAGAAAGATAGATTGGCTTTAGTAGAACTATAGAAATAGATTTAACAGTAAAAATATATATCAACATCCATATAATATTCATAACGTTTCTGTACACGGTCAGCATCATGAATATCCACTGGGTGCTCACGTCAGCTCGTATGTTTGCAGAGAGCCAATAGAGAAACCATCGCAGATGCCTCACCCTGGCACAGTGGTTATGTCACTGGAAATGGTAGACGGGCGAAGTAAGAAGGTCCCGGGTCCGGATCCCATCGCACGTCCGTCGAACTAACCGTTCGGAGTTTTCCGTGGTTTTCTCCGAAACTTATTGCAAATACGAGATGGAACCCCTTTTGAAAGACCCCTCACGGAAGGCACCCCCCTTGTGTTGTCCTTCTGACCAGGATTTATAAGTGAGCTTCGAGCAAACCACACAAATCCGATATACTTGTTCACAACAGCAACAACAAGATTAATGTTTACTGACAGTAATAAGAAAGGAAAAAACTTGAGAGGCACATGTAAACGCGTTCTGAAAGTAAACTTTGAAGTGAAAAAAACTTTTTTAAGTGGGAAAGTGTTTGGAAAGAATATTTTTAAACGGGTTGTTTTAATATTGTAAGAAAAGGGAAAAAATTGGCGAACAGTATATAAGAACTCATTAAGCGGGAAAACAGCTTAAGCGGGAACTTCTTATATGGGTTTTACTGTATATATATATATATCACATTAAAATTGCAAATTATATTTTGAGGTTATATTTCTTCAAAATAATATATTTATTTATTTATTTTTATATTAAATATAAAATGTTTCTCTTCTTACAGGGCAAGAATAGTCACCCCTTCCCGGGGTTATCGCATTTCTGCTAAGGAATCCAATACTTACTATGCTGAATCATCACAAGTAAGCCTGGCATAAAAAAAATACTGCATAAATATCGATGTATGGCTTTGAAAGCGGCATAACGAAATTGGATTCGGCAAAAAGTACAATTTCGAAACAAAATTCGACGGCTATGGCACGGGATGCACATTAAACCAACTGTATTGTTCAATGTGCATAATTTTTTCCTTTTTTTTACATAAAAAAGGACTTCCAAGTCATTCAACAGTTGCGGCACTGTTGCTGGAAATTCCATCCACCGCAGTAAGGTCGTACAACATTGGATGGAGAAAGTGGTTTTCAATTATCCTTGGATTAGAAACCGCGTAAAAAGCAACAATTAAAACGCCTGTTAATCATCTATAGATAAGACATGTTCAATATGCTGTCCACCATTTTCTGTCACAAGTTGAAAACGATGAACATAATGTTCCACAACTGACTGGAGTGCCTTAGGAGTCACATTGTGAATGTGTTGCGTTTTGTGTAATCCGTGCCTTCATTTCAGTAAAATTTGCAAACGAGCCACTGAACACAACCTTTTCAAGATGTTGTGCTTTACATCAGCCAGAAGTACGATGATTGTAGTCTAGTGACCTTGTCCCGGCTGATAATTCAATCATTTCCAAAATTCCTACTGAGCAGCTGCATCACCAGATTTGCGATGTGAGGAAGAACGCAATATTTCTAGAAAATGATTCTATCCAGACATGCACGCTGTTGAAGAATGATTTGGTTTAGCAGAAGACTCTTAATGCGTTTACCCTTGACGGTAAAGGTAACGGGTCCCTCGTTACCCATCTCCTCGAAAAAAAAACGGCCCTACTATAAACGATGTCGTCAATCCGCGCCACACAGTTACTTTTGCAGAATGAAGCGGTACGAGTGCATGTCCGAATACATTTTCTGTTGACTAAATCCTGTAATTGTGCATGTTGATAAAGCCTTGGAGATAGAAATGAGCTTCGCTATCCAAGAAATTTTCCATGGCCATTAATTGTCCCTTTTCATGCGAATAAGTAATTCTAGAGCAAAAGAGTGTCTTACTGGCAGGTCAGCAAGAAGCAACTCCTGAACATGAGTAAATTTGTATAGATAGCCATGCATGATACTGAGTAAAATTTTATGCACCGTGCTCACAGGCATGCCTAATAATCAGGTAATTCCTCGTATACTGTCGTTTGTCACTGTTCTTCACTTCCTGTAATGCTGCTGCGACATCTTCTACTGATGTCGAGGCAACTGATTTTCTCACATTGCTAGATTTCCCTTTTAAAAAAGCCTGTCTCTTCGAATTTTTGAATCACTTTCATCAGACTCTTGGCAAACATCGGATCACAGCCTTTTTTCATACCCTTTATTGACCGAAATTTCTTTAAAGGTGCCAGCACAGACTGATTGTTCTTGTAAAAGAGCTTAGCAAGCCGAGCGCGAACCTTCATTTACAGACACGTGAAAAGCTGCTTAGATGCAATATGAGGATAACGCTACTTTCCCGGCGTTTTTATAAGAAATGCAATGTGTCGTGCGCATGAATCTCTTTTAATTTGCATAGTATGCGGCTTACAGCACCATCTAATGATACACGTAGGAGATTTTTTTTCTCATTTTTTTGTCTTGTCATACCTTTTACCCTTCTTCAAGTACATTCATTTCAAATTTAAAGTCATTCCGAAACAGGGGTTCTTTTCTTACAACATTCAAAAATTGGAACGTTAATTATAAATTGTTTCATGAAAATCGAATAATATTTAGGGATCGTTCATCACCTGCAAAGTTTCAAGAAATATATAATTTTATGCCTTTTTTTCTGTTTTTTTTTTTTTTTTTTTTTTTTTTTTTTTTTTGAGTTTATTGAATTAAGTATTTGGAGCCAAAAGAATTGTTTTAGAGGATTATTTTCCTACATAATCTTTGAAGGATACAATGCTTAACTATTATAACATTTTTGTCTTAGATAAAACTTGATACCACTCTCGAAAATTTTCATGCGTTGCGAACAATTACATGAAATCTTGAATCAATGCTGTCTTGCAATCAGCATTAAAAATCAATATTTTACGCTCCTGCACGATCTGCTTTCTTCTTTCGCTCTTTAGACACCAAATTCAAGTTACATGCATTTCATAAAATAAGTTGATACTTATTTTATTTAGGCTATTTACTTGTAGGACTCTTTCAGATTCTGAAATTTCCACGAATGCTAAAGAAAAATGGCCTTGGCCACATAAGTCTCCAAGAAAGATCTGCAGCCTGAAAAATTTTTAAATGCATGGAAAGAGAGAAGATGGGCTTTCCTTAAATGTGTGTGTGTGGTTCAGATGTCACACCATTGAGAAAAATGCCATCGTCTTTGAATGGCTTTGGTTTGAAATATACCTTGTGTGTTTTATTTATTTTTCAAGATGACCAAATAGAATAACCGGAAAACCGATCATAAGCAACACAAAAAGTTCTCTGAACGGCTATTAACGTTCAAAGAACGAACGTTCAGTAATTCTGTCTGAACGTTCTCTATATGTTAAGAGACGTTCGGAGAACCTTGTTTTGCTGCACTGGATCTTTCTCAACTGATATGGATACTGTGGAAAACCTGCGCGTAATTAATAACACTTCCAAATGGCGTTCGTTTGAGTATACGAATAAAATAGACAAGTATGAAAAGCATAAGCAGACCCTGTACACTGTTGTTAGCCATAATAGGCAAACGAGGAGCTCTGCTTCGAAAATAGTGAAAAATCACAATAAATTTTTAAATATGTTACAAGTTTTCTTTTTCTTTTTTTAAACCCATTATGAACCATGTCTTCCTATTTTCTTCTTTATTTTCAGGTGATATACTTTTTTTTAATACAACTAAATTTAGGTGTACTTCAATTGAAGCGAAACGTTCTATCAAAAACTATATAATAAGCTTTTAAAACTGGCAACGTCCGTGCAAAACTCTATATTACAAAGCTTAATGAGCTTCCTTGAAAATGTACAGAAGTCCCTTTAAAAACATCCTCTGCTTTGACTATATGAAAATGTATTTTAATTCTCTTTTATAAAGAAAGTAATGATCAAAGTTTTTTTTTCCTTTGCTAATCTTACGCTCATTTATCCATTGCAATTCCTGTCGTACAGGAATATTTACAAGTTATTTACTGCTAAACTATCCCCGATTAATACCGTCGGAAAGCATTTCACGGCAGACTGGCAAGCAATCCAGAGCACGACGCTATAAAATATTGAGAAATTGAAGTTACCATGTTGAATATGATGAATTAGCACATACTCATTCTAGAATATTACCAAGTATTGTGAATATTTCAAGATCCATTAGTCTTCTATTGAAAGGGTGTTAAATGAAATGATAATGGGAAAGTTCAGCAGGATGAAAGCTAAAAAACACAAAAAGTGTTTAAGAAATCACAACCATTGAATATAAAATGCTAGCAATCAATAAATTACTTTCGAATTTACGATTAATCTTCACAAACTACTTGAAGGTTTATTTTGGCATTTTTATGTAAAATATGATTTGTTACTTTTAAGTGAACAAAATGGATAAAATCGAAACTTTTAAGTGAAGAGTCTTAAATAGCGACATACACATACAGTTTTTCTGCATAAATTTTAAAAAATATGAAATATTTTTTGGTTGTGATACTTTAGATCTGTTAGTGGGACAGAAATTAAAAAAATCTCTGAAATTTGTTGAGTGCTGTTGCTATTATAGGGTATTATTCTGGAAATGTATGGGACTAACATTACATTTGAAATTTTACAAGGATAATACTATTCGTTTCGATCATTTTCTATTGAAACATTCATCTGATTTAAATTATAAGAGACTCTTGTTCATTCAGTCCATTAATTAATAAAAAGTTGAAGCCAAATATTCAATAATACAAAAAAACAATAAAGAGACAATTACTATAGTTAAAACTTAACATAACTTTAGTGCAATAGCAAGGTTGCATGGAATTAAGACATGAAAACTTCACTTTGAAAGTTTGATTTGGTATCAGAGAGTGTTTTCTAACACTGATCAGCCTATCAAGGAATCTGACCTACAGACGAATTATGCGTACGATTAACTTCGAGTTCCTTTCTTGCATAATTGAAAAAAGGACATACTGAGGGCCTGAATTTGACTTCGTAGACTAAATAGGAATGTTCCAGAAAAGTCGCTTTCTTGAATAAAGATATGCCAGTTCCGCAGACTTGAGCAGTTCAACGAGTTTGACGTAGGAGACCCAACATTCTGTGTTAGGCTTTAACGAAAGACTGTACAGTTCTCGTACTGCAAGCAGAGTTGGGCAAAATACACCGAAAAGTATTTTCGATTCAAAATACAAAATGCATTGACTCATACAGTAAAATACAAAATGCAAAATACTTCTTGAATTAAAAAAAGGCAAAATGCAAAATACATGCACTTTCTAAATACATACAAAGTACAAAATAAATGTAGAATTTATAAAGGATTTGAATTGAGAATAAGCTAAATTTTCCACCGAAGATACCAGTTTATTTTAGGTGACAATATTTTAACAAGAATAATAAAAGAAATCTTAATAGCTGTGTTAAATAAAAAATTCTATTCGTTTTTTAATGCGTTTCCTTTCAAAATTATACCTGTATAGCAAAAAGACCCGAAACAGATAATTTCTGAGAAATGCATCAATACGAAAAACACAATGAAAACTATACAATTGATGAATATTATTTTGTTTCAAAATCGTTTATAATAAATTTAATTACCAAATATTACAGTGCATAAAATAAACTTCTACATATTGTGGTAATCTTCTTAGGTGGAATTTTGAAATAATTAAAATTTGATGAATGCTAAGGCCAAAGTGATCGTAAGGTGGGATTGTGCCGCGAATAACCTACCTGGCAAGCACTCCTAGAATTACGCTAAAAAAAGGAAAATAATGGAATACATCTAAACACTGAAATAATAATGTAAAAGCTATATGAGCCGCAAATAAAATCTATTTATCTTAGACATTCCAATAACATTAATCAAAATGCAATATCGAAATAAGTTTAGTATAACAAAGTATCTGGGGAGATGTGTGTGCGTGTGTATCATAGGCGTAGAGTTATATGGGCCCGCGGGGCTCGAGCCCCCCAATAAATTGTGAATAGGGGCTGAGCCCACCCAATAATTTACCACTAAATACAGAAAACTAATTTATACTGACATAAAAAAAAGTATTTTACGCCATTTACAAACGTTTAAGAAAAACCTTTACTCGTACTTTTAAAAATTTTCTTCTTTTAGTTTCAATCATGATTTAGTATTCATTGTGACGCCATGTAACGCACAATGTTACTAATAAGTTGCCCTCGCCAGGCTCTGGTTAATTAAAATCAGATTATGCAATGTAAAGTATGTAATGAAAAAAAGTTCAGATGTGTCTAAAATGCACTATCTCATCGAAAATGTTTTTTTTCTATTGGATTTTTTTCTTTGCTTCTATTTTTAACTTACAACATGGCAGAAAGATACGAACATGGATACTTACCTTACATAGGTGTAGAATTCTATGGACCCATAGAGCCACTTTATGGGCGCCTCCAATAATTTACACTTATACATAGTAAGTCATAGCTGCCAACTACTACGGAATATAATTAACCACTTTTTGTAAACAGTATATTTTTTAATTATTTTTTTCAAAATAGTAACCAGCTCGAGCGCGCGGCACAAAAATTTTGCTATATTTTAAGCCGAAAAATCATTTAGAAAAAGTGGTTAATTCTATTCCGTACTAGTTGGCAGTTAAGAGTAAGTTATATGTACGTGAATCAGTGGCGTAGCCAGAAATTTTTCATGGGGAAGGGGGTGGGGTACGACTTCTGCAACTCACATATATGTATACGGTACTGGTGTATGATAGGGAGTGAGGAATATACATTTTGTATGGCAAAAAATTCCTCATGGGGGAGGGGTATAACCCCCTAACCCTCCCCCTTGGCTACTCCACTGACGTGAATATATGTGGTTGTGGGGCCCGGCCCCCCGATAATTTTGAAAACTTTACGCTTATGGTGTGTGTGTGTGGTTTTGGAGGATAATGTATACCTGCGATAGGCTCGAAACACAAGGAGCAAATAAATATTGTATATATTCAGCATTATGATGAGGTAGCCATCTTTTCGCAGAGCACGATCGGCTTTTAGCTGCGTGCTAATGTTATTTGCGTGCACTGTTGGGACCGCTTTTTCTTTTAGGTCATCACCAAGCAACACTCCTTTGACATTCTCTCTCGACACACACTTTTTACACAAATCCTTCGCCACACTGCTTCGACGCACTCTTATTTTCTCTTTTCCCTGCACCCCTGCTTTTTTTTTCTTCTCACGGGGCTGTTTCTTTTTACCCCCTCTTACTTCATTGGCTGGGGTTTTTGATTTGCTCGCATCGGGGAATTAATGACGCCCTTCGCCGAATCACGGTCGTCTAGGTGGGGCACTAGGGTAATATACCCCTCCAAATTTGCATATCATTTTCGGGACTGCCATAAATATTTTAACGTTGACAGTTCATTGTGCTTATAGTGTCCAAAATGTCGATTGCCTGGCGCCTCTTGTAATTTATTGTCCACATGTGTGGCCTTCCCATGGGAACAGCATCAAAATATATATATTTTTTTAAACATATTGTCGCGACTGCTCCTTTCACTCCACCACACATATAATATTTATTATTTATTGGTTTCAGTTTAACATTTGAACATAAATACTCAGCTAAATCCCAACCTATTAAAAAAAAACTTTTGTGTTTCAGTGAGTTGTAAAATTTATAGATTTAAATGTTTTACATATCATCTAAGTTTTCAGCTTCCATAATTTGCATTGCTCTTTAACTTTTTCATTTACATACAAAATTTGGAAACATTTTCCATTAATAATTGCACAAAATGTATCAAAGAAGAATGGAAGTTTGATTCATCCCATCCTGTTACAGGAAGATGTCGCTCCAATGTACTGGAGTTTGAAGCGTTTTACGCCCTATGTAGTGCGAATGCGCTTTAAAACCCCTTAAAAAGTCCGCCACGCAAGGCATCTCCCCTCTTTAGCAGATTGTTAGGCAGATACCCGTCGAGAAGCTTTGTTTCTTAACCATAATAGCCAATAACCCATTCCACTACCGCCGAAACATTCACTGTTTTATTTTTCTAGAACTTCGCAACACATTTCGAATTGCTTATAAATTTCCTTAAAGAATCCAATAAATAATACTCAACATTTGACTCCAATAAATGATGCATTACTTTTGGCTTCATTTACAGTGTAAATCTAGAAATACTCCTAGACCAAACACACTGCTAGTGTTTTAAACAGGAGTATGAAAGGCTTTTCTTTCCCTTTCCTGTTTAGTTAAATTTAAAGGTCACAAGTGATCCTAACACTTCTTCAGTTACAATGCCATGTGTAATCTTGGTGCAGTTCATAAATTATATCAAGAGAGGGGGGAGGAGAAGTGAAAATCAACAATTGTAGGATTTTCATTTGCACATGCTATCTGAGCAATCTGTGGTGTTACAATTAATGTCAGGATACAAAATGTACTTTTTATATTTTCAAAATACAAAATACATAGAAATTTTTTTTTAATACATTCTCAAAGTACTTTGTTTTTACGAGTGAAAATACAAAATACAAGATACAAATGTATTTTGAAAATACATGTATTGGCGATACTGCCCAACTCTGACTGCAAGGCCCGACAACGACGACGCCCGAATACTTCTACTTCCAGATGAGTGAGACATTTTCCTTCGGTTTACCTCTCTAGATAAAACCTGACTAGAATAAGCCTCGTATCTTTATATATTGTCTTTAGATAAGTTAAGTAATTTAAGTGTGTTTCATATTTTGTAACGCCGTTAAAATGTGAAATATCATTCAGTGTTCTCCTGAATAGATATGATGTCAATTTCAAAATACTCCAAATTTCATTTAATTGGCTTATTCTAAGAAGTGCTAATGGGCAAGTTTTAGAAATTCCCAACATACGTTAGAGTTTAAGAGAAATTCTAACTAGAAATAAAATACCGAATTTGAGATTTAACTGTATTTAATTCGTTATTATCAAATATGAAAAATGTGCCACGTTAATAAATATTTCGTGAAATTAAAAGTGTTATATTCATCATTTTTCCACGGTTGTCTTACAACTAACTAAACGATAAGTAATCCTACGTTGCATTAATATAGTATATCGTGATAATTTTAAAAGAATGGACTACCTGAACATTTTTTTGCGATTCTATTTTATCAGAGGTTAGTTACGATCATATTTTAGAAAAACATTCGCTTCTTCTCGTACGAATAGCGGGTACGCAGCTAGTAGTATAACCACTAGACGATACACGGCCTGTTCCGATTTGGCCAAAGGGTGAGGTGAAGGTTATTTTAGTTTCACTGCGGGAGAGGAATTTTCATAATTTACAATTTCAGAAAGTTTTGTCTAGTTATTATTAACGTAGTCAAATTATTGGATTTTCAAGAAGTTTCGATTTTCACAAATGTACGTAAGTAGCAAAAACATTCACTGTTTAGCTATTTAACATATCGGTTTAGATTTCTATACAGATATGCTCACAAACACTGAAAATCGAAAAATAAGTACATTCTTGGGGATACGGCCAATTTCCTGAAAATTAAGGCTGATATTATCCTGGATTTTAGATTATTTTTTAGTGTATAAAAAAGGAACGAACAAAAGGCGCTATAGAGCAAGGAAATCCCCGTAAAATATAAATATGCATTCAAACATACTACGATGGGCGAAGGCAGAATATTTCCCAGGGGGGGCAAGACTACTCCAGGAGAGGGCAAAGACTACTCAAGGGGGGGCAAAGACTACTTTAACGTATGGCTACCATGTTGGAAAGAGCAAAAAAGCAAGGGAAAACACTGCATACAAAAATCCAGGGGGGCATTGCCCCCCCTTGCCCTATGCTACCGGCGTCCATGCACACTACTCTCCTTTTTCATGATTATAATTTTCCTGTCCCTGGCTTTATATAGTATACATGAGGAAAGAACAAATTTGTAGCAAAATGTTGAACTCGGAAGAAGAAGGGATGAGTCGGGCCTATGTTATATATTTTTTTTTTCTTTGTGATTTTAGGTGATACGTTATAGTTGTTCTTATATGGAATTTCAATGCATTCTATAATATCATAAAGTTAACTTCAACTTCTAAAAATCACATTCAGTTTCAATGTGTTGTTATTTTTAAGAAATTAAATACTGCTTTAAAAAATCAACATTGGATAATATGCATCTATAATTTATTCTTTGGGGACAAGCATCAGATTAAGGGCTATGTTCTCTGCTCATAAAAGATGCCAATTTTGTCTAAAATATTATTTGATACTAAATGAAAATTCAGGCTTGCATCTGTAAAAATTATCTTCTTAAAAAATCGTGATTTTCTAAATAAAACAGCAGTGTCCCTTTTTTAAATTACTACAGAAATTCTCAAGGTGTATCACCGCACTCGCTTTGATGGAGTATGAAGAGACTTGGAGACTTTGTAAAGTATAATATCGATAAAATTATCGTCATGAAATCTCGAAGTGAATATCTTCAACTGAAGTGGAGTGTAACTCGAAATGTTTGCTTGTGAGTGGTATATTTCATTATAGGTTTGGATTCTTCTTGCTCTTTGCCAAATAATTAAACGCAAACTCTAAACATAACTCAATAAATGTGTTCTACTATGAGATTTTAAAATCCTGGTGTTAAACCACTTGAAAATAACATGTAAATATTTCATGTATTTTAAGTAGATATGACGAAGCAATAAACTAATAAATCTCTGTTGCGTAAATAAACCAGGCTGAATATCTATTTTTTTATTTGATTCTGGTTTGCTTATATTTATATTCGCCCAAAGACAAATCTACAGAGGGTGGTTACACATTTTAGAACGATTTCGATAAAGAGTTAAATAAAAATAACTGTTTCAGAATAAAAAGTTTTGGCAAAAAATTTTAGAAACATCGTCTGCTACTTTTAAATTTATTCTTCTTTCAAAATGTCATATGTAAACAAGCTGTGGATTGAAGGCTAAGTTTTTGCGCTTTCCGAAGAGAAATATTCTTATTCCATAATTCAAAAACGTTGTGAAATGCATGGTATTAAAATTTCTAAGTGAAAAATAAGCAACATTATTAATCGGTAAGGTAAAAACCGTCAATCATTGTTTCTACATTGAAAGAAGACTCCAAACAAATATCCGAAAAAGGTACGTACTGTTTCAAACGTTTCTAAAGTGAAATCGCTGATAGCAAAAGAAAATCCGCCAACATAGAGATCAATTGCAAAGTCTTTACATACATCTGTAGCAACAATAAATAAAATAATAAACCAAGATTTACAACTTAAAAATGCTAAAAACATAATTTTCACCAGCTTTTGCCGAGACATGTGGCTCAACACAAGTCATACTTTGAAAACTACCACTGCATTCCTCGAAAAAAATGAAGACTAATACAGGTATTGCATATATACCTTTTCAACATATCCCTGCGAAGTCCCCTGACGTTTCACCTATGGACTATTGTGTCTTTGGTCTGTTAAAAACAGCTCTTTCTAAACGCAAACTCACCACGATAGTTGGACTCTGGAAAGTAGTGGAAGAGGAATGGAAAGCGATACCCCTGTAAATTTTACGAAAAGCTCTTCTATCATGGAAATCACGATGCAGATTTATAGTCCAGGAAAAAGGCTATCATATCGAACATTAAAACAAATAGTCTTTACATTTTAAACATTAATTAAACGGCCCCGAAATCGTTCTAAAAATGTGTAAACACCCTCTGTAGACTTTGATAAATGGGTGGATTCAGTTTTTCGATGTAATATACACTGTTCAAAACAATTAAAGGACATTGTAAATTTTACATAAAACAACGGTATAAGAGATTTTTTGCCGAAAATGGAAGAAGGCAGTTGAAATGCAAATTTTTCACATTTTCAAATTTGCATGCAATTTTTTAGTTTGACATCATAAACGACGCTTTAGTCGCAGCGAATGAAATTTAGCTTTCAACTTAATCAAAGATAAAATGGAAAAGAATGATCGACATTCATTAGTGCTTTGTTTTGATGAGTGCGATGTCTCAGTGAAGGATTTTAAGTGAACTTGGAGAGTTATTGGTCGGTTAAAAGACACAAGTAGCAGAATTCATTGAGTCGCACAAAGTATGATATCAAGGATCTTCAACCGTTTTATAGAGACTGGAAACGTAAGACGAAGACCAACGCAAGGTCGTATATTTACAACAGCGCCCATTGAAGATCGATATTTAACTCTGACGGCTCGGAGAAACCGAAATATGAATGCCACTCTTCTTCAAGAACAATATGATTCTGATACTGGCACAAGAGTTTCAACTCAAACTGCCGAAACCGACTTCACGCTGCAGGTCTCTGTTTCGCAAACCAATAGCATGTGTTCAGTTAACAAAAAGGCATCGTAGGGCTCGCAGGAAGGGGCAACCCAGCCTGTCAACTGGACGAGAAACGAATGGAGCAATATTCTTTTCTCTGACGAGTCCCGCTTTTCTGTACATCCTGATAATAGGCGTACTTTCATCTGGAGGGAACGTGGAACTAGAAACACCCCTGCGTTCGTGCTGGAAAATATCAGATTTGGCGGTTTCGGAGTGATGGTCTATGCTGGTATCTCCTTTGATGGGCGCACCGATCTCCACAAAATTTGGAATGGAGCTCTGACCGGTCGTCGATATAGGAATGACATTCTCAGACCTTTTGTAGTCCCTTATGCTGCAGCAATTGGATATAACTTCATGCTAGTGGACCACAACTGCAGGCCATATCGTGCCCGCTTGGTAGATGATTTCATTTTCGAGAAAGGAATCCTACCAATGGAATGGCCAGCGTATTCTTTGGACATGAACCCATTAGAACATGTTTCGGACAATCTGGAAGACGAGTTGCTGGCTGCCTAATAACACACATACTCTCCGAGAACTGAAAATAGCTCTTTTGAAGGAGTGGGACAGCAATACCTAATACCTCCTCATTATTAGCATCACTGACTCCATGCCTCAAAGGTGTTCAATGTTGTTGGCAGTCCGGGGAAAACATACTCCCAATTAAATACATTTTCTTCCAAGGAAAAAACTTTTTTGTTTGTTCTTCTCACATGCACGAATTGTGTTTTATTTCTTTTGTACCCAAAGGCTCAATAAAATGCACTATTTTCTGCTAAGCATATGTATTTTTTCCCCATATAGTTTACCACCTCTGCCCATTATAAATCAATCCTATAATCCAGAGTTTCTCAAACTGTGGAGCGCGACCCCTGTTAAATTAAATTCAATTATCACGAATTAAACTTAATGACAAAAAGCTGCAATAGTATATTATAGTCCAATTGAAGAAACTGACCGTTTCACTGGCAGGTGAATCGAACTTGAAAACTGCTTATGGGGCACCACCAAATTTTCGTAAATACTATGGGGGTGCCCGCCCAAAAAAGTTTGAGAGACCCTGATCTAAAAATTGCCCAGTAGCATGATCCACCCATAACTTCAATAACCTTTAATTGTTTTCAGCAGTTTACATGATAAGTCCATGTAGGTATCGATGCTAAATGAATTTTTTGAAACGTTTTTGGGGCTTCATTCTTTCCTAACTTATGTTTGGATTTCTTCTGAATATTAGCCTTATAGTATAACACACTTTTTACATAACATTACATTAACATTGTTATACAAACGTATTTGGATTAACTTCTCATTTTTCTTAAAAACTTTTTATTTACTTTTTTTACTTTACCCTACAATTTCTATTAAATCATGCCTATCCTTTTTATAAAAAAAAAAACTTATTTTAAGAAAGCTTACTTATTTATTTATGTATTCAGTTTTTGTACGAATTACTTTCAAACACTTTGGGTGATATTCCACAATGCTGAAATAAAGTATTTCTATTCAAATCTTTCTCAAATTTGAATACGCGAATATAAGAATGTCTCTACATAGGTCTGACCCGATGGCGGGCCAAAGCCAGGAACTGCTGAGCTACATGACTTGCTTATTCCCAAAAATGAATCAAACAAAGAATGACGAAAAAAATCGCGTGTGCGGCTTTAGTAATGCAAAACCACAAGACGATGTTAAATGAATGGAAAACTATTTTTAATTATTACACCAAAACGAAATGAACGACGATCATTACCGACGATCATTGTGCCAAAATTAGTGAAGATTGCATAAGCGGTCTCGGACTAGGAGAATAAATGTTGCAAAATTCTTTCATTCAGAGTGATTTTCAGTAATTATTCCTGAACGACATGACTGATCACTACCATCTACATCATGGCTGCTATCAATGTACCAAATTTTGTCTTGATCGCATAACTCATCTCATAAGAGTTCGTAACCAAAAGTCGAAAAATTCAATCATTTAGATTTAGTGATTTACAGTGCTTATTCTTCAACGACAAGACCCATCGTTATCATCTCGATACAGTATCATCTACGCCAAAAGTCACTATCACAGTGCCAAATTTGGTCAAGATTTAATGAGCAGTATCGGAGAAATTAACGAACAGATGGAAAAATTCCTTTTAATGATTATTCCTCAATGACGTGGCCGATCACTATCATTTTTCTTAATAAACCATCTACGCTATGGCTGCTATCACTGTGCCAAATTTGCTCAACAACACATGAGCTGTCTTGGAGGAGCAATCGTACAAATGTAGCAAGATTTAATTATAAAAGCCTAGCTTCGACTTTGGCCCTATGCTTTGTAATCAATTTTTCTTTCTTTGATGATAATATTTATTAAGCAAACTTTTTTGTTGAATTTAATATGTGTTCTATATTTTTAAAAAATCAATGAACTGCTCAGTACGTAATTCAAAAACGGATTTTTATAAAAACAAACTACACATTTTAGTATTTTATGGCCACAATTTGAAACTTTCTTTTCTTAAAAAAGCAAACTCAATTAAATGACTTTAAAAAAAAAAACTCTCATGAATCCTTCAAATAAGAAACTTTTAAAATAAAATAATACTTTCACCCCCAAGCATTCTACAGAATAGAGGAGAAAAATTATAACAGCCTTGTGTATCATTTACAAAAACTAGATTTTCTTCGCGAAGAAAAACTCGACTCAAGAAAGATGCAATTAAATGCTTATAGTTGTGTGTAACATCAAAGGAAATTACTTTAATGAGCCATTAAAACTTCTTTGTTCTATGCTTTATTTAATTTATAACCATGAACGGAGAAAGAATGTGTGCTTTAGTAATTAAGTATCACAGTTAAATAGTGCAATGAAAGGTGAAATGGAAATGTTTAAAAAATATCACTCGCAGAAATAAATTATTTGCAAGTGAGATATCATTTTTAGTACTATAAACATTCTGAAATGATATAATATAGGTATAGATACTCATACATATATCAATACTATCAGATACACACACATATATAAGTGGTCCATTGATTGTTTATCTGTGCGTAAATGCGTGCTTAAATGTTTCCTTGCTATTATGTATAAAATTGTTTGCAATTGTTGTTATCATATTGTGATTTATTAACTTATTCATGTGGTTACGATTATTTTTTACATCAAACGTGCATTTGTTTAAAAGGCATAACATTGTATCATTGGATTGTTTTCTCTAGAATGTTTCAAAAACTTTGAAAAAAATATGTAAAAAATGTATATAAATTAGAAAAAAACTATTATATTTTAAAAATCCTGCAACTTTTTAAAGATATACACTCATTGCCATAAAGACTGGTGCACCAAGAAGTAATTGTGGAATCGTAAAGGCTTGACATGAAAGTACGAGTCAGGCAGATATGCCTGATATGGGTGGTAAGCAAATGATTAAAAATTAAGCGTGATTGAGCTTTGCATAATGCCACCAGAGACAAATACAGATTCAATTTGACCAGTGATGATAATCGTGTGCGTGTGTGGAGGTCTTCAATTCTTTCTTTGTTTTACCCACAGCTCGTATGATGATAAGGGGTGCAATCGCATACGGCACACGGTCACACCTAGTATTCATCCACGACACTATGACAGCACAGGGGTACATTCGTAACATCCTGAAACCACATATACTGCCCCTCATGGCAGGGATTATACGAGCTATTTTTCGACAGGACAATGCTCGGCCACATACAGCTGTGATGTCACATAACTGCCTCCGCTACATTACTACCCTTAACTGGCCTGGTCCATTACCAGATTAGTAGCCAGTCGAGCATATCTGGGATCACTTGGAACGACAAGTTCGACAGCCTACGAGTTCGATTGAATTAAAAGCGCATTTTACAGCAACTGTGGAACGAAATGCAGCAGGACACCATACGAGACTTGTATGTCTCCGTACCAACTCGTATCGCATCATGCCTTCGAGCTTAGGTGACCCAACAGGGTACTAAAACCGCCTTTCATTTACAGTTTCTCCAATAAAACATCATGCGCTAATTTTTATGGTAATGAGTGTACAGTGGAAATCATACGAAATATTTTGTAACGGACACCGCCAAAGAAAGTAAAAAGTTACTGGCAACCCCCAAAGAGAGAGAGGGTCCCTCTCGAGCAGCAGAGAGAAAAGGACGCTGAGAGGATGGGCTCCGAGAAAATTTTCCCTTGTGATACCGAAGGCGTTCGCTCGGTTATTGAAATTGTAAATATGTGTATTTTTGTGTCGTCTGTGTGTAAAATTCATCCATGTTAACCAAGAATATAAACTAAATAAAGTTAAGCAAACTACATGGTTGTGTGCGGCTGCCTTCCTTCAGCTTCTGAACGGGGCGATACGTTACAGACGATGAAAAATTGGAGGTTCCACCGAGATACCATGAATGCAAGGGTATCAAGGTCAGGTATGTTCTCCACCTTTTACCATAGCCAGGCCAAAGGGAAAAATTAAAAATTTCTATAAGAGTATCTTGTAGTTCTCACCCTGAGAATACAGGTTCTGTTGTTTTATAATTTGCATCCTGTATTGTATTATACATGCGGAATATTGCTTTTTAATAGCTCTAATGTTATTAAAAGTAACTTCTAACCATTAGAAGTGTATTAAGTCCATATACTCACCAGAGTATAATATTTTACTGTGAATTATTTTATTTATGTACACGCCAGTGTACGAGCATCGAATTTCTCATCCTGAGGAAAATAATTTTTATGGAATTAAAACTTTCGTCCTGAAAGTATAGGTTTTGCTGCCTTAATAGATTAAGTACATTAGTAAGATATGCTTCCAACCATTGGAAAGGCATGAGAACATTTCTCACCGAAGTTTATTATGTACTTGAAATATTATTTTTTTATGCACACCAGTGTTAATATTATTAATTCTGTTTATTTCAAACTTTCGTCCTGAAAGTATACGTTTATATATTTCCAGCCATTGGAAATTCATGAGAACAATTCTCACCAGAGTTTATTGTGTCTTTGAAATATTATTTTATGCACAACAGTGTTAGTATTATTAAATTATTAATTTCAAACTTTCGTCCTGAAAGTATATGTTTTATATATTTCCACCCATGGGAAATTCATGAGAACAATTCTCAAGAGAGTTTATTGTGAATTTGAAATATTATTATTTTATGCGCACCAGTGTTAGTATTATTAATTTTGTTGGTTTCAAACTTTCGCCGTGAAAGTATATGTTTATATATTTCCAGCCATTGGAAAATTCATAGTATTTTTCTCATCAGAGTTAAATAACTAGAAGTATTATATATTATGCATAACAGTGTTTTTAAATTCTCATCAGAGATAATATTAGTGTAAATCCCTTATTTTTATGTGCACAAAACATATAACTTCTTAGTATTTGCACCAGCGAACAGTTTTATAGTACGTGTGTTTATATTTTGTTTTGAACTACTTCTCCCTCTGTGAACGGAGATAAGAGGGCATTGCAGGATTCCCCGCTTCACACTGTGCAGGTGTCCGAGCGGACACTTGAGCCTGACTCATTTGTTGTTTATGTTGTTTCTTCGCTTTTTCCCTGAATCTGCGAAGCTTTCAGAAAAAGAAAAAAAAAGTGCTATGAGTCATTGCTGTGTTTTGATGGTATGGTAGAAGAATTTAACGAGCTTGCTTTTCCTCTTTTATTTTTTTTTTATCGCACTGTAGAAATTTGCTTTAGTGAATAGGTGTTAGACATTTTTTTTTTATCCCTTATATTTATTGTATGTTCTTTTGCTTTGAGCTGTTACTTAGATATTTTTTTTGAAAATGTCGTATTTAGGGAAGGGATTAAAATCGGATTTAATTTCGGTAGCCTTAGAACTTGGTGAACAGGCTACTGAAGATCTACGTGTAATCGAATTAAAACAATTAATCCTTGGTAGTAAAAACTATGAGGAAGAATTTGTGAGAAATCTATTAGATAGCACGATGAAAGAAAGATTAGACAAAGAGGAAATGGAAAAACAAAATAGGAATAGAGAATATGAATTGCAGAGGCAAAAATTAGAAATGGAAAAGCAAATTAAAGACGGAGAAATTCAATTGGAAAGGCAAAAATTAGAACTTGAGTGTTTAAAAGCAAAACAGGGGGTCGAAACAACAGTATCCGCGGCTGTGGTAGATTCCAATTATAGTCAAAATTTTCAAAAACTAATGCCAAAATTTAATTTAAAAACCGATGATATAAGTTTATTCCTGGAACTTTTTGAGAGGCAAGCTAAATTGATGCAGATACCTAAAGAGAGATGGGTTTCTTACTTAATTAGTACCTTACCAGCGGAGATAAATAATGTAATAGCGCGAGAACCGGAGAAAGAAACTCAGGATTACCAATATGTTAGAACGTTGTTGCTTAACAGATTTAAACTCAGCGCGGAAAAATTTCGGCAAATGCTGGTAAAATCTCAAAAAAATCCCGATTCCACTTGGCAAGATTTTTATCACGAGTTAAACACTTTTTTAGAGGGGTGGCTAACAGGCCTTGAAATTAAAACATTCGAACAACTCAAAGATCTAATGTTGGTAGACCAGATTAAAAGGCGAGTGCCAAACGATTTTAAGGAACACTTTTTGGATGAGTGGTCTACAATTACTTCCCCTAAAGAACTGGTAAGGAAAGTTGAGGAATTTGAGGATGCTAAGAAAACCATAATGGGAAAGAGTAAGTTAGGAGAATCTTCAGTTAAGGGAAATAGTAAACCAGTAAAGAATTTCTACAATGGTAATGTTAACAAAAAGCCCTCAAACGGAATTTCTAAGAAAGAACATGACGGGCGTACCTTTGCAAGGAAAACGGGTGTAAACTTTGAGCATAAGAAAAAGCTCAGCTGTTTTGAATGTGGCTCTTACGACCACTTACGACCTCAGTGCCCCAATTTAAGAATTCAAAAATCGGAAGCATATAGAATTGGACAAAAATCTGAAAAAAATTTATTAGATCCCTTCACTGTAAACGGGAAAGTTAATGGATTTGAGATGCCCATTCTCCGCGATACCGGAGCCACAGTAGACGTTGTCTGTCAAAAATATGTTGACAAAGACAGAATGACCGGGGAACACGTTTGGGTTCAGCATATTTTCGATGACCATATGACTTGTTTACCCGTTGCTGAAGTAGACGTAGAATGCGAATTAGGTACAATAACCACCAAGGCAGTTGTAATTGCGAACAAGTTGGATCAAGGGCGGTATATTTTAGGGAATCAAACTTCGGCTCTCTTAGAGCAAAGTAGAGAAAATGTCCCATTAAGTACTGAGAGTGTTAATGCTGTCTTGACTCGGTCTCAAAGGCGACAGCTGAAAGATGATAAAAATTCATCAGACGAAAAGTTAGTCATTGAGGAGCCTGACGTTCCATTGGAGGGAAATAATGAGGACGATAACTTAGAGAATATCGACATTTTACCTCAGGTAGATTCCAATACTACCCTAGATAATATATTTCAAATGGATTCTCAGTCTTTTATTAATGAGCAGAGGAAGAGTAAAGAATTAGTACCGTTATTTGAGTCAGTAAAACCGGAGGGTGACAAGGCTGAATTTAAAATCCAAAATGGAATTTTAGTTAAGACGAAATTAAATAAATTTGGTGATGAGCAAAACCTGATTGTTGTTCCGGAAACTCTCAGGGAGCAAATTAAAAATTTATGCCATGATAACATTTCAGGCTGCGTTCTCGACGGTGAAGCCTAAAATTTGAAGTTTTGCTTGTGAAAAATGAAGTTCATATTTTTAAAATTTGTGTCTAAACGCAGCAGTATATGAATTTGAGAAAGAGAACTTTTTACCCTGTGTGTTACCATGAGATAAAGAAAATGTATTTGTGAAGAAAATTGTGTGATCCACGTGCGTTTATTATTTGAAAGCTTCTGATGGAGTTCATCTTTTTTAATCCAGCACAACCGTTTAAATTTCTGTTTGAATAAGTGCTGACTGTATTCTTGGTAATTCAGATTAGTGAAATATGTGTTTTACAAGTGTTTGTGAAAATATCATGAAGAAAAAAATGTGTTTTTTTCCACGTGACAACACTTCAAGGTGGTCACATGTGAATGTAATATCCCTTCCAAAGATGCCTCATCCTTCTCCTGTGTAGCAGGTAGTAAAACTCAAAAAATTATGATTTGATAAATTTTGTTCAATAGTGAAGGTGTGTAAGATACTTAAGAATTGTGTAGTTTCAAATAGATAGTATTGTGTAACTTAGAAATTTGATATGCATATCTCCTTGTAATGTTTTATTGAATATGTTTTTTAAAAATAAACTTAATCAAGTTAACTTTAAATCGCATTCTTTCTGAGTAATCTAATTAATAATATTTGCATAACTTGAGATGAATTACTGGTGTTAAACGCAATGTACTGTCAGGTAAGATTAAAATATTTTCAATTGAATAATTTTAAATTAATTTATTGTCGATTTAAAATTTCATACAACATTCCAAAAATTTTTATTACATTTGGTGCCGTTGACGAAAGAAATTAAATATCTTTGTTTCATAAGGTCTTTCTGGGTTATAGTATTATTATACTCCAAATATACGTGCACCACTTTACCTAAATTTCTTCAGGTTTTGCAATTCAAGTGTATTGCATATAAGTATTTGAAATTTATCTACTGCATGTTATATATTTAAGTGTGTTATTCAATAGTGTTTGATGTAGTATATGAAAATGACATGCAAAATCTAAAATAATATATATAGTAGTATTTTGATATTGGTCATAAATTGATACATAGAATTTGAATGAAAATATTTGAATTTACTAATGTGATATGGTTTGATATTATGTTAAGTAAGGTAAAATATAGTGTGAAAATTGAATATTTCATAGTGTGTATGATCAATAAGAATTGAACATGGCTAAAAGACAAGTAACAATTAGTCAAACTAGCTTAATAAATCAACTTCCCACATTTAGTGGTCATGCAGACGAAAATGTAAAATTTTTTATTGAACAGATTCAGGATGTTGCAGAGCTAGAGGACTGGGATAGCAAAAAGCAATTCTTAATTTTGAAGTTAAATTGCAAAGATGTTGCTCTAAAGTTTATTTCTTCTGATCACATTGCCAAAAAAGCTCAAAATTTTGATCAATTAAAAGAAATATTAATAAATAAATTCTCGAAGAAAGAGAGTTTTGCTGAGATTCAGCAGCAATTCACAGATATTGCCCAGCAGCCTAAGCAGTCGGTCAGACAGCTAGCTGATATTGTTGACATTTCTGCCAATAAATATTTAAATTTAAGTGCAGATTCCACTGCACAAATTTTAGACTTGGGCGAGAAAATAAAATTGACAAAATTCATTGAAGCTTTAAGATCAGACATTAGATTCGAGCTAAAAAAGAGTAGTCCCAAAACCTTTCAGGAAGCTACACAGATGGCTGTTAATATTGAGTCTGCCCTCAATGACCCAGAATATAGGGTAAATCATAATATTTCTGAGGAATTGCAATATTTCATGAACAAACAACTGGAGTCCAGTCAGGCAATTCAAAATTTATCAGAGCAACTAAAAGAGTTAAAAATGATAAAAGAGACTAATAGTGACACACATAATAATTTGCCTAACACTAGCACTCACAATAAATTAGAATCCCAAAACTTAAACACTCATAAACAAAGATTAATGTGCTTAATATGTGGTAGAGCCCATCTCACTATAAAGTGTTTCCACTACACAAAAGTAAATAGGTATAATAAAGATAGAGATTTTCAATCAAGGTATAAATCTAACCATAAAAATTTTAGAAGGGGAAATAGAAATAAACAATTCAATGACAAACAAAACAAGTTAAACTAGCTAGGGGTTCCTCCAGATATAAGGTTTCTACTCGACAAGCAGGATCCCCAACTAATTTAGAAAGTCGAGTAATTGAAAGCAACAATTCAAAAATCTGTGAGAACAAACAAGAAAATAATACTGTAAACAATTCAATAACTAATAACAACAAAGATACGACATATCATGTAATGTCTAGTAATCAGGATAAATCCCACAATCTTCCTGTAATAAAATTAAAATTTGGAAATTTTGATGCACATGCATTATTGGATTCAGGTGCCAATTTAAGTTTAATTACACCAGCACTTCTAGAAAAAATAAAAAAGACAACTAAGGTAGAATATATTTCCAGATCCGTAACAATTAAGACTTTAAATGAACATACCATTCCATATCTTTCGGCAGTGAATATTAAGTTTAAGATTAATAACAAATGGTTTGGTAATCAATTTTTTGTGACACATACTAACTGGAATTCACAGTATAAAATGATATTGGGATACGATTTTATGCAAAGAAATAAAATTGTTATTGATACGCCAGATAAAAGTCTTAGAATTGGAAATGAAAAATTTGAGTTTGAGGAAACCTCTCCCAGAAAATTAGGTAACAACAGCATTAATACATCGAACTGCAATACAAATACTGTGAGAGTGGCAAATAACACCATCATTCAACCTAAAACATATGAAATTGTAAAATTCACAATACCCGAGATTTTCCAAGAACATGAAAATATTTTGTTTAAACCTTTTCAAAAAAATGAATTAGACATAAGTGATTCTCTTCACTCAGTGTATAACAAAAAATTCATTTTCTCAATTATAGAAAATAATTCAGATAATATAATTCATTGGAGAAAAGGGGAAAAGATAGGCACTGCTGAGATGCTTGATGAAGATGAATATATTCAGCCTCAACATAATGAATTACTACAAATAAACAATTTAAATCTGTCTGAAATTCAGAAATTAAGAAAAGATGAGCTAAGTAAAGATGACTTTGACATTAATCATTTAAATACTAGAGACAAAAAACAGATCTTAGACATGCTAATGCAAAATTATGAAGTTTTTTCTAAATCCTATAAAACTCTAGGTTCGACAAACGCTGTAACTCCAGAATTCAAATTACTACACAATTTTCCACTACAAACCAAACCTTACGCTATACCACACTATGCCAAAAAATTTGCGCAAAAAGAAATAGCGGATTTACTCGAAGCTGGAATTATCGAGGAGTCATCTTCAAGTTACAATTTTCCCATCATTTTTGTAAAAAAGAAGGCCTCTCCCGACTCTGATCCCAAAAAATCTAAATTTCGCATGGTAGTAGATTATCGATTACTAAATAGCATCACCGAAACGTTCAAAATTTGCCTACCTAAGATCAATGATATTCTACACAGTATAGCTGGCAAAAAGTTCTACTCTGTGCTGGATTTAAAATCAGCCTTTTTTCAAATAAATTTAAAACCGGAAGACAGACATAAGCTGGCCTTTTGCTGTGAATTTGGCAATTTCCAGCCCAAAAGATTATTTTTCGGGTCAAAAAATAGCACGTCATACTTCCATACATTAATTTCAAAGTGTATAGGAGATCTTAAAGGTCCAAACATACAATTTTTCTTAGATGATATAATTATTGCTGCCAATTCCATAGAGGATATGAAAAACTATTTACAGAAAGTTTTTGATCGCCTAAAAGAGTTTAATTTAACCTTAGACCCATGCAAAGTACAGATTTGTAAACAGAAAATTAAATACCTAGGCTATTCTCTGGATAAGAGCGGGTTTTCACCCTCTGAAGACAACATACATAAAGTGATAAATTTTCCAATACCAAAGAATGTGAAACAGGTTCAAACATTTTTAGGAATGCTGAACTATTTTAGAAATCTAATTCCCAACTATGCAGAGATAGCACAACCCATTACTAATTTAACGAGAAAGAGAGTTCCTTTTGTTTGGTCACAAGAGTGTCAAGAAGCATTTAATAAGCTACAGGATAAAATCTTAAGCAAACCTGTGCTAAAAAACATTGAAGAAAACAAACCACTTTATTTAGTAACAGATGCTTCGAAAATTGCTCTGTCAGGGATTTTAATGCAAAAGGATGATGAGGATAATTTACATCCTATTGAATTCTTTTCAAAACAGCTAAATCCTGCGGAATCTCGGTATCCATCTATAAGGAGAGAACTTTATGCCATATTTGCTGCATGCAGGCATTTTCATGAGAAACTCTATGGTAGAAATTTCATTCTTCTCACTGATGCTAAGCCCTTAACATATCATATTCAGATGGACAAACAACCAGATATTGTATCAAGGTGGTTAATCTACCTGACACAGTTTCAGTATACATCAGAGCACATTCCAGGATTAAAAAACCCTGCTGATTATCTTTCGAGAGTGACTACTGAAATATGTCAGGTAAACAATATACTGTTTCAGAGTAATAATAACTTGCATCATGACAACATAAAGATCCAACAGAACAATGATACAGACTTACAAAAAATAATCAAAGAATTAGAAGAAAAGAATAAAAAGACTTCTGATAAATATTTTATTGACAAACACAATGGACTACTTATGATAAAAATTAAACCTAAGTCTAAATCAAAACATAATAAAAAGCTAACAAATAAGATTGTGATTCCAACATCTTTAATAAAACACTGCATTGAAGTAGCACATACACCTCACTTTGGGATATCAAAAACTTACAACTTTTTAAGATCAAAATATTACTGGAAAAACATGTTTGTGGATGTTCAAAATTTTTGTCAAAACTGCATAAAATGTTTACAACATAAACCAAAACAAAATAGAACTATCACACAAAATATTCCCAAAAAGCACCTAGCACCAGGTGAACTAATAGCACTTGACATTGTGGGAAAACTTCCGCGTTCTCAAGATAGTAAAAACTACATTCTAACCATCATTGACCATTATTCACGTTATTTAGAGGCTATACCGTTAACGAATACAAAGTCTTCTGACATCATTAAAGCATTGAATAACTATTTTTCACGTTTTGGCATACCAAAAATATTACTTAGCGACAATGGAACTAATTTTACTTCAGATGAATTCGAGACATTTTTAAATAAATTAAATATCGAACATAGAACAACATCTATATATAAACCAAACTCTAATGGATTATTAGAAAAAAGTCATGCTATTCTGAAAAGCAGCATAGCAGCATTATCTGATGAAACCTTTAAATGGTCTGAAAGTTTATTAATTTTCAAACTTATGTACAACACATCACAACACTCTGTCACTCAATTTACTCCAGCAGAATTATTCTTTGGCAGGAATATCAACAACCCCTTAGACTCCTATGACTCACCTAAAATTGCCAATCATTTTGATGAATATATAAAAGAAATTCAGGAAGTTTCAAAAGAAACTAAAAAAATTGTGGGTGATAATGAGGATTCCTATTTTGCAGCTTCTAGCAGCAATGTCAAAGGGCGTAATATTCCGTGCCTGAATATTGATGACCAAGTTTTTCTTAGAGAGTTTCAGCACCCTGGGGCGCTTCAAAAGAAATATGATGGACCATGGATAATTAAAAGAAAATTCAGAAATAATAATTATCTAATAGCTAAAGAGAGTGATCCAGACATCATAAAGAGTGTGCATGTTGACAAATTATTTCTACAAAAGCCCTTGAATCAACATCTAAGAGATCCTCCAGACGTAGAAGAGTCAGTCGGGGTACATTAATGTACAGAAAATTAACTACTCACTATTTTAATTTAATTAGAGAATAACTGAGTGCAAAAATTTTTTTATATGTTAGCTTGTTGCAGCAAAACACACTATAAGTTGACTTTACTGTACTATGTCTCAGCAAAAATAAAAAAAATAAAATAGGTACCTAATTAACAACATTTTGCTGAGGGTAATGTTTGGCTGGTCCAAGTTACTTTCATAATATAGTAAAAAAAAAAAAAAAAAAAAAGTGTTCATATGCACAACAGCTGTTAAACATTTAAATATTCTTGAGCTCCAATTTCTATAATAGAATTATTTCGGGGAGAAGTTAAAGCAATTTAAGTTGCAGTAACTCATATGTTTCTGTAAAATGAAATGTGATGTGTAAAATGAAATGGATCATTCAGTTTTGTCTGCAATCAAAATAATACTGATACGAGGTACGTTTGTGTTCAGGAAGGTGGTGCAATTGTATATTCGGAGGTAGCCAAAACATCAGTGATTACCTAATTTATGCACACGAAGAGCATTTATCTATTAATTGATTTCGTAATGTGTACTGTGAACTAATGTGTATATGTATTTTTGAAACAACACAAATAGAAGAGTCTTACTACATGTTGGTGTATAAAGTGTGATGTATATTTTTTTTTTCTTGAACATTCTCATGGACACCAGTGATGACTTTCGGCAACTTTTTATGAAAATTTGAGTACCTCAAATTTTTGCAGTGAGGGGAGGTATGTCACAAAAATAAATCTTATGACAATGCCAGAACTACGCCAGAACTGTTTACCAACAAAGAAAGGACCAAAGCAAAGCAAGCGCCGATACACAAGTTAGTAAAACCCCGCACCGACCTCCAAAGCAGCAGGTGCCAGAACCAGTTTTGCTTCGCAGCCGGAATGACAACAGCAAAGCAACTTCTCTCCGGTTTGCCGTGTTAGCAGCGAGGATTATTTTTGATTTTTGTTTCTGGCAACAACGAACTGAGCGGGAAAAACATTTTTCCGGTGGAATCAGTTCACGTAATTTTTTTGGGTTAGGTGTGTGTGTGTGTCTGCGTTCTCGACGGTGAAGCCTAAAATTTGAAGTTTTGCTTGTGAAAAATGAAGTTCATATTTTTAAAATTTGTGTCTAAACGCAGCAGTATATGAATTTGAGAAAGATAACTTTTTTACCCTGTGTGTTACCATGAGATAAAGAAAATGTATTTGTGAAGAAAACTGTGTGATCCACGTGCGTTTATTATTTGAAAGCTTCTGATGGAGTTCATCTTTTTTAATCCAGCACAACCGTTTAAATTTCTGTTTGAATAAGTGCTGACTGTATTCTTGGTAATTCAGATTAGTGAAATATGTGTTTTACAAGTGTTTGTGAAAATATCATGAAGAAAAAAATGTGTTTTTTTCCACGTGACAACACTTCAAGGTGGTCACATGTGAATGTAATATCCCTTCCAAAGATGCCTCATCCTTCTCCTGTGTAGCAGGTAGTAAAACTCAAAAAATTATGATTTGATAAATTTTGTTCAATAGTGAAGGTGTGTAAGATACTTAAGAATTGTGTAGTTTCAAATAGATAGTATTGTGTAACTTAGAAATTTGATATGCATATCTCCTTGTAATGTTTTATTGAATATGTTTTTTAAAAATAAACTTAATCAAGTTAACTTTAAATCGCATTCTTTCTGAGTAATCTAATTAATAATATTTGCATAACTTGAGATGAATTACTGGTGTTAAACGCAATGTACTGTCAGGTAAGATTAAAATATTTTCAATTGAATAATTTTAAATTAATTTATTGTCGATTTAAAATTTCATACAACATTCCAAATAATTTTTATTACAGACTGTCACTCACGAAAGTACAGGCTTCAGTCCTGCAGAACTTGTATATGGCAATAACCTTAGAACCCCTAATGTGTTATTATACGAAAAATGGTTAGAGCCCCCAGAGGAAGGGAATACTGTAGTTGAGTATGTGTTCGAACTGATAAATCGATTAAAAAAGAGTAAGGAGCTAGCAAAAGAAAAAATGGAAGAGATGCGAGACAAAAGAAAGAAATGGTATGACCGTAATGCCATAAAAAGAGAATTTCACGAAGGAGATTCCGTGTTAGTTCTAACAATAAATCAGGCCCATAAATTAGCACCTCAATGGAAGGGACCAGGTAAAATTGAAAAGAAATTATCCGAGACAAATTATGTCGTCATTTTCGAAGGGAACCAAGAGATAAACAAGGTTTATCATGTAAACATGATGAAACCGTATTACAGAAGGCCCGAAATTTTAAATTTAGTGACATTAGGCGAAAATAATGAGTCCTTAGACACACCAGAGTTAGATGGGGATTTTCCTTACATGTTAGTTGATCCTAAAGTCTTTGATTTTAACGAAATAGTAGAAATAAATCATTTGAAAGAAAGACTCAACGATGACCAAATTATCGAGTTAAGAAATTTGTTACTAAAATATATTAATATCTTTTCAAACATCCCCGGCAAGACACACTTAGTTCAACATGATATTGAATTAACCAGTGATAAGCCTATTCAGCAAAATCCTTATAGAATGACAATTAGACAAAACGAGTTGCTAAAAGCAGAAATTAAAAAAATGATACAATATAATGTAATTGAACCGGGAGACTCCGAATACGTTTCTCCAATGATCCTCGTAGAGACGCCAAATAGGGACCCTAGGCCCTGCATTGATTACAGAAAATTAAATAAAATAACACGCACTCAGTTTTATCCCATTCCGAATATAGAACAGCGAGTTGAAACAGTTGCAGCAGCTACATATATCACTTTAATCGATTTGACAAAGAGCTACTGGCTGATTCCGTTGAGCCCAAGAGCACAGAAAATTGCGGCTTTTGCCACAAACTTTGGCGTATATAGACCACTACGTATGCCATTTGGTCTTAAAAATTCACCGTATTACTTTAGTAAATTGATGAGTGAAATTTTGAAAGGGTGCGACAGTTATGCGATTCCATATTTAGATGACATCGCGATCTTTTCTCAGACCTGGGATGAACATTTAGGACATTTGCAGGAGGTTTTGGAACGGATAAAAAGGGCTAATTTAACTATAAAACCTGCCAAGTGTAGATTTGCTCAAGAAGAGGTACAATACCTTGGACACGTTGTAGGACGCGGAAAACGTTCACCAGCTGAACTCAAGATAAAGGCTATACAATCTTTTCCGGTCCCAACAACAAAAACTGAAATCAGAGCTTTCTTGGGATTAGCAGGCTATTACAGACAATATATTCCAATGTTTTCTGTAATAACTGCGCCTCTAACAGATTTGTGGAAAGGGAAAAACAAGAAAGGTAAAATTACCTGGAATGAGGAATGCACTGCTTCATTTAATTTACTTAAAGAAAAACTCACTAATAAACCTCTCTTGCACGCGCCAAACTTTTCAAAACCATTCATATTGCAAACCGATGCATCGGATTTAGGATACGGGGTTATTTTGTCACAAACGGATGAAAATGGGGAGGAACATCCAATATTGTACCTTAGCAAAAAATTTACTCCAACTGAAAAGAAGTACTCTACCACTGAAAAAGAGTGTGCGGCCATCTTATATGGCATTAAGAAGCTTAAAGGGTATATAGATGGCCAGACAGAATTTTGTATCCAGACGGATCACAACCCACTTGTGTGGTTGCAAAGAAATTCCGGCAATAATCCACGATTAATTCGCTGGGCGTTAGCCTTGCAAGCTTTTAATTTTTCAATTAAACATAAAAGAGGAAAAGAAAACTCAAATGTTGACTGTTTAAGTCGAAATCCCAAATATGCCACTTAGAAAACCAAGGTCTTAAAAATGTTTTGGATTTTAAGAGTGTAATTATTGTGTTTAAATTTGTGTAATTATTGTGTCTAACGTTGTGTAACTGTTGTGTGTTAAATTTGTGCTTTATTCAAATTTTGGTGAGAAAAGGAAAATAAATGTTTTCAGTATAACAGATACCATTTAACTGGGTGGATATTTTTATATCATCCTCATTGATTGTACTATTATATGTGTGAACTTATCTGTATATTTTCCTAAAATTATTATGGCCTGGTAATGGGTGGAGGACTCGTTAAGGTATCTACACTGAAATGAGAACTCAATTACAGTTATTTTCAAACTTGAACTGTGAACTCTTTAACGTATCTACACTGAAATGAGAACTCTATATAACGTTCTCAGATTTGAAGTGCGAACTTAATTACAGTTTTTTTTTCAAACTTGAACTGTGAAGTATAACGTACTAAACTGTGAACTATAAAGTGTGAAAGTATAATGTGCACACGAACTAAGAACGAATTATTACATACTGTACATAAACTTTTTTTCGTTGTTTTCCCTTGTATATCGGGAAAGCCAACCTTTTATGGAAGGAGGGGTTGTAACGGACACCGCCAAGAAAGTAAAAAGTTACTGGCAACCCCCAAAGAGAGAGAGGGTCCCTCTCGAGCAGCAGAGAGAAAAGGACGCTGAGAGGATGGGCTCCGAGAAAATTTTCCCTTGTGATACCGAAGGCGTTCGCTCGGTTATTGAAATTGTAAATATGTGTATTTTTGTGTCGTCTGTGTGTAAAATTCATCCATGTTAACCAAGAATATAAACTAAATAAAGTTAAGCAAACTACATGGTTGTGTGCGGCTGCCTTCCTTCAGCTTTTGAACGGGGCGATACGTTACAATTTCTATATACAGAGTGCCCAAAACGATGGTAACAAGCTTTAATTCTTTATCTATTAGATATAAGTGCACAATGTCAACTGAAGAAATGTTCAAAATAAGGTAGGAAAAAGACTACGTTAAGAAAAAAATTCACTCGTTAATTTTCAAAAAGTTACACATTTTAATATTTCACACGACATCTGTGCAAAAAAATTCCCAGTTAATAAAATGTGTCCCATACAATAGTACAAAATTTGTAGAAAATTTGAGAAGAATATGCGAAATTTTGAAAATTACATCCTATAAAGTGTCGGAGATATGAAGATTAAAATATGCTGACTTAAACCACTTTTCAGGGGCTCTAGAAGGGAAAAAAATAAAGTGGAATGATTGCGTTTCGGGGATCATACAGAAATCACGGATGAAAATATTTTTTTTTTTGCACACTAGCAATAAACGTTTACGATCAATTTCATGTATACCGCGGGATCACCTCCGATAAGATATCGCTAAAGCGTTTTATAATGAAAGCTTTTAATTTTGTTCATCGTCTCATTAGTGTATGACGCACATTTTATTAATTCGTTTTGTACGGTGTTAGTATAAACGTTTAAAATGTGCAACTTTATAAAAAATAAAGAGAGAATTTTTTTCTTAAACGTAGTCTTTTTTTTCCGGCCTTATTTCGAACATTCTTTCAATTTACGCACTGTCCACTTACCTCTAACAGACAAAGGATGAAAGCGCGTTACTACCTTTTCAGGACACCCTGAATAGTCGATCCCGTTTTACATTTCAGTAAAATAATATTTTGTTTCCTAAAAAATATAATTTTTATATGACATTGTTTCAGAATTGGAATAATGTTATATGAAACTGCTATTTTATATTTAATTAAAGATAGATACTTTAACTGATTCTTAAATTTTGTTCTGAAATCGTGAGGAGTAGAGAAATAATCTTGCTTTTTGCGTCGTTTAACAATGCAAAATGTATGCAAAATTTGGGTAACATATCTGTGCTTTGAGAAGAAGATGTTCATAAAGGTATTTCTTAGATATATAAATTCAAAATTGCAGCTCTGAGTCTCAACTGCAATACATATATAGATAGATAGGTATATGTGAAGAGAAGGCGTATTCAGAGTATTAATTTCCTTTACCCTGGTGGTATTTTTCCTCGGGCTGTCTATTTTGGCAAATCGGGCAACTTTTAAGCAGCTTTAAAGAGTTCAGTTCACCAGAGACTCGAAAAAATTTAGAATATTTCTTCACAAGTTATGCTGTGAACTGTTACAAACAATGAACCTGTAGAAGTAATAAAACACTCAGGAAAAAATGCTAAGCAAACGGAATTTTGCAATGTTTCCTTTGACAAAAAATTAAAAAATAATAAAAAATAAATAAATAAACTAAATTGACGCGCTGCTTAATTTGCAGAAATTGAAACAAAAACAATGTAGGACAGATACACCAGTTTAGTCTCGATTTCTTCCATCTCAACCAGAGGTTCCCAAACTGTGTGCCGCGGTTCCCTAGGGTACCGCAAGCGTTTGCCAGGGCTGCCGTGGAGATTAAGAAAATTGTTTTGGTGAAGTATAACCATATAATTTCCTCTGAACCGGTATCCCACGAAAACGTTAGCCAAGCCACTGACCATCTGATCGAAAATAAATATATTTCAGTCAAGTTCGAGAGATTGCAGTGTCCAGTAGCCTCTTTTTTACAGGAGCTCCATGAAAGTGAATAAGGGTGTCAAAATTTTATATCCCTTTCACAAGAGAGTACTTTCTTGATGCTGAACCCTATAAATGACATAAAAGAAGTAATGAAAAGTGCATTCAAACTGTTTCATTCTAACCTAATTGCTTTAAAGATAACCTGCCGCCAAAGTTTTCATCCTGAGAAGGGTGCCGCGAAATGCTTTTAGCCTGACAAGGGTGCCGCGGCGAAAAAAGTTTAGAAACCCCTGATCTATACGCATTTGTTCCAACATCTGTAAATATAATAAGAGTTTTAATAATTTGAATATAAAAATACGTTCATATATTGAATGTAAAAGACTTCTCAGCGTATTTTAGGGAATGTTCAATTGGGTTTATTTTAATGCAATCTCGAAGCTTAATTGGCTTTTAACATGTTGACAAGTATTCTGCGTCCTGAAATGATCTGGACGCTAAACTCTGTTCCAATTAGAACACAGCAAGTGAAACAACATCCGGCTTGGCCAGCGCTGGGGAGGGTCAACTTCCTCTCGGCTCGACTACTGTGGGACCGTGTACGCTAATGTGAGCTGGTGCACGTAAAATTGTCGTGGCTCCAATGTCCTCGAAGTTGTTAAACAATACCTCTGGGGGTGCCGATTTCAAGGGGTAGGTCCCTCCTCTGAAATTGGTTCAAAATTAGGGGACCACGGGCTAAATCGTACTTCGTCCCACTGGGGCCTTATAAAGGGAAGGCGCATCCCCTCTTCCCATCACCAACCTTCCGAGGGGATCTGGAACCGTCGTTTGCGGTTGTCAGGGGGCATCAAAAACAACAACAACAACCCAGCAAACACACACAGGTTTTCTGAACGTCTATTAACGTTCAGAAGACGTTTTCTGAACGTTCAAGTGTTTTTATCTTCTGTAATTCAAACTAATATTTCTATTTGATTTTTAAGAAACCCTATGCTTCGAAACTTATAATAATTTTTGTTTCAAATTATGTTGCACTTTTTATTGCATAAAAAGTGCTTTTTATTGAACACATTTTTCTATTTTTAAACGCATACGTATTTCAATTTTCAGAAAGTGATTTTTTACGTTGTTTTAATAACTTATTTATTTATATGAAATATCATGAAAGAACATTCTTGAATTTATTTATTACATCCAGTTATTTATTTTTTATACTAATGTGTATGCTAATAAATATAAACACTTTTAAATTGATCAAAAATATCTATGAAAGAAACATTTTGTCGCTATTCATTATTAGCAGCAGAAGCATAAAAATCACAATTTTCTCTCGCTTAGCAGTTATTTTATATTAGCTAAATTAATCGCACCTCATTTTATTTAATTAGGAAAGATCTTCGTAATATGCATTTCTGTACTTGCATTTTGATAATTATTACTGTTTATTTAGATACTGATAAAAAAAATTTCTTATAGAAAATATGTTTACCTTTACGCTTTTAATAATCGTAAATGATTATCGAACATGAACTTTTTCATCACCATAATTTTTCTATTTTTAAACACATACACACACGCACATAAATTGGGTGTCCCAAAATGTACGCAACTTTTGATTTAAATAGAAAACAGTTTTCTTAATTGTATATTTTTTATTGAAACAAAATGTACATAGGATAAGATTATGTATGTATGGAATATCAGATAAATGACCTGCATGGCTTTGCTGGCATATACGCACTCTTTTGTTGAAATTTTCCAGGACCATTTCGAAAAAGTGAGACTTAATTTCGTCGAGTCATCCTCCTTCAGCGCACGGGAGGGTGTGGGCTTCTTGACTTAGACCTTTGGCTTCAAATAACCTCAAAGAATGAAATCAAGTATTGTTAAATCACATGATTTTTCTCATCATTTATCATCAAAATCATCATGAATCAAACTTTTATTATTTTTGAAATGTTGTTCAACATTGCAAATGCGGTGTTCTTTCGTATAATGGTGCATTTTTATGAGCCCTACACTGACAGCTGTCAAACTGATTTCCTTTTTTGGTTGCCCCTACGCTAAATTAATTAATTTTCAATTTAATTCAATTCGTTAGGGTGTTTCGTTCATACAGAGATTTGATATTCATATGATTTTCAGCGTTTCAGTGATGTAAAAGATATACATGCAAACTTTAAGAAGATTGGATGGTTTCACACTTTGACTGGTTTTATAAATGTAGGCAAAAAGAAAATAATTTCTTAATGCCACTTACTTTTACTAGAAAAAAATATAAATCACAAAATTAAAATAATATTAGGGCTAGGCACAAAATTCAACAGGTACTATAGGTAAAACATATATTATGTTAGTCAACTCCTCTGAAAGATACAATCCCTTTTTTTGATCGCTTATTGAAGACTTTCTGTAATGCTCTACTATCTTTAACAAGAATCGTTTTTGCTGTTTGTCTTGATTATTCTGTTAAACTTCTTCATCAGAGCAATTTCTCTTTCTGCTAAATTATTGATCAATTTAGAAATGTTTACATGGCTGTTTAAAGAATCGCTACTGCAATCTGCCTTATTGTGGATTCCAAGCAATTCAAAGAATTCTTTTGTTTTGTTAGTAAGTAAATGGCTCAGATCTTTTCTCTCAAAAACTAGGTTCTTACTATCTGGTTATTTCATTTACTTTGCTAGTTTCGATTCTACGTTTCAGTCCTATTTTCCTTATCAGCATGAGTAATACGCTCGTCTAAAAAAGTCAATCGTACATTTTCTCTGACTGATACAAAAGGTGTCGCTTAACAACTGTTATAGCTCTTTGCAGTACTGCTCTTCGATGATTTCCGTCGTTTAGGGGATGCAAATTACCCTAACCACCATAACTATGCAATTAACCACAAGTTATTCTTCCAGAGAGAGTAGAATGGGACCTTTTTTCATCAACTTTATCGTACATGACATTTTATCAAGTGAAGCCCACAGACTTTGGAATTTTCGAAATATCTGAATGCAACGAACACTTGATGGTATGTGACAACACTTTTCACACACTCCTTTCAATATTAATTCATGAGCTTCCCGGATTGTGCAGTGGCTAAACCATTCTACCACATATTAAGTCTGAGTTCAGTTCCCGGCATAGGCTTGGGTGTCATTTCCTCCTTCCTTTCATACGAAACAACTCTGGTACACCTATTAGGCCCCTTCAAAATACAGTGACCAGTGCTTCCGGCCTAGCAGCGGACAATGATAGCCAAACCACCAATGAAACCAAACAAGTTAGTGCCCGCCATTTGAAAAAAAATGTTCATGTGTGTGAAGTAATCATCACTTAAACATAACGTATTACTATTACAGTTTAGATTTTTAATTTTTTTTATGATTTCTTTCAATAAAAGTAATGAGCCTGAAAAATTGTACTTTTTGCCTACATTTACAGAACTGGTCAAATTTTACAAAATCTACATGCTATGCAATCTTCTTGAAATTTGGCATATGTATCTTTTTTTACATCACTGAGACTCGGGGAATAAGCAAAGCCATATGGAAATCACATCGTGGGAAAAAGTGAAGCACTCTAATGTATATATACAAGGTGTTCCGAAACTCATTGGCGAAGAAATAAGTTCGCCAAATGAAGGGTTAATAGCGAAGTCGTTCATGGCGAAGAATAAGTTCGCCAGGTATAGGGGACCAACACTGTTCAGAATCATTAGCGATGTGGTGTCGGAAATCTTTTGATTTAATTGTTAATTTCAATAATCAATCTTGTTGTCAAAGTTTAATCCCTCCTTTAGTAATTAATCGTGTTAATAATAAATTATACTCAAGTGCTTTCTGTAAAAAATCTATTAGTTTTTGGTGTATTAAGCTCAGAAAATTTACTATTACTTCAAAAGGGTTATTAAATGGTACACGAGGGCGGCAATTTCCGACCCCACACTAATATGTGATGATTCATAACCGTCTTGGTTCCCTCTATCATACCTTAAATTTTTGCCAGTGAGTATCGGTTCTCCCTGCGTAGATGAATAACTTCATAAACTCAACTTTCTGTTGGATCCTAGAGAATTGCCATGGTCTCATACATATTTTTAAGAGCTTAACTCGGAAAGATAAATTTCGGAAATCATCATTAACTAAAACGTTGGTTAATTTTATCCGATAACGATTATATATATTTTACTGATAAATAAATTGTATTATCTATAATTATATTATTTATTGGTTAATAAAATAATTTAGCTGATGTAGCTGAAAAAAAAAACAGAAAAGTCGTTTGTCATGTAGAGAACTATATTACAGTTCAATGATTTTGCTACATTTACAATGCTTTTGCTTTTTACGTAAAATAATCCTTTATTGTCTGGTCAAAGTCCAAATGATGGAATCTTTTGAAAGTTTTTCATTTTTTTTTCTTTTTCAGTTTAGTTTCTTTCTATGAAGCAGTTTTTTGAAAAAAAATGTCTTCAAGGTATCAAAGTTATTACTTGGGAATGACAGATTTTTTCGAAGCCCACAGATAAGAACTTAAAAGTATAAAGAATATTTTTGCATGTACTGTTTATTTATTATTTTAAACAATTTTCTGGGGATAGGAGTTTTATATACGATTAAACAAAAACTAAAACAGGTAAGACACGTTTTTTTTTCGAGAAATTTTATAAACCAGTTTAAAAAATTCTCTTTCTATATTATAAGATGTACGTACTAACCAACTTTCTAGAGAAAGATATTTATCCAAAAATCTTTACTCGGGCAAATATCCTAAGAAATGAATTTCTGTATCTTGGTAATTATACTGAACAAAATGAAAGAGAGCAAAAAGCATACTCCAACAATTTATCTTAATTTTCTTTTATTTAAATAAATGACATTGCCATTATGGTTAATTGAAAAAATAAAAATAAAAAATGATTTCTTCGAATGCTAATTATTTAATATAACTGATATTATGTAAGCAGTCTCACTAATAATAACTCAGTCGAAGTACATTGGTAGAAATTTTTACGTTGATGAATACTAATTAAGGTGATCATTTGAATTAATCTTTCTTTAATTGAGGGAGAATGATTTTTTAATGACTGTCTGTTAAGTGTTTTATGCTTCGTTTTTATCAACTTTAGTCTAGCATTAATCAGTTAATGCCAGAAGAAAGTGAAGATTGCAAAAAAGAAGTAAATGCCTAAAATTAAGTAAATGATGTTTCAGACACTCTGATATGAATCAATGGATATCAGTAATCTGATTATATAGAAATAATAATAAAAATAATAAATAATTAAAAAAATAAAAGATGCTTAAAATGAATAGCATTCAAAAATAGCGTCTTAAACTGAAATACAGGGTCTGTACAAAATTTTAGGGGTGATAGTGCAGTGCGCACATCACAAGGATTAAGAATAGTATATGAAAGCATGACCGCAAAACGTCATTTTAGCCCCTTAAGAGTCAGGTGTTTTTTGATTATTTTTTAGCAGATGTGGGCGTGGCTTTTAAATGTTACATTTTTAGCAAAGATTTTTTTATATGCTAATGAATGTTCTTACATGAAAGAAATATAAAGTGTATTAATGCTGACTTTAATCGATATCTTAAGCGCATTGATTGGATTAATAAGCATATTACGCAACTGTAAAATATTAGAATATACAAGATTTTAAAAAGTGCAGAGTTATAACATTGCAGTTGTGTGTTTTAAGACGAACCTGCACGAGGGGTATCTGCCTTGGATTGAGGGTGCCTTGGTCGGTGGGCTTCTAAAGTGTTCTAAAGCATATTCATGTTCCCTCTGGAAAAAAACGACCTAAATTCCAGACCGTTAGATCGAAAGCTGAGTGACAAGTCGGAACTCGGAACCTCCACACGTCAGCCGTCTACAATTTTGAGTGCCTTATCCACTCGGCCACGGTGCGGCCGTACAACATTAGATGTAGCATATAAAGAACAGTAATAATGCTCCAAAAAATAGTATGTCGTAGTATTCAAGCTTATGCATCCTAGTTTTATATAAAATGCAGCGCAATAGACCCCTATGACACGGTAGATTCGTTCCGTGTTATATGCGTCACTTAGAATATACAAACGCATCAACAGAATCAGCAGTATTAACATGCAATACAGAAACACCTGTCTCATTCATTTATCGTGTTATACAAACCTTTTTTAGCGTGTTATAAGAACACGATCACAAAATTTTTCTCCATGTTATACAAATCCATCTTCTATGAACCTGTTATAGGAGATGTACTGTATATATAAATTTATTTGGAATCCATTAAAAACTTCATAATCAAAGTTTACTGATTATTTCCAGTGGATTTGATAATCGTTAAAAGTAAAATTACATAAAAATTTGTGAAAAAATTAAAATTCATCTTTTATTTAACGGATTTTCACGCAGTTTTATTGTTTCTGATAGACGAACTCGCCGGAAACCGCGATTTAGCGATCTTCATTTACTTTTATTTAATCATTTTTATTTGTTTTAATTTATAATTAATTTAATTATTCGTTTTGTTGTCGAAAATTTGCCAAATTAGAACTCATGTAGCATTTACTCAGCTTTGAGAAAGATTTTAAAAAAGCATCTTGGAACGATTTCTAAATTCGTAAAAAAATGGGCAAGCTCTGAATTAAATTGTAAGATATGGTGGAATATATTTAGTTTTGTTGTTGTATCAAAACAAAAATAAATATCTAAGTGATATATAACTATCAGAGTGAACTACCCATTAAAAATTATTGAGTTTCATTCACTGCAATTTAGGATGCTATGCTTAAAATATTTTATTTGTTTCATACTAGCTGAAGTACCCGTTCTTCGCACGAAATGGGAATTGTTGAACCAACAAATACTAATGGAAAATAACTAAATAAGTTTTAAGCATATTTTGATTATATATTTATCTGCTTGTCTCAGTAAATTTTAATATCGTAAATGATTTATATTTTTCTATCTGGATCCAAGTTCCATGTCTAAACAATCTTGATCGCGATCACGATGGAATTTTTTCTTTTCTCTCACACGTTGTTAAAATTTAAATTACTACAGTCGATGCTCCTTTTCACGAATGCCTAGAGACCATTTAAACAGATCTTAAAATCAAGTCGCAAAATCGTGTATGTGATTATTTGGAACAACCCGCAAGTTCGTAAAATCGCAAGTGTTCGTAAAATAAAGGTTCCAAAAAACAAGAGTCGACTGTAATGCACTTTTGAATTCATTATGAAAATCTATGTCAATGACTGACACATTTTATTTTCTAGTTTTATGCTGCCATTTAGTTTATAGAGAATCCGTGTCCATCATTGTCACTTAAGTCGATGACTGCTACAAACAAATGTAAACTGAAATAATTTTTTGAAGAAGTTTTTTAAAAAGGTAAATTAGCCATTTTTATATTCTATATCTAATGCTTAAAAAACTAAAGAAAAATTTAGATACTACCAGACTAATACATTAACTAGAGCACACTATATTTATTTTCCATTAAATTAATTTATTATAACTAATTTAATGCAAGAAGCATTTTTTTTAACAAATGACATGCAATTTTTTGTTGTTGTTGTTGTTGTTATATCATTCTTAAAACTTGGAAAATGAAAATTCATGAATTTGAAGCATATAAAGCACTAACCTTTAAAACTTCTCTGTTTTTGATGCTATTGTATCGGTTTCGCACTTATTTCCTTTGCATATCTGACAACAAATCTTTCAAATACCCGGAGCTGCAGATGAGCTCTATATCTTTTCCTTTTCTCAAATATAGCGATGATTGGTATTGTCGACAGATTTCGTGAGTTTTAAAAATTTGTCTAACTCAAAAACTCCCTTTACATCGTCTTCCTTTAATACGTTGAACAATTGATTTCTTTTTTTTAATTTTCAATGTTATGGATAACACAGTAATAAAAATGTTTGTTGCTACTTAATGCTAAATTCAACAACTAAACGAAAACAAAGTTATCCAGTGTTCTGGGACTGAATAATTAGTGTTAAGCAGAAAACTTAAAAATCGGTAAATAAAAGAGCAAAGAGCAAAAATATCAAACAAACAGAATATTAACTATCTCGGATTTATTGTATTGTTGCTGCTTTGCATGTTATTTAGTTCGAATAATCGGCAAAAGATCTTTCAAACTACCAGAACCGAAAATGAATGCAGATCCTCCAGTATCCATGTTTTTATGTTCAGTCTTATGCATGTCCATGTTGCATATATTTCATGTAAACAAACTACACGCACTCACAAGGGCCTCTTTAAGAGCGGGAAATCCAGAAATTTGGCCAAAAGTCGGAAGCGGCATTTTGGGTGAGAGAAAAAAATATTTATGTGTTAAGTTCATTGAATTTTTTTTTTTCGCTAAAAGTTTACAATTCGATTGTCAAAGGCGATATTTTGATCAAATAAGGTACTTACATTTTTTTTTAATCTGCAATTAGGTTAGCGACGTTTTAAATTTTCATCTGGAGCCGCAAAACGGCTAGAGCAGGCCCTGTTACTAGTTAAGTAGTTTTATAGTCAAAGCCTATCAATATTTAACAATGTAATTTTAAATTCACAAAGAAAAATTATTGTCAATTGCACCTGAAATTTCAATACATTACGCTAAAATCCTTAATATATTAAATATTTCAGGTCTGTCCCTTGGAAATCGGACAATGCAAATGATTTCGTGAGATTTTAACCATTATAAACTTGGTGATATTTTTCAGCTGTCTGCTGGCTGAATTTCGGTGGCCACAATAACCCACAAGTACCGCTTATTTTAACATACAAAGTTTAATCATTTTTTTAAACAAAGATGAGCTCCTCAATGAAATCCTCTGTACACTGTGGTGGCATTCTCCAAAATTTGTCATCAGTGATCCTTTCCGCAGACGTATCCAGAAAAAATTCTGGATTGATTACAAAACTATTTTGTTTCGTTTCTCTTATAAATTCACTTGATGTCCCAGTCAGATGAGGTAGGTGGAGATTTCAGGCGTTGGACTGCCTGTATTCGTTTGAATTTATAAAATAAGTCAATCTTTAACAGGCTAAGCTTAGTTCGTCGAAAGGAGGGGGGGGGGGTTACACAAGTCCCTATGTCTGCCTTTTGGATCTTCCAATGCTCCTTTTCAACTTCAAAGTATCGCGGATTGGCAGATAAGACGCATTATTATCACGGAACACTAGCTCGATTTCAGCTAAACTTTGCTGCATTTTAAAGTAATTTCTTTAACCCTGCCGCCAATGTTAGTTTCGGCGACAGATAGGTAAGCATTTTCATTGCAAGGAACCCTGTTTATATTTCATTGAAAAGAGAGAACGTCACCGACTTAGTATTTTTTTCTTTCAAGGTAAATAAAGATCCAAGAAAAGCACCTTTTTTCTTTGTCATCTATCCCCTGTTCAGGTCAATTAAAAAAAATGACAAGTATTTTAGGCATTTGTGTTTGTTTCATTTTAATGCAAAAATTTTGTGGTTATCTCTATTTTCCTTTGAGATATGCAGCCAAAACCGAAAACAATGCTTTGGCCCCTTACGTTCATTTGGATGCGAATTCTAAAAAAATCTCTGAAATAAATTTTAAATTTTAAGGCATTTGTATTCATTATATTTCAAAGCAAGATTTTTACATCTGTCTTTTCCCTAAACATGTATGAAGAGTAATGTAAAAAGAACGTTTTGGCCTCTGGTTTGAGTGATAATCCTAAAACATCTTATTCTCCACCATGACCGATAGGATAAGACAATAAATATGGTAGATAGATGAAGTTCTCAGAACTACTGCGGGACTTTCGATCTAACGGTCTGAAGTTATAGAAGGTTTTCTCCAGAAATAACGCGAATGCAAGTTAGAACCTCTTAAAAAGTCTTCCGCCGAAGGCACCCCCTCTAGTCAAATGCCCCTCGTGAAGGCTAGTCATATCAGAAAACATTTAAACACATTCTAAAAAAGGTATTTCTGTTCGTTGTATTTTAAAGGAGGAATTTTGGAACTATCTCTGTTTTCCTTTCAGATAAGAACGAACATTTAGCCCGACATCCCCATTCGGATGCCATAAATTGATTCTTAAATGACACTTTCAGCACAAAGGATATAAGCTACTTAAATTTCATATTTCTGTCTCCAATAGATTTTTCCGAAAGTTGATGAGTCAGCCAACCAGTCAATCATTCAGTCAGTTAGTCAGGACATCATCCTGTATATACAGAGATTTTGTTGATGTGTGTATTATTGTGATTTATTTCATTATTATCATTTCACTGTTATCGCCATACCAACACTGTTTTGAGGTATTTCAAGCAAAATTTAATTTTCCGTGGTTTAATTTTAGAAAATTAGTATCTTATTACAATATTTGTTTTTAAAAAATACGAATAAGAGACAATGGAATAGAACAGACTATCCCATTGTTATGTTTTGTGTTATGAGATTACAGCCAATTAACTACACGTGGGATCTAGGCCGATGGGTGGGGTGCCCCGCTTGGCAGTCTTTCTAAGGGACCCTAACCCGTATTTACGCCAAGTTTCGGAGGAAACCACGAAAAAACAGAACAGTTTGGTCGGCGGACGCAACCTGGTTTTGAACCAGACACCTTCTGTCTCCCAGTTCAGAGAGCTGTGCGCTCGGCCGCTGGACGCACAAGAATATTCCAGTATTCTAGCACAGACAATGCTCATTCTCATAGAACTTACTTAACATGTTCATAAGTCTGAAATAAATGGTAGCTCATTTTTAAATCTCTAGAAGAACAATGAAGAGAAAACATACCATCATTATCACATATTACACTTAATATTATTTATTTATTTACAAAAATGTTACTGAAATGGAGCAACCCGCAAGTAATTCAAACGTAACTGAAATCTTCTCTTCTAACTGACGTACATTTAAAAGGAAAATGCCGTTCATTTTTCTGATCAATGTTACCTATTATTATACATAATAAATTTATTTTCGTCACCATATTAAGATCGAATCCAAGTTTGAAATTTTTAGTAGTTACCCCATCTATTCGCTTCATACTTGAACTTATATCTAAAAAAAAGACAAAATACAAAATTTCATTGATTTGAAACAAGTATTCAATAAAGAGCATATTGTAAACATTAGCCATATAATTTTGAAGGAAAATGCACAAAAGATATATTTTATTTTTCATCGAAATATCTTTAACTTTTCCTAAATATAATTAAAATTTCATGAAACATAAAAGCAAAGATTTACAAATAATATATCTAATCGTTTCACAAAAACTGTTCTATTAAATGCTTAAAATAAGTTACTTTTTAAACACTTGTTTAGTGATGATATGTATCATAAAAAATAAAGATTAAATATATTGATAAAGATTAATGCTTTCGTATAAAATTTTCTTCAAATATGAATATACGTTCTCTAATTTTGACTTCCTACTAACTTGTCCAGTTAATGCGCTTTTGAATTCTCATGCCCAACACATCTATACAAACAAATGAATCTTGTTTTAACATCAGTTGCAACCGAACCATGACAGAATGGTTAAACTAGTATTTCATTTGGTATGAATAAGCTGGTGTTATTTGCCAGACTTTCTCTTATAGTATACTAGCTGCCTCCGGCAACCAGTTGGTTCGCCATCTTAATAAATCTTGTTCGGAGAGAATCCTCTTCCTCACTATCTTCCTTGGCACAGAAATATCTCAGATTCTGAATGGAATTTAAAATTAAGATGGTATCAAACAGGAGCGGCCCTGCGGTAAGTGTCGTCACCCCCTGCTAATGTAAAAAAGACGCGCCCTTTTATGCTCTACTTTTTTTAGTTCGAAATGACGCCTCTTCGAAGCCGGCGCCCAGATGCGATGCTTACTGTGTCGGGCCGACCCTGGCTACAAAAATAAGATGGTTAAATCATAAAAACCTGCAAAAAGGAATAAATTATTTTCGTTCTATATTAATTCTGAAGAGCTTCTGGATGTATTGGCCTTTATCAAAAATGGAAAGGAAAAAAAAAACTAAGAAAATCTGAAACCGCTTTCAGATTTTAAATACGCACTAAATCGTTATGTATTAAAAGCGCATTATAATCCATGGGTCTTCCCTATTTTCTTTCCTTCTTCCATTAAGTTGAAAAGTATATCATTATTGATGAGTGTGTTTAAACACAGTTAAAATTGATATTTCTAACATAATTTTTCTGGATGTAATACATTAGAAATAGATGGAAAAAATTGCGGAGAAAAATGCACAATTCGAACTGAAATAAAGTTTAAAAACTCATTCAGGTGTATTCATAATTCAAGTAGCAGAAGCAGACGATAAATTGCGCTTGGGGCTAGAATCACATCTCCTCAAAATCGCATATCAACCATTTTATTTGTTGCCAAATTAAAAAGTTGCGCGTTTTAGTCTCGGAAATTTTCCAAATCCAATTTTTCTTTTAAGTATAAAACATTTTATTCCTGCTCTGATTTTACATGCACACGATACTTTAATTAAAAAATAACCTTACAAATAATTTAATCTAAAAAAAATCGTTATTCTTTTATTTTTATTTCCAGAGTCTGAATCATTTAATAAACTTGCCAAATATGACAACCTAGACAGCTAAATTCTCCCCTTTCCACTGCAGGGTTACAATTACGAAATGGCAGAGAGCAAAAATTAGTGTTTTACGACACGTTTTTATCGATATCTCCTAAAATTATTCGAATTTTGAAAAAATCGTTCCGAGGTATGTCGGGACCCGTCCTGGAAAATTTCCTTACAAAACTTGGTAGGTCTACGATCATCCGTCTGGGAGCTACGCGAGACAGACAGACTAACTAACTAACGGACAGTTTACCCTTTGCTTTATAGATGAAACGTTCTGAAGTGTTTACAAGAAAAGATATCTAGCACAGAGCTTTAATGACCTGATGGAAATATTACCATCATCAATATCTATTCAACTTTAAATTACCAAATAATATTTTATACTTCTGTCTTTCTCAAGCGTTAAGAGGTCATTAAGCATTTTTCAGATACACCTGCCTACTTTAATTTATAATAATACTCTTATGTCTATGAAATTTTCAGACTTTAAAAATAGTTCTTGAAACATTGTTAATGATTTCAGTACTTAAAATTTGAACAATATGTGAAGGATATTTATATTTTAAATAAACTTACTACATTATAATCCCTATAGAGTAATAAATTGGTTAAACACTCATAAAATTAATAATGTATATCTTCATGTTAGTTAGGTAATTAGAGTTATCCGTAGAAGAAAATTATATACATAGATGTATTCTAAATAATAGAGTGCTATTAATTTAAGTTATCGAAATAAGTCAGTAAAGAAGCGATTTCTTCCACATATTCCCCGTTAAATTAAGCAAATAAATATTTGAGAAGACTGAAAATAAGAAGGAAGAGAAAAAAAATTTAGTAATTCCCAAAGTAAATTCAAATTACACGAGAAATGTTTTTACTAAATTTAACTGTTTGAGCGCAATAATCAGCGAACAATTTTGCTAAATAAGATACTTAAAAATTAAGAGAAGCCACTCTCCAAAGAATTCCAAAACTATATGTGTGTATTTACTCTTTATAAAATAGATAAAAAATAAATTTTATCATCTGAAGTTAATTTTCAAGAATATATAGAGAGAGAGCGAGAGAATGGCTGTGAAATTTTTTGCCGATATATCGACCTCTAGGGGACCTATCTGTTCAATCGATAGAGATGAAATTTCAGAGACAGATATTCAGAGGTTTGGGCTCAATACTATATGACCTTCAACAAAGTGTCGCTTAGTTATAGGTACAGAAACTCGGAATTTGCAAATAGCAACAAATACTTTTTTTGTTGCAAAATGATCAGCGCATGCTCAAACCATAAAGCGCTTTGAAGTGAAACTTTGGAACTTTGGTGCATCACAAAAAACACGGTGTGGCTGCTGGAACGTTTAACAAAGTTTTCTGTGTTGTTCACCGGCTAGCGGAGAATGTCGTCTGTTGCATTCGCGTAATCCGAATTGCGAATGAAAAAGGCAGAACTGTATGAAGGTCCGTTAATTAGTGCCTACGATTGCTCTGCGGTTGCGGATAAGTTAATTTAGTACAGGCATCCACGAAGAAAAAAAACCGTCTTCTAAAGGCAATATGCCAACTTTCATTTGGGCAAATTGGTTTTTCATTTGGGATTTCGTACTCCCGTACCTGTTTATGTGACTCTACTAGCAAAAGTTCTTAGTAAATTGGTAAAACTCTATCGTAAAGAGACGAAAGGTAGGTTGGTATTTGTTGTCGCATATTATGGAGAAACTTGAAGCGTTGTGTAGAATTAAAACTAAGCATCGAGCTCTGTAGAGAGGATCAAGATTTACATGTGAATGCAGCGGAGTTAAAAAGATTTTTGTTAAATCGGCATCGTAGTTATTTCACTTCGAATACGAGCAAACAAATCCGCGAAACACAACAAAATGACGATTCACACACTTGAAGGAGTGGGCCAACAAAGTTTTGACCCATAGTATTTGTTGTGGCGAGAGACATCCATCTTTCCGCTCGTCGATTCTCCTACAGTGATGGAAGGAACACTGAACCACACAACAAAAGAAAAGATGAGATCACATATCACTTTTCTTTTTGGCTTAAATATTTATTTGCTCAGAACATCAGATTCACTTGACTATTGAAAACTTGAGAAAAATACACATATAAAAACATGATGACTAGGGGGAGCATCTTCATAAAAAAAACGTTGATACCATAGCGGCCTGGCATCTCCGCGGGTGAAAACCTCCGTCACCAAACGTGTGATCGGCATAGATGCAAATCCGCGCAACGCGTCGTGGTGGGCAAAGCCTCCTCACATGAAGTGAGTGGCTGGCCCCACCATAAGTTACTCTCCAACTGCTCAAGAAAAAACCGTTAAAACATGTGTCTATAGAAAAGAGCCCGAACTTTCTGGAACAATTTTAGCAGATGTTTTTCGAGCAATATGCTTCTTGCACAGCAGAGGAAAACCGCAAACACATCTGTTTCAGCGGAGCAGAGAAAACATATGCGAGCGAAGAGGTGTTATGATTATTCTTTTAGCCAGCGTCAACTGTTATTTTATTTCAAAGCAGCTGAAAGGGAAATGCTTTAGAAGTACGTTAATGCGCTGTAATTGAGAAGGCCAAGAGGAAAAATGAAAGCTTTAAAAGATAGTTATTATTAAAAACTTTTAAATTAGATTTAGAATAGATTATTAGTTTAAATTTAGACAATATTAATTAGGATTTGTATTAATAATTTTTCATTAAAAAATATGCACGTTGTGTCAACGTGACATATACTCCCCCAAGTTTTCAGAAAAAAATTACATGTTCAGCATAAATATTAAAACAGTATATCAATCAAAGTCCAGTAATATTAAAAAATTGCATAAAGTTCTTGCAGAAAACCTTAAAATTGTCCGTCTTGATTTTACATGATTCAGTCTATTGTTATACTAAAAAAATCACGAAATCTAAAACTGTGCTGAGGTTCTTGCATTGCTGATATTGTCAGCTGAAAAAGATTGTCAACAGTTCTTGCATATACATATTTCAATAGTATTTGATATCAAAATAAAGATAATATTTCACACAAAAATTCAATAAAATTTTCAATAAAAAGTAACCCGGGATTTGTTATATATAAAAGGAAAGAGCTCTGATTTTTTTTTTTTTGAAGTGGTACCACTTGTAGCCATTCAAAAGGATTTCAATACAACATTGTTCTTATTTAAAAATGTAAAGAAAATTGCCATCTTGAAGAAAAAGGAGGACATACAAAATATATACATTTACTCTATCTCATATTTCACATTTTAGAAACAACACAAACTTACTCATGTCTTTATTTTATTTTATTTTACTTATTTATTTATTTTAAATAACATTGTGAACAAAGAAAAAAATTGAGTGCAATAGTTTTGTTTCACTTACATCAAACGGAATTTCTTCCAATTACTAGAGGAGAAGGGGAGGATAGGACAGTAGAAGGAAAAATGTCAATGTTTACCACTTTGGGGAATCTACACTGCCACATAACAATGTCAACAGTAGAATTATGAAAAATTAAAAAATACTTTAAGTATATTACAGCAGTTGAAATAAGAAAGGAACAGGTTCAATACAAACAGGTGATCAGGCTGTTCGCATTGAAAATGCCGAGTAAAAAAACAAAAAAGGTTAAATTAATTTTTACGTGGCCTAAAATTATACGAGTGCGAAGTAGGAACCTGATAGTGACTATCAATAATAGGCAAGTCATTAAGTAAAGACCTTCGAGGAGGAGCAAGTTTTAACCTATCAATATGCATTTTGCGAACTGAAGTGTCAGGATTATCTAATAATTGGATTGAATAAATAACAGGAGAATATTTTTGTATAACCTTATAAGGTCCAGTAAGATGTTTATTATATTTATCTTTAGACTTTAAGTAAACAATATCACCAGGGAAAAGAAATCTAAGCTTGGCATTTTCATTTTTCTTTAAATTTTGTTCATATTGTGCAGACTTTAGATTAGAATATGTGTCAGTATAAATTCGCTTCAGGGTGGACATTACTTGAGACAAATAATGAGCTTTATCTAAATGATGAAACTGTAGCTGAGGGTCATACGTGTCAAAAATCATAGGTAACTCTCTTCCAAATTGTACTACATTAGGAGAAAATTGAGTAGAAGAATGTGTAGAAGCATTATACATATTTACATGAATGTTTATAGCATGAGCAAAGTTATAACCATCTTGAATTAGAGCATTTACAGTTGATTTAATTGAGGTATTGATTCTCTCACTAATTGAATTAGCCTGTGGGTGTCCAGAAGTAGTATGTCTTAATTTAATTCCAAAAACTTTGTTAAAGGTTTCAAAAACAGCACTAGTAAATTGAGTACCTAAGTCAGTAAGTATAATGGCAGGTCTGCCAAAAGTTGAAATGTATGAAAATAAACAGTTAGCAACAGCATCAGTAGTAATAGAGTTTAAAGGATAGAGCTGTAGACAACGAGTAAAATGATCAATTATTGTAAGAATATGTTTTCCATTATTGAGAGGTGCAAGAATGTCCATGGAAATTACTTAATTAGGTTTTTCAGGTATGTGATTATTTTGCAAAGGAATAGGTGGAGTAGCATGAGATTTTAAAGTTATGCATTTAGTACATGAATTAATAAAGTTAACTGTATCAGCATACATACCAAACCAAAAATAACGCTGTCGAAGAAATTCATATGTTTTTGCAATACCAAAATATGGTAAATGGGCAATAGCCAAAACTTTTTTCTTTAGAGAGTTAGGAACAACAATAGTAGGATGAATTTCCAAAGATGAAGAATATTTAGCATAGTACAATAATTTATTGTGAGGATGTAGAAAATAACATTTATAGTTGTTGCTGTTATTATTAGATTTCAAATCATTTATAATTTTTGAAGTAGTTTTGTCTTTTTGTTGTTCATCAAGAAATGTTTTACAAGAAATTTCTAAAAGTGGATCTTGTGGCGAAGACTGTGAAACATTTAAATAATTAATATGTTCAAAATTATCAGGTGTTTCAGAAATTGCATTATCACTGACAGGAAGTACATCATTATTTAAATTTAAAGTACTTGGTTGAGAATTTATGTCACAGTGTGGTGGCGTTTCTTCAAGACGTGAAAAGTAATCAGCCAAAAGATTTTGATTACCAGGAATGTGTTTGAAAGTAAAAGTATATTCACTTAATTCGCATAGCCATTTTGTAGTGAGATCAGCAGGAGAAGTAGTTTTTCTATAGTGCTTTAATGGTTTACTGTCTGACATAACAATAAATTCTCGATTGTATAGAAAATGTTTAAATGCTAAAACAGAGTCATGTAGAGCCTTTAATTCAGTTTTTATGGCTGGATAATTTCTTTCAGATTTAGATAAAGATTTTCTAAAGTAAGAAATAGGATGCAATTCACCATTAAATTCTTGTAAAATGACACCAGAAATTGCTTGATGACTACCATCAGTATTCAAAATGAAAGATTTAGACCAGTCAGGTAAACAAACAAAAGGTTTAGTGAAGAAAATTTTCTGTAGTTTATTGAATGCTTCAGTGTGAATGTCAAGCCATTGAAAACTTTGTTTAGGACAAGTTAACTGGACAAGAGGATATGTTAGTTCAGCATATGAAGGTATTAAATTTCGATAAAATCCACAAACTCCTAGAAAGCGTTTAAGTTGTCTTTTTGTTTTAGGAATTGGAAAACCAGTAATTTTGATAATATTGGAGGAAATTGGTGAAATTTTATGATTTGATAAATGAAAGCCCAAATAATCTATTTCGGTAAGATGGAATTGACATTTATATGGGGATAAAGTGATGTTATTTTTGATTAGAGTATTAAGTAAGGCGTCAAGTTTTTGAAGAGTTTCCTCAAAAGAATTTGAACCAATAACAATATCATCTTGATATGCCATAACTCCAGAAACCTCAGACTCTTGTAAGATATTGTCTATTAAAGCTTGAAATGTGCTGGCAGCAGTTTTTAAACCAAAAACAAGGCGGTTGCTGCGAAAAGTACCCCAAGGTGTAGTAAAAGCAACAATATCTCTGTATTCATGAGGTAAGTCAATTTGCCAATATGCACTACATAAATCCAAAACAGTAAAATATTTATAGTTTGATAAATTGGAAATAATTGTAGAAATTTTTGGTAATGGGAAAGGCGATGGTTTTAAGATAGCATTTAAAAGTCTTAAGTCGAGTGCCAGCCTGAATTTCGGTTTAGATTAGGATCTAGAGCTTTCTTTTTTACTAAAAGCATAGGAGATGCCCATTCAGGGGGAGTTCTTTCAATGATACTGGCTTCCTGCAGTTCATTTAGTTGTCTCAGAGCCTCATCTTGTAAGGATTGAGGGATGGGAAATGGTAAAGTCCTAATTGGGAATTTATTTATAAATGATAACTGAGGTTTAATTTTATCTGTGTGTCCCAAGGTTTTCAAAGATTTTGAAAAGGCAGAAAAATGGTTCATTAATATTTCTTTTATTTGGTTTTGTACATTGTGAGTTAAATGTTTCAACTCAAAGTCATTTTCTGTAAGCTCACTCTTTCTTTCTTGAATTATTTCATCAGAGGCAGTAATACGATTGACATGGTCATCAGGCATATTTGTGTGAATATTTAATTGAGCTTCTTCAATAGGACTTATAGAACCAATACTCATTGCTTTGTTTAAGTGTTTGATTTCATCAGAATTATTTTTTACATAGATATAAAAATGGGGATTATTAATATCAGAATTACTAATGGAATGTATTGAATCATAAATTTCTAGTTTTAATGATTGTATATTAGGTTCAAACAAAAATTCAGTATACGGACAGTTATGCAGATTAAGTTTTACATATTGAAAGTCATCGGGATGTAAAATGATTTTCTTATCAAGTTTAATTGTAAGAGGCGTGTCATTACTAACTCTTGTGTAATAGGCGATTTAGAATTAGTCATGTTATTTACAGTGGTTGTATGAACTTCCCTGTTCAGATTCTGATTTTTCATTAAGGGAACAAGGATGTCACCAATCGAAACAGTTCCAGAATGTGGATTTAATTGTAAATTAAATTTCTGAATGAAATCAAATCCATGAATACCCTGAAATTGAGATGAAATGGTCACATTGGTGATGAAAAAGTGATGTCTAAAATGTTTATTATTTATTTTGAATGAAATTTCAACACAACTAGAAAAGGCAACCTCAGAGTTAATTGTATTAATTTTAACAGAACGTGAAAGAAATTTATAATTGATTGCATGTTTTAAATTATTGAAAACATTCTGTGATAAAATACATAAGGATGAGCCACTATCTATGAGCATACGAATATTACTATCATGCAGTAGAATTGGAATAATAGGAAGTTTAAATGAATTATCAGAGACACTTGCAATAATTTGGCATTCATCCATCACAAAATTATCAGTTTGAGATTCAAAATTCTTACAAATTTTTATAGGTTGCAAGGTTTGAGTATGTGTTGATCTTTGTGAAGAAAAAGTCTCTGGATGAGAGAAAGTCATAGGAGAAACTCGAGCATCAGGAGCTGGAGTTCTCATAGGTGGAAGTTTTGACGTAGCTGGTTGGGGTAAAGTCACTTGAGAATCTCGAGTACCAGCACCAGGAGTTCTCATTAGCAGTTTAAATGATCATTATGTGGTAAAAAGGAAGTTGCATTCGTATTAGAAAATTGTGATACCATATTTTGTTGAGAGGCATTACGAGTAGGCAAATTTTGGAACATAGGATTAGGCTGAGCTATGGGCTGAATTGGAATCAAAGAATTTTTCATTTTGAAACATTGGTGGACATTATGCCTTTTTTTGTAGCAGAACTGGCACGTTATAGAATATTTCTTAAAATTATTTGCCTTTGATTGTCGAGGAAAATAGTTGTTGGAATTTTTGAAATCTCTATTATTATGCCTAAATTTATATTGATTGTTTCTATATTTGTTATGAATTCGTCTATTATAAGGATGACTACGTTGAAATTTAGAGTAATTGTGTTTATCAGAAACATTATCCTTATTATCATCTTCGAGTTTATTGATTTGTTCTTTTAGCGAGTTTACTTCCTCGGTTAATGATCTTATTTGGGAGGACTGAGCTCGAGGTGGGGAATCAGCAGAATTAATTTGCTGCAATTCATGAGCTCGGGAAACAGCCTTATCATACTTATTTACTTTTTCGATTTGTAACATTTTTCTGATATCACGAGGAATTGCATTAAGAAAATGATTAAATTTTATCGCATCTAACGCTTTTTTATCAGATATGTTGCTGTAAACCTTCTTAGTAATTAGATCTAAGCGATGGGATAGGTTCAGCATGGATTCATTAGGAAGTAAATTTAGACTATGTAACTGGCTTATATTAGCCTGAGTATTATTAGTTCTAAAGAAATTTTGAAATTGTACATGAATTTCAGTAATAGTTTTTCCCTCAGCAAAAAAAGGAGATTCTGCATAATATTGCAGAGCAGCACCTGAAAGCTTAGTACTTAGAAATAATTTTGTTTGTGCATCATCCCAATTATTTAAATTCTGTATGTCCTTTACTTGATTAAAGAAAAACTCCAATAAATGAGGTTCTCCCTGAAAAGGCAAAATATTAAGAATGGCTGTATTAGACATATTTGTCGATTTGGCTATTTTATTTTTACCTTTAGTACTGATTTAAAATTATGCATAGATAAAAATATGAAAAAATATATAATTGCTACTTATCCATTCTAAGTGCACAAATAATCATTTTTTAAATCTGCTTAATTTATTTAACTGGTTTCAGCAGTATACTCAGAAATAATGAATTATTTAGATATATGCAGAAAAATATAAGATAAATATATGCAAAAAAATGTAAATAATGTTCATTATTTCAAAGAAAATTTCTTTTTATGAAATATATATACGCATATATTTATAGCAAAAAAAATCAATCATAATAATATCAATCACTTTAATCAAAATTCAAATAATGCTTAAAACTATAATACTAGATATATTTATATGAACACTTACTCGTAAAAGGAAAAAAAATAAGGGTTTTAACACATAATATAATAAAAATTTTAAAAAAAGGTTGGGGTCCCCCCCCCCCAAAAAAAAAAAAACTTGAAGTAAAAGGAAGCCCTCATTTGTCAACACATTTTCCTTTTCTTTTCTTGCTTCGTCACAACGCCGCAAGAAAAAAAACAACACACTGTAGCACTAGCACGAAAATCACGACGATTTTAATACACAATCTAATGTAGGAGCGTGCCTGGTTCACCGGCACCAATTTTATCCTATGGAGATGTACGTTGGAAGGTGTGATCGTAAATACAAGCGTTGATTGGTATTTGTTGTCGCATATCATCGAGAAACTCGAAGCGATGTGTAGAATTAAAACTAAGCATCGAGCTCTGTAGAGAGGATCAAGATTTACATGTGAATGCAGCGGAGTTAAAAAGATTTTTGTTAAATCGGCATCGTAGTTATTTCACTTCGAATACGAGCAAACAAATCCGCGAAACACAACAAAATGACGATTCACACACTTGAAGGAGTGGGCCAACAAAGTTTTGACCCATAGTATTTGTTGTGGCGAGAGACATCCATCTTTCCGCTCGTCGATTCTCCTACAGTGATGGAAGGAACACTGAACCACACAACAAAAAAAAAAAGATGAGATCACATATCACTTTTTCTTTTTGGCTTAAATATTTATTTGCTCAGAACATCAGATTCACTTGATTATTGAAAACTTGATAAAAATACACATATAAAAAGATGATGACTAGGGGGAGCATCTTCATAAAAAAAAAACGTTGATACCATAGCGGCCTGGAATCTCCGCGGGTGAAAACCTCCGTCACCAAACGTGTGATCGGCATAGATGCAAATCCGCGCAACGCGTCGTGGTGGGCAAAGCCTCCTCACATGAAGTGAGTGGCTGGCCCCACCAAAAATTACTCTCCAACTGCTAAAGAATAAACCGTTAAAACATGTGTCTATAGAAAGAGCCCGAACTTTCTGGAACAATTTTAGCAGGTGTTTTTTCGAGCAATATGCTTCTTGCACAGCAGAGGAAAACCGCAAACACATCTGTTTCAACGGAGCAGAGAAAACATATGCGAGCGAAGAGGTGTTATGATTATTCTTTTAGCCAGCGTCAACTGTTATTTTATTTCAAAGCAGCTGAAAGGGAAATGCTTTAGAAGTACATTAATGCGCTGTAATTGAGAAGGCCAAGAGGAAAAATGAAAGCTTTAAAAGATAGTTATTGTTAATAACTTTTAAATTAGATTTAGAATAGATTATTAGTTTAAATTTAGACAATATTAATTAGGATTTGTATTAATAATTTTTCATTAAAAAATATGCACGTTGTGTCAACGTGACAAACTCCATCATCAAAATCGGATGAATGCCGCGGAACCACCACGCAGTGATTACCGTCGTAGCCATCGCCAAAAACGTTGAAAATGAACCCCACAAGCTCTGCGTGATTTAGTAAAGAAATCCGATGAAGCTGACTGCACCTGTGATAGACAACAATGCGGATGACCAGCTGTTCCTGAGGACGTTATCACGGAAATGCATCATACGTAGTGACTTCAGGACACATTATGCCGAAAACATGGGCACAAAAGCTGGACAGAAATGGATTCACACGCTGTGGTAACAGCACCTTTATACGACGCCAAAGCTACTATGGGGTGCTGCATTGCAAACTTAATTCCTATCGGCCCGTACTTCTTTGAGGAAGTGACATCAACGGGCTTTGTAACATGCTATGTTACAGGCTATTGCTATACAGTCATATTTTAAAATTATGTCATACTAGAATTGCCACGACGAAAAGCACTGAATGGCATCGTTTAAATGGCATCGTTGAATGGCATCGCAAGACGGCGCACCTCCATATACAACGACACTTAGAATAGCATTTTGGTGACCGCACTATGGCACATCATTTTCCAATCCCATGTCCTCCCCTATCCTTCGACCCCACTCCTACGGATTTCTTGTTCTGGGGATATCTCAAATCTAGAGTTTACTTGTTCAGTCCGCAAGCATTGCTGAATTTGAAATACTCTATAAAACGTGAGATTGCGAGCATCTCTCATGCTATGTCACGTTCAGAATTACTGTCCATAGTCTGTCCACACAACTGGTCACAGTCGCCCCTTAGCCGGTGGACAGATACAGCATATAACTGGTAGTAATACTTAGGTTATATAACTTAGTAACTGGCCCAGATGCCACACCGTGTATTTTGTGCTTGAATAACTCATCCGCTTTTGTGCTGAACGTACATTTTCAAAATTATTTAGGATTTTAGTATGCAGCGATCATTTTGCGAAAAAAAGAGTGTTGCCATTTGAAAATTTTTAGTTTCTGTACCTAATAACCGTAACCGTGAGTGCCCGTTTTTTGACGTTCACAGATTATCCAGCCCCTTCCCCTGAATAATTATCCCTGTAATTTCATCTCTAATGGTTGAACAGACCGACTCTAGAGATTTGTATACCGGCAAAGTTTTCTATAGCCACCCTATTCTAAAGATATATAGGGATCGAACTTATCGAAATAAGATCCTAATTTGCCATCGAAAATATTCTCTTTTATTAATGCAAAAATCCATTCTTATTTCTAAGTAGCTTTAGATAAATAAACTCGATAATCTTCACTCGTTCAGAATTAGTCTGTAGTGGGCATGAAATCCATGTTAACAAATTCAGTCTTACTCTTTTATTTTGCATTGAAATCCAAGGAAAGAAAGAAAGCACTTTTTTCCAAAATAGGTACACAAAATCGATCCTCAAGCCAAATGGTACGAGTATTTGTTTTTAGTTGAAAGCACATTTGTTGCATTTTCTATCAAAATTTAGACTGTTTTTTTGTCGATAAAGCGAACTTTCGAAGAGCAAGCGGTTTATTATATTTCAGTTTTTACTGACTTTTGAAGGAAAACAAATGTATAAGAAAATAAATTCAATTTCTAAAACATTGGTTTTTGCTTGAAAATTTAATTTTATAAGATGTATTGCTGCGAACGCAAGAGTGTTATTTCCAACATTCACAAAATAAATGAATCGCTCCAATAACTTGCAGCAATAAATGAATCGTTCCAATATCTTGCTTCTAACTTTCTATTTAAATGATTACGAACAAATACAAACGAATACAAACAAATTAAACTTTAAGGCAAAATAATTCAACATAAATGTTGTGTGGAAACCAGACTTGAAAATGCAGTTGAAATACACATTTTTATGCCAAGCATTAAAGTAGCAATTCACAAGAATAAATTCTGCTTAAAATATAATCCTCACATGTTTTTTAGTAGAATAAAGCGTGGCAAAATTGAAACCTGGTCTCCTCAAGCCATAATTCTGTATATTCTTGGCGTCTTTTTTTAAGGAAATCCCAAAAAACATAACAAGTTAATCACGCAATTGTAAGTAATTCGCTACATCCGTTTGAATTTGCATGTCATTACCCGATTTAACTAAAAGAATCTGATTGAACTGAGAGAGAAAATGTTTTCTGCTATTTGTTTGTTTATTTATTTGCCTTTTTGTAAAAGTAAATAACAGAATGCAGTAAAAAGTAATTTAAACAGAAACTTTAAAAAGTGCGCGTTCCATTTTAGTCAAAAAAAACTTTTGCACTAGTTAAATTGATCAAATTCACCTTGATTGTGTATTATTTGTTAAATTATTTATCATTAATTGCTATTGTATATCACCATGTTTATTTAATAGGAAGAAAAATCTCCTTTGAAATAATACTTAGTGTTTATTTCGTACAATAAATATAATTAATGCTGATAGAAATCGAACTTGTTTATCACACTTAAACATGTATTGTTATTGCTTGTATTCCCTTATTCATATTTGTATCTTGTCGCCAATCCGCTTCTGGCAACCCTATCGATGGGTTCTGGGTGGTAGCTGTGATTTTCGCCAGTAGCCGTCTCGTTTTGTAAGCCGTAAGCGCGGCATCGTTGTACCCTCTTGACTCATTTAATAGTCACAGAATAAAGAAATTAATTGTTGATCATTCGCCTTACAGTCCACTTTTTTCGTATCGCACCACTTCTGGTCCTTAATCATCACCGGAGGACCTATGGATAAACAAACTATCGTAATGTTGAACAGGCAATTAGGCAGCCTGAAAACAAAGGTAACCAACCTTACCAAGTATTTAGATGATTTTTTCCCGGCATCGGATAAAGCCATTGAACTCGACTTGAAATTGAACGCTTTAAAAAAAACACAAAGCGATTGTGAAGAATTAAGACTCCAGTATTATAAGTTACCGGAAGAAATTAATATTGGAGATAAAGAACACGATTTGGATATTCTCGATGACGCATTGCAAGAACAGGAGGTAAGAATTAGATCTTTCCTCTCTTCTATTAGTAAAGTTGACATTTCTGATACGAACATAGAACATTCTATTTCGAATAATGTAAGCACAAATGTAAAGGTGAAATTACCCCAAATAAATTTACCAGAATTTTTCGGATCGTATCAAGAATGGGGACTCTTTAAATCAAAATTTGACTCCCTTATCACATCTAATGAAAGTTTAACAAATCAACAAAAACTGCACTATTTGCAAGCTTCGTTAAAAGGAGAAGCTGAACATTTGCAAACGCCGAACGATACATTCGATTCTTTATTAGGTGCTTTGCAACAAAGATTTGAGAATAAACGTGTTATTGCATCATCTCACATCAATTCTATTTTGTCCTTGAATAAATTAAATAATGAATCGGCAAAGGATCTAAGAACCCTACTAGATAATATTCAGAAGCATATTCGTTCTTTAGAATTGTTTGATTTGAAACCCGACAAACTTTCTCAGCAAATGTTGGTTAATATTGTGTTAAACAAACTAGATCATGAGACTCGTAAGCAATACAAAATGACCTTGGACAGTACTGAATTTCCCGATTGGGAAGACTCTCTCTCCTTTTTGTCAAAAAGATGTCAAATTTTAGAAAGTTTAAATGCTTCTTTTCATAACCAAAACAAGCAAAAGAACATTCCCCTCCATTCTAAACCGAAGGTGCTTCTTTCGAAATCTCAGCCTAATAATTGTGCTTTATGCAAACAAGCACACAGTTTGTTTAAATGCAAACGCTTCAATTCAATCAAGGTTAATGAAAGATTTGATGTAGTAAAAAGTCATAATCTTTGTATAAATTGTTTATCTCCATTGCATAAATTATCGAATTGCCCTAGTGTTCGAAATTGTTTCTGTTCTAAACGGCATAATTCCTTATTGTGTAGGAGTTTGAATAAGGGTGTTGATAATCATAAGCATTCGCCACAAGAAACTACTAACCACTTGAAAACGGAAGCAGTAAATTCCCAGTTAAATGTGAATTCTCCACCCTTTTCGCCTCCGTACCAAGGTGACAGTCAGTCTGCATTACCAGCTGGGAAAGAGGAAGGATTTATTGGTTCGAGTTTCGTATCGGGAAAAAATAAACAAAGCGTTGTTTTAAGTAATGTTATTGTTTTTGGTGAAAATAACGTTGGAAATAAGTTCCCGATAAAGGCAATTCTTGATTGCGGTTCTATGGTGAATATTATCACGTTGGATACTGCGTTAGCTTTAGGATTAAGGCTTCGAAAAATAAATACCTTAGTTTCGGGTATTGGAGGTGCATCTCACAAAATAAAGCATGAGGTTTCAATTGCAATTTCAAATAAGGAAGGTCAGTTTAGAAAAATAATTTATTGTTTGGTTGTCGAAAGTATTACAGATTTTACACCAACGTGTCAACTTGATATGAAGGGGATAGAAATTCCTGACGGCATTAATCTATCAGATAAATCCTTTCATTTACCAAGTAAAATACATATGTTGCTTGGAAATCAGTTAATTTTTGATTTATTAAAACCTGAAAAATTGAAATTAGCTGGAGGTAATTTGATATTGCAAGACACTGTGTTCGGCTTCACTGCTAGTGGTATTATGCGTCATGAAAACACTAGTCCCGACTTTCATTGTGGTCTTATTTCAACCCTTGATGAATTAGACAAAAATATTAGATTATTTTGGGAAATAGAAAATTTAACGGACGTGGAAAATCCGGTCGTTAAATCTGAAGAAGAACGATTTTGTGAACAGCATTTTTTAAATACCTTCAAAAGGGATGGATCTGGTCGCTTTATAGTACAGATGCCTTTAGCTAAGGATCCCAGTTGTTTAGGGGACTCCAAACAAACCGCTTTGAATAGACTCGAGGCCCTATGGAAAAGGTTAGTCAAAAATCCGGAAATGCTGATTTTATATCGTAATTTTATTCGAGAATACCAAACAATGGGTCACATGGTAGAGATAGTTGAAGAAGAAGAGCCAGCGGTGACCTATTATCTACCCCACTACGGTGTTTATCGCCCTACTAATAGTACAACTCCACTTCGCGTGGTCTTTAATGCTTCGTCTGTTACTTCCACCGGAGAATCTCTAAATTCATTGCAGATGAATGGTGGTATAATACAAGAAGACTTATTTTCAATTCTACTTCGATTCAGAATTCACAAGTACGCGTTAACTGCAGACATAAAGAAAATGTTTAGGATGGTTGGTATAGATGAATCTCAGCGCGATTTGCTACGAATCGTTTGGAAACATAATTTTGAAGATCCAGTGAAGAAATATAAATTAACCACCGTAACCTATGGCACTAATAGCGCTCCCTATCTAGCCACTAGGTCGTTGAAACAACTTGCAATAGACGATGGCAAGGATTATCCATTAGCTGCTGAAGTTTTGCTTTCAGACGTGTATATTGTCGATATCTTAACAGGCAGCGATGATCTGGAATCAGGGAAGGAACTCCAAGCTCAGCTTGTCTCACTGTTACAAGGTGCTTGCATGCAATTGCATAAATGGGCAGCTAGTAATCCTTACCTATTGCCAGATGAATTAAATGAAGATAAAGACTTATCTTTTTCCAATCAAAATGGGACGAAGACACTCGGGCTTTTATGGAAGCCACAGACAGATTCCTTCTCTTTCAAGGTATCTACTAAGGATGAAGGAGGAAATAATTGTGAATTCACCAAAAGAACTGTGCTCTCCACAATTGCGAAATTGTTCGATCCACTCAGGCTATTAGGGCCCATAATAGCAAGAGCTAAAATTCTAATGCAAACTCTGTGGCAGTTAAACTTAGACTGGAATGATTGCTTGCCTCCAAACTTAAAATCTGAGTGGAATTCCTTTGTTACCGCTCTGTCATCTATAAAGCTTTTGGTTATTCCTCGTTATTGTCTTCAACATCATTCCATTCGAACAGAAATTCATGGCTTTGCAGATTCTTCAGAGAAGGCTTTCGGAGCCGTAATCTACATTCGTTGTGTTGACGCAAATGGGCAGATCATTGTTAATCTGCTGTGCTCTAAATCTAAAGTTGCTCCTCTAAGGACAATCACCATTCCTCGGTTAGAGCTGAACGCTGCAGTTCTTCTTTCCAAATTGGTTAAAAGATCTCTGTAAGCCATAAAAATCCAAATTGATGACATTTACTTTTGGTCTGACAGCAGCATAGTGTTAGCGTGGATTAAGAGGCCACTTTCTCATCTCAAGCCATTCGTTAGAAATCGTGTGAGTATCATTCAAGCGCTTACCAAAATTGAATGCTGGCGCCACGTCAGCTCCAAGGAAAATCCAGCCGATATCCTTTCGAGAGGCCTAAATCCTGACAAAATTCAGGAATGCGATCTGTGGTGGCTTGGGCCGCCATTTCTACGTCAATTCGAAATAAGTGAATTCTCTATCCCTACTTCAATTGAGAACAATGACCTCTTTTCGCGAGAAATAAAAGAAACGCCAACCAGTGAAATGTGTGGGCTGCTGGAGACAGTCGAACCACTAGAATTGATCAATTGCTGTTCTTCATTCACCAAATTACAGAGAGTGCTTGCTTGGTGCAAAAGATTTGTAAACAACGCAAGAAACCTCTTACAACGAGAGACTGGATGCCTTAAGAGTTATGAACTTAATCAATCCTTGTGGACAATAGTGAAAAACATTCAAGGAACTAACTTTGCTAAGGAAATACAGTGCTTAAGCAAAGGGACTCCGATTCCAAAATTTAGTAAACCTTTAAGTTTAAACCCTTTCTTAGATAGTAATGACATCCTCCGTGTTGGAGGACGACTGAAAAACTCTAACTTGCCTGTTTCGCAAATGCACCCAATATTGCTTACTTCTAACCATCATTTTACTTATGTTGTAATTAATTATTTTCTTACCTTATATTTCCATACACGTGTAGAAGCTACGTTTACTTCTTATGGTCTATTTGAAAGTATTTTAAAATTTGAATATGTATGTATGTTTTTTTCTTCCTTTTATTCCTTTTGAAAACTGAAAATATTTGTATTTTTATTTAATATCATTGTGATGGCATTTAATCTCATTTACCAATTTTGATTGTTATTTTGATTATTTAACCTGTATCTTTAACTTGAACGCCTCCGTCGTTGCAAGGCGGGGGAGAAATGTTATTGCTTGTATTCCCTTATTCATATTTGTATCTTGTCGCCAATCCGCTTCTGGCAACCCTATCGATGGGTTCTGGGTGGTAGCTGTGATTTTCGCCAGTAGCCGTCTCGTTTTGTAAGCCGTAAGCGCGGCATCGTTGTACCCTCTTGACGCATTTAATAGTCACAGAATAAAGAAATTAATTGTTGATCATTCGCCTTACAGTCCACTTTTTACGTATCGCAACATGTATTGAACTTTTGATTAACTGTGTTTGTATTGTGCTTACAAATTTTCAATGGTATAAAAAAGAATATACTTGTTAATTACGGTAGTATTTATATTTATATCTAATCTTTTTTTTATAATATAAAATTGAAGACCCTTGTCTGTATATTAATTACATGAAACTTATCTATACTTAGTTTCCTATTTTACATGAAATCATTGTTACTTCGGCTATTACTAAGTAACTTTCATGCTTGGACTGGTTAGGTGAGCAGAGGACAGCTTCTCACTCTTAGCAATGCTTCTGTAAATATTTTTCCTGTCTAAGAGAACCTCCAAAATACGCACAATAAGCGTTCCAAAATAAATTCTAATTAATATGTACGATAGTTTTACAAGAAATGTAAGAGCCCATTTAGAAAAATCTACTGTCTTATTACTTAAAGATCCCTGATATCATAATTAAATTAAACTATATTAAGATGGATCTGGGTATATTAGTAAAACTCTACAATATTCACTTGTTTATGAGAACAGTATAGCAACAATTTTGCATTTTATAATATTATGTTAACATTTTTAATACAAGTATTGTAATACATCAATTTAAAAGGTCAGTTGATCAAAACGCCCTCAGGTAAATTATGAAAGAAAAGTTCTTTATGTTAAATAAATCGATTCCAAATGTAATTAAAACCAAACCTAAATTATCAGAATAGTTATTTTAAATATTAAATTTCTCAAAAGAAAATTAAAGTTTAATATTAAAAGTTTGTTTCTTACACAGTAATCTATGATGCATTCCCTTAATCGTTTTGAAAATTCAAATATTACATTTCTGATTTGAAATTAGATGAAATGACAAATGATATTAATCTTTATATTCCTACTCTCAAAAATTATTTCTTCAATTCAGCAATTTTGCAGCAGTGCTGACGGAATATCTCCGTCTCTTTTTTCTAATGTCAATTGAAGAAACTTCTTCAGATTCAACGAAACTTTCCTCTTTCTTTAGATTTTGGATTAGAATTCGTGAAATGTAAAGTTTCCAAGGAGTATAGAAATTATTCGTTTAAAAATTAGGAATAGAATAGCGTATAAAGCCGTACTCTCAAAAGTTACTTCTTCAATTCACGGAAAGTTTTCTGGCAGTATTGCTGCCGGACTATATCCGTTATTTGGCGAATATCCGTTTCCTTTTTTCCCCGGCAAAATGAAGAAACTTCTGAGATTGAAAGAATTTTTTTCATCTCCTTTAGATTTCACGGAAATATTACGTTTCCATAGAGAATGAAATTATTTGTTGAAAAATGAGGCATAAAGTAGTAGCGTATAAAGATGAATTTTTCTGAGAGTGTATTATGAAACATTTTAAGATGAGAAACATTATATTTTCCTCATAAACAATTTCTTTTAATTCTTGTGAGCGCAATTGATATATGGAGAAAAATTTGAAAACATATATCATTCTTAATTTAGAGTCAGCTTCTTAAAATCGCGCAAAAAAGAATTCGTAATGATTGCTTGAAAATATCGTAGGAAATTGGTGAAAATTCATATTTAGGCTAATGTGAAGGTTTTCTTTCATTTAATGATTACAAAGTAGGTTGTTTCCATTGAAGAAAACGACGCTGATGCAGAATTAAATAAGAAGACAGCCATAATTTGCAAATTTTATTGAAAGGAAATTAAGGTATATGTTACCCCCCACAAAATTCCTTAATGGATTAAAAGTTTGTGGCGCAGCATTTTACTTTATAGATATATGAATTTAAAATGTGGGTCTTAAAAATAATGATATCAAATTATGAGTGACTTTCTGATATGACTTTATAATATTTGTTTTTAAATTCCATTACAATTATTTTTGTTTTATTTTCTAAAGGAGATTTTACACTGTCAAGCAATGCTTTTAATTATCAAATATACTGTCAAATATATCACACATTCACTGAGCCTATATTTATGTATTCAAATGAAGTTATTTCAGTAATTTAATTTATTCTTTGAGTCACGCTATCCAAAAAGGGAAGTAAAATTTACTTAAATATTTACTTTCTATCTTAGAATCCAAACCAAGTGAAATGTATTCAAATACATAGTGTGTTACGTAGTGTTCGTAGAGCTTTCGTTCTCCATAATTTTCAAACGAATGTCATATATAACTTGCTGTACGACGAACGACGGCCAAATAAAGAGCAAGCGGGCGGTTTTTTACCGGAGCTCTTCATACAAATGTTTGAAATATGAGAAAAAAAGTTTTAAAAGGCGGGAAAATGATAAATTTTGTAAATAAGTCGGATGAATTTCAAATACCTGGTCGTTATATTTAAAGATGAGGCACTAGAAATCTATTGTGGCCAATTATATTGACCTGGGTTGACATACACTGAGTCTGCCAGAAGTTGTTTCAGATTAAAAATAGTTCTTGAAATGTAGTTAGCAATTCAACCGGTTCTGAACAGCGTAATAGTCAATATATGCACACACTGCCGAGAAAATATGAAAGGGTTAGTCACCTTAAGTCGTTGAATTCGCAAACATGACGCTTTTAGGAAACATGAATTTTCTATTGTGGATGCAAATTTGTTGATATTTAATGCAATGTACACAGTTCGTGTTTTGTTCAAAAAGCTGTGCTATCAAAATAACTGTAATATTCTGGCTTATACTTTGGTTATTTCGCACAGCTAATTGTTTTAAAAGGTAAAACCTCAAATGACGACTAACAATTTGTGAATTTGAAAATAGTAAATGGTGTACTCTATTCATTCAGTTAAACTGAAACTGTAAATTTAAAATTAATATTTTTTATTCGTAAAGTAATTAACAGCTAACGCAAATTATCAGAATAGTTATTTTTAATATTAAATTTCTTAAATATATAAAAACTTTATTTAAAGTTATCAGTAAAAGTTTGTTTATTACACAATAATCTATAATGCATTGTCTTACTCTTAATCGTTGTGAAAATTCAAATATTAAATTTCTGATTTGAAACTGGACGAAATGATGAATGTTATTAATTTCTATATTCCGACTCTCTCAAAATTATTTATTCAATTCACAGAAATCTTGCAGGATTGCTTCCGGAATATCTCCGTTTCTCTTATCTCCTGTCAAGTGATGAAACTTCTTCAGGTTCAGCGAAATTTTTCCTCTTTCTTGAGATTTTCAATTAGAATTCATGAAAACGTATAGTTTCCAAGGAGTGCGGAAATTATTGCAGGTGATATCTGCGTGAAGGCGTAAAAACATGTTAAATTTTCAACAACCAGAAACTTGTTCCAAGTGCAGCGATTGAAGTTAATGATGAACATGGATTCAGCAGTGCTCATGGAATACCCGTGTAAAATTTTCTATTCATGATTAAAATTTGATTACTTCGGATTGCGTTTCTTTCTGGATAGCTTCTGCATGCAAATACTTGAAATGCTCTTACCACTAATGATTAAGGTTTGTTTCTCATTAAAGGTATATTTTAACATATAATAGTTATTTTTACATGTACCTGAGACCGTTCACAAAATGATATGGCACTTATATATTTATTTTATAAGTGTTTGGACTATATAATGACATAATTTTCCCAAGGGCGGGCACTTGCTCATCAAACATTCACCACGACTACGGACCGAATTGCTGGCAATTTTATTATGGGAGCACTCAATGGGCGGCCATCGTTACCCCCTGTTAACGGACAAGTTAAAACCCATGCCCAAGCCGGAATTCGAACTCGCACCCAAGGCGTGATAGAATGTGTTTCTATGGATTGTTCCGTAAAATTAAAAAAAAATTAATTTTGTATAATATTATATTACAGAATTTATTTTAAGATGATCTAAAAATTATTCATAAATGAAGCTGATTTTAAACAGGAAAATAACAAATAATATTAAAAGAGCTATATCTATTATTCCAGAATTTTGGTGAACTAAATACAAAAATGTACTGAACTAAAATCAGAAATTAATTCAACTAAAGCTTCGCAAGATGTTAAAATTTATAAATTAATAATACATAATATATATATTGCAAGGTAATTTAATTAATTGCTTGTTTATGTATTCCATCGAAATAATTTCATAACAAAAAGAACGGGGATTTATTATCCTGGAAAAAGTAAAAAAAATTACATTTTCCTTTAACTTTTCTATCTGGGCAGCAACAAATTAAAATCTGTCTCGGAAATATAAATTTTCCCATACAATGTATTGATTTGTTTTAATTTTACGCTATCCAAAATTTATATATTTAATTTTCAAAATAAATGTTTCAGAAAATGTTTTCAGAAAAACACCATATAAATAAAGAAATATATAAAATAAAATTCTATTAGTAGATGCCAGTAAATTCACTGGAAAAGCAACTGCTTCGTAAATAAACTGCTTATCAAATATTTAACAAAATTTATATATACAATTCACTCCCAACAAGATCAGTGTGTAGCTTAGGGTGAAAAGCTTTACAAAGTTGGTGGAAAAATTGTTTATTATTGTATACTTATTTAAAGAAAATGCACTACTGAAAGCCCATTTATCATGCTGTCAAAAATGATACACAACAAAGGAGTTCAATATAATGCTTTGTTCTTTCAAATTTATTCGTTTTTACTTCAGAATTCGCTTATGCATTCAAAGGCTGAATAAAATAACGAATAACAATATTTACATTCGGAATCGCTTTTAAGATAAACAATGCTTAATTGGTTCATATTTGTTCATTTTTATGACTACGCGGAGCTTAAAATAGTTTCAGTTATTTATTCGTAATTAATAATTTATATAGCGTTACATTTGAAGTGTACTTTTTGGAATCTGTTGCTATATAATTGTAATACGTAAGAAATACACACTATTGCATAGATTATTCAGATGCTTGTTTGTTTTAAAAAGGAATAAAAACTACGCGTGCAAAACTGATTATGCTGTTTAAATTTTTACATTTACATATCCTAAATCAGAAACTGACGCATGGGTAATCGTACTTTATAGTTACGCTGATACCTGACTCGCTGACTCTAGAACAATTCCGATTCAACCACTCGAAGATAAAACTTTTACCACCATTACTCCAATAAGAGTATAAAATCCATTCACTTTCCACGATCGGCATGAAAATTTTCATAATTATCTTTAAAAAAAGAGAGCGGGAGAGGGAGAACAATCTGCGCTATTTTAAAAATCTGAATATCCACGTCTTCTCTAATTTTTAAGAATTTTTTCGTTTCCTTCAGCTCCATTTTATTTCCGGAAGTTAGAAAAGTTAATCATTTGCGTGACAAAATTAGGTGTCGCATTTGATATTGACGTCGTATTGAAATCACGGTTATCATGTTTTGAAGGGAAAATTGCGATTCTAAATCGTTGAAAATTGTTTTTCCAGATTAACGAGGTTTGGTTTTTTATTCACGTCAAAATTTTTCCTCTGCATGAAGCATTGATATGAAAGGGGTTGTTCCCTAAAAACTAAATTGTTCGAATGCGAAAAGTTTCTACACGTTTCCAGAAGAGCATGAAATTCGATTTCGGTATACAGGTTGTCCCAAAAAGGTGGTAACTATGATGAAGGTTATGCATGCTTTTATTCAAGGGCCTTAGAAGAGGTAGACAAGAATTAGATGATGTAGTATTCCATTTTGTGCGTTGTGTAAGTAGCAATAACTCCGAGAAATTCTCCAACAAGACGACTTAACTTGATTTTATTTGAAGACAAAAAAACATCTTACAAATTTATTGGATGGCAAGGGGACGGGGATGGACTGCCAAATCATGCGGTCTACCAGATCCTGAAACCCTAGAAAAGTGGTCTCCTCACGGAGCGAAACAATTAGGCCTAACCAACAAACTTGGCAATGCAGCGCTAACACAAAATACACCAATGTACTAAAAATAGGCACACACATCCGGAGCGGTTAAGAATAAATGAATGTATTAATTTTATAAACAAAAACGATTACCCGCAGAAATTTAAAATGGTTATCAAAACGTGTCAATGATGAAAATCGCCAACATGACACCATGGGAGACTGCTGAACAAAGAAAAAAAAACAGTATCGTCCAAAGAGAGCAGCTGCAAAAGGAACTCCTTTTAACGTACTGAATAAGAATTAGCAAATCTGACATAAACCACAAAGAGCCGAAATACTATGAGCGGATGTGAGAGGGTTGTATATTATTTGCACCGCATAAAATACAGGACTGGGGTTATATACCAGTGACAAAAACCAATATGTGAGTTCGGCATCACAGTAACGGACTTTAATTCTTTATGTATTAGAGATAAGTGTGCAGTGTAAATTGAAAAAAAAAAAAAATGTTCAAAATAAGGTCGGAAATAATGCTCCGTTAAGAAAAAGTTCTCAATAATTTTCAAAAAGTTACACTTTTTAAATTTGTATAAGACCCCCGAGCAAAAACATTCCCAGTTAGTAAAATGTGCCCCATACATACACTAATGAGGTGGTGTACCAAATTTGAGCCTATCATCACACTGCAAAAAAAAAAGTCTGTTAAACTGACAGAAAAAACTGTCAGCCAGGACGCCAGTTTATTTTCGTACATTTTACAGATGTCTTCCTTTTTTTCGTATACGGAAGAGTCCTGTGAAATAAATTGAAAATCTGTAACATTTACGGAAGACTTTTGTTTAAAAAAAAACGGAAAAAATCTGGTGTCCTGGTTGACAGTTTTGTTTTTTCTGTAAATTTGACAGACTTTTTTTGCAGTACATACGAAGTCGCAGAGATATCTTTATAGAAAGATGATCGAGAACTATACATGATTTTGTATGTAAACGTTTATTCCTAGAGCGGAAAAAAAGATTTTTTTCGTAATTTCTGTACTACCTGAAATACGATCATTAGATGTGATTTTTTTCCCTTGAAGAGTCATTGAAAAGTGGTTTAAGTCGTTATATTTATCTTCATATCTATGACACATTTTAAGGAATAGTTCTCGAATTTTATACGTCACTTCTTTAGTGTATGGGGAACATTTTACTAATTGGGACTTCTTTCGTATGAGGAGTAACTTTTTTTTTTAAATTAACGAGAGGAATTTTTTCTTAACGGAGTATTATGAACATTTTGAACATTTTTTTTTCCATTCACACTATCCACTTATCTCTAACAGATAAAGAATTAAAGCCCGTTACCACCTTTTTGGTGCACCCTGTATTATAAGTATTGAATATAATGTTATATATTTTAGGTGGACGATGATTAAATATGTTGAGTGTAGACATATTTTTGTCAACTGTTTCTTCTCGAGCCCGTTGTAATTTTCCCCACAAAGGGGCTTATATTCTAGTACTTTTATAACAGTTTATGGAATTTCATATTTTGGCCAGTATGTTTTTATTCCTTAACTTCTACTGCAGATAGGTATTTTTAATAATCAAAAATAAAGCGGAAATAATGTTAAATTTAATACACTTACAACAATTCTACACTTCAATAAAGTCTGTCAAATTTACAGAAAAAAACTGACATCGAGAACGCTAGTTTATTTCCGTATATTTTACAGAAATCTTCCGTACTTTTTCCGTACACGGAAGATTCCTGTAAAATAAACTGAGAATCTGTAAAATTTACGGAAGACTTCTGTAAAAAAACGGAAATAAACTGGCGTTCTGGCTGACAGTTTTGTTTTTTCTGTAAATTTGACAGACTTTTTCTGCAGTGCAAATGACCGCAGTACCGAAAAACGTTCTTCTTTTTTAAGTTTAAGCTCTTCATACGCCTTTAAGATTTTAATTCAGAAATATATGAGTTTTACAAATTTTAATTTAGGTAAAATTATCTCTGTTTTATAAAGGGGGGGGGAATATATCTCTGCAAATTTTTGCTATGTTTATGCTAAATAAACCGGCAAACTATCAAGATTTTACTTTTGCTCTATGTACAGGCTATTTCTCCAGAACTGTAGTAATTTGAATAAAATTTTATCCAAGAGGACGCATTGACTTTATGTAAATCAACGTTTATTTGAAAGAACACATTAAAAGCGCCATATAAATTAAGCATCTCTGAACATTCTCCTAATCCTAATCACATCTTCTGGCAACTTTTGTAGTAATGCGTTCGTAAACACACGGGGGTCATCTTCTTTTTCTCCTTCACTTCACTTCGTTTATATTCAGTCTGTTCTCTCAGAATAGAGAAAGCTGTTCTAGTAGTAGTAACATTTCGCATGAGTGCCGACAGGTATAGGCAAGGGTGAGCAAATGCCAGGGACGTGCCCCTCGTCGGATCAACAAAATTGTACTTACGGTTTGCTTTAAAGTGATTGAAATGAGTCGTTTCTAGTTTAGTTGTTTGGTACTCCTTCCAAGAATCTGAATACTATATCGCTGTGCCTTCATGTATAACATTTAAAATTCCTTCTAAGAAGTTTGGAGCTTTGGCGCCAAGTTTGGCGACCACCTTGCATGCGAAAATTCTTTGGAGAGGATGAGTGCCGGAATAATACATTAATATGGACAGATGTTTTCATTTTATTACGTTTTAGATTTGATGATGTTACTGACGCAGTTCGTGAATTGGTTTAATACCTAAATGACTCGTGCAATGCAGAAGGTATCTACCGTGTTATACGGGTTCGCTGTACAACATCCATTTTTAATATCCACAAAGTATTTACTAACTCGTTACATTGTCTTTAATTCATATTATCGCAACAGTAAACCGTTACTACTTTTAAAACTCATGATCTTTCTCACTTAATCTTGTGGAAAATTTCAAAGTGTCATTTTAATGAGCTATTTACAATCGTAGAAATTGCGGCTCTCCATTGATTTCACGAATACTTTGTGTCAGTGTTTATCACCCTCGCACTATTTTAATTTAAAACTTCACATTTTTGAATGCCGTAAAAGAAACCCAGGTTATTTCAGTCAATTCACCCAATTAGTTTTCTAATAGTAATTTTGAAATCTGCAATGACATTAAAAAAATAATTTGGGATAAACAACATCCTCTGATGCTGAAAATGGGAAGTAGATTACCTCGAACTTTGATACCTGGATTATACATAAGCGCTGAAAGATTTATTTTTACCTAGTTCAAAATTCTCTATTAAATTATATTTTGCATTGAAAATGGCCTTCTTAGAATCTACAAAAATTTCAACATTTAATTCCCAAACTTTAGTTCATTTCTTTAGTATTTTTACCCTTTTTTACTTCCTTGTACGTAGTATAAGGAAGTAATGTGATCCCGAAAAATTTTGGGGGCCAAATTTCGACAAAAAAACAGATTTTGACTACCTCTAAATTTAATTTTAAAAAATTTTTCGATGCATCCTATCGTAGGCTAGCATGCACGATCATATTAACGCGTCTGCAACTCATTTTGACCAGCGGCGAGTCTGCTGTGGCCAGTTTTTCCATGCCGTCTGTACGTACGTACGTACGTATGTATGTAACTCGCATATCTCAAAAACTATAGGTCGTAGAATGTTGAGATTTGATATTTAGGATTGTTCTATGATCTAGTTGTGCACCTCCCCTTTTGGTGGCAATCGAATGGATAGTTTATGTACAGGACCGCCCAAAAGATTCGAAATACATTACGCTCTATGGGCCGAAATTCATTAAACTCGCCTAACTCAAAAGCTATTAGGCGTAGAATGTCGAAACTTCATATTTTGGATAGTTGTAACATCTAGTTGTGCACCTCTCCTTTTGGTTCCATTCGACTGGATAGTTTATCTACAGGACTGCCCAAAACATTCGAAATACATTACGCTCAATGGGCCGAAACTCATTAAACTCGCATATCTCAAAAACTATTAGGCGTAGAATGTTGAAACTTTATATTTAGGATTGCTGTAACATCTAGTTTTGCACCTCCCCTTTCGGTTCCATTCGACTGGATAGTTTATCTACAGAACCGCCCAAAAGATTCGAAATACATTACGCTCTATGGGCCGAAATTCATCAAAGCGTTTTTTAGAGGTATTGGGCTATTTCAAACGACTCAGAAGTGATGTATGCTGTAAAGAGTTAGAAAATGAATTTCTCCATTAAAAAAAGTGTCTTTATCATTTGTAGTTCTGCTACAGGAACACTCAAAAGATTTCCAATACATTACGGTCAATGGCAATTTTAGGGGTATTCATCCATTTCAAGCACAATACAGTCCTACCACATAAGTTAGGTAATGGTCCGACCACGGTCACGTGCCTCCCTCAAGAACTATGCCAAAAGTCGCCAAGCTTGGCGACTTTTGGTGTACGTGTGTGCATATTTAACTCTCAAATCTCAAAAACTATTATGAAATTTCATATATAAGAATGTTGTAACATCTAGTTGTGTATCTCGATTTTTGGTTCCAATCTACTGGAGAGTTTATTTACAGGACCACCGAAAAGAATTTTAGTACTTTAATGTCTATGGACATCTTCAATATAATACAACTGTAGACAGTCATTGTTTGGTACATGCCCAAAAACTCGCCGCCTGTCCTCGACCTTGGCGAGTTTTGGCGAAATATCGCCAAATTTGGCGAAAATCTGTCATTGTTTGGTTTATGCTTAAAATCTCGCCAAATGTCGTCGACATTGACGAGTTTCGCCGAAATATCGCCAAATTTGGCGCCAAAAATTATTTCCTATTTTGTATAACTCTAAAACTTTAACCCGTAGATTTTTTAACTTTGTATTTAGAACTATTGTAATATCTAACTGTTTTCAATATCTTTTTTGACAGCAATCGACTGAGAATTTATTTACATGGTGAGCCAAATGACTTTAAATACATTGAGGTGTATAGATGCATTCAATTCATTGAAAGTCTGTGGTCAATGACTACTTTGGCTATCCCCAAAATCTCGCTGACTATCTCAAGTTTGTCGGCTTTTGGTGAAATATCGCCCAATAAAGTATCAGAAGGAAATCTTTTAAATTGAACTCAGCTTGGCGATATCGAAATATTTGGCTAGAAATCGCCAAACCTTACTATTATTGATATTTTATCTCTTTCAAACAAATAAATTTAGAGGAAGTGCGTCGAAAATATTTTTGATCTAATGGACGTGCAAGGAAGTCATGTGTTGGACACATCAGATTTTTTTTAGATAAATTTGATATTTTTCCTTAAAAACTGCCATTTAATAAACATTTTCTTTCTGATACTTATTTTTTCAATTCCTGGATAATACTTTTTAATTACTACATTGTACAGTGTGTTTATACGGGTGCTGTTTATGAGAGATGTTATTTTTAGTGCACCGTGTTTATATGGATGTTTTTTCATAGGAAAGGTGAAATTTTAAGCAATTTATTTTCGTGAATGTTTGAGTTGGAATAACAATAACAACAAAAATTACGAAAATAGAAAAGAATATCGAAACTTTCCACCTTTTGTTATCTCTTACGAGAAAAATAGTCCTAAGTATATTTTTGCATTTCTGTGAAGAAGAATAACATTCATTTTACAAAAAGCCCTTTTCTAGAAATCGAACAATCCGAGTCTTCTATTGAAACGCAACAAGAACTGCAAGTAAATATAAATATAAGCTCACATAATGTATAGTCTAACATTTTTCCTTTCGATAAAGTCCATTGTAGAACATGTTTTGAAATATAAAAATTCAGAAGCAGAAAGTAAATAACAGCTAACCTGATAGTTCAACGCATTTACTCTTGCAAGAGTATTTGTTGCTTGCTTAGAGATTATTTCGTGGCAAAGTATGTTTGTTTTTGTTTTTTTGTCGGGGAGGGGGTTGAATCAACAGTGACTGAAGAAAGTGAAATTTTTCAGACGAATGAAAAATTAATATATGATGGTACGACAAAGATCTCTTATTTTTTTGAGTACTATATTTCTGTCATTCAATAGAACTGATAAAAAATTATGCTTCCAAAAGAACAAGTTAGAGCTAACTGCATTTAAAGCTGATTAATGCTGTGAATTTTAAAAAAAGAATATTTTTTAAATTGCTGCCCAGACGATGTAGTGGCCATTCTATCACGCATTTGGTCCGGGTCCTGGCTTGGGCATGTATGTTAACTTGTCCATCCCTTCATGGGGTGTAATGCTGTCTGCCCACTGGTTGCCTACTTAATAAAATGACCACAATACATTCGGGCAGTTGTAAAGGACAGTGCCTAATCGGCAAGTTTCCAAGCGTTGAAAAAAATTATTTCATCTCGGAGGCCATATTTTATATTTATTAATCATAATTTTCATAAATATTGCGATTGATTTCCTGAGTAGCATTCAAAGGTCGATTCAGAGGATCTACATTGGATACAGAAAGTGATCTATTGATGCATCTTTGCACATTCATTATACAAAACAATGCGTAAAGATGCAGAAACAGTATATCGTATACCATATTATATTTTTATCAAGTATCAGAGTACTGGTCGTAAATTATTTCTTGTGTAATATAAAAAAAGCAAAATAGTGTTATGAGCTGATATTTTTCTAATGGCCTATGCAAATGAGATTTGTAAATTGGAAAGTGTTTTGTAAACATACGCTTAGCATGATTAATTTATCTTGTTTCCCCTGATCTTATGGTAGTCTTCTTTCAACGGCTGATATGTTTACGCCATATGCATAGCAAACCTTCTCATTCGTATATCTTCGTACGTCGAACAGCTTAAATTAAAAATATCTTAATTAATTTTTTTTGAAAGTGCATTCTATAATAAGCACATTTTATAAAATAACGCACATAATAAGGACACTTTATAAAATAACGTATATTCCATTATTAAGCACACGATCTCGTTAAAAAGAAGTTATTAATATTTTTCCGTTATAAATCACCTTTTTCTATTAAAGAAACAATTCTCATAATGGAAACGATTTGATAAGGTTCTTCTTATGAAATGTACTTTAAATATTAAAAAAAGAATATGAAAATTAAATTATGTTTAACGGAATCGTTAAGATAAGACATTTAGTACCCAATGATAGGCTAAGAAGGCTCCCCTTTATTTCATTAAATTTTACATGGATGTATATATGCTACCATAAATACTTGCTACAGTAAATACCGTGCTACCGTAAATATGCTACCGTAAATAAAATTAATATATCATGGTACGACAAAGATCTCTTTTTTTTAAATAGTATATTTTTGTCATTCAATACAACTACCGTCGGAATATGTAGTATTCCCAATGAAATGGATCAATGTGATAAATGTCTGCATATTTATGAGAATGACCGTTCATTTTAGGCCATTCCGAGCTTGTTTAGGAGAATGGGTTAAATGTATATAACTTTTTTTGTTTAGCTTATCACAGGATTACGATTAGAGGATTTGCAACGGCCTCCCGCAATTGTGACTGGACTGATGATTTTGTAGTTCAGGAAGAGCATGTAGCGGATTATCGAAGGCTCTCCACAGCTGTGGCCCAGACCCTCCGATGCTTTTTAACTTAGCAAAAGGCCAATGGTAGCGGATTTTAGAGAGGGCATTCGATGATCGTTTATTTGTTCTTTTTCTTTTTAATCTGTAACCTTGTAAAACAATAGAGGATCCAGCCACCGCTATAAGGAGCATCCATGAAAGTTATTTATCAAAACAGAATATGATTCTGCTTACCAATGGCCCAAGCCACAACAGAAGTCAAATAGCGGCGCAAAGTAATTCGTGGATAGATGGACATTTATCACATTTCAATGTACGACTTGGGGATTGCATAAAATACCGATCAATGTGATGCGATAGTTTGTCACATTAGTTAACACTGTTTAATAACACTTGTACGGGATGTCGAGCAAATAATGCCCTGATTTCAAAGGTAAAAATCTCAAAATCAAAGATCTATAGAAGGTTCTATAGAATGGTATGTTTATTATGCATGGTTTAAAAATTTTATACTGAAGATTCGAAATAGTAGTTACAAAAATCGCTAACAGATGCAGCTGAGATCGCAGGCCTCCGTAATGGATTAACATCCATACTCTCCCGATCTGACACCTTGTGACTACTTTGTGAGGAGCACGTTGAAAGAAGCTGTCTATTGGAACCATCCCAACAAGCCGGACGATCTTGAATCGTCTGATTTTTGTAGCATGTGAGTCCATTTCCTTTCAGGGATTACTGGTTGTGATGACAAATGTCATCGTGCTGTGATTGCTTGCAGAAAATAAATTGATACTTATACATCATTATCAATCGATTTTGACGTGCAGCGCCATCTGCTGGCAGAGGCGTAATTAAGGTGGGGTTTGGGGGCTCTAAGCTTCTCTCTAGAATATTTTTTTAACACAAAATCCATAAATTTTTAATGTTCTACATAAAGATTACGCTTTTTAGCATTAAGCCCATAATCCCCCTCCTCTTAAAGAAAGTCTGTATACGCTACTGTATGTTATTGTAGCACCTATTTCGAAACATCTGTATAAACTTTTTACATATTACATAATAAACATACCGTTTTCTGCATTCTTTTACACACCTTTTTCTTTAATTTTTTTTATTTTGAAATCAGTGTGTTAATTTCTGGACACACTGTATATGTATAAATAGATTTATATAGATAAATATATCGATGGATGTTTTAATATTAATGTCAAATGAATCTAGAAACTGTTCTAGCTAGCTCTCATATAGCAGTCACTACTTTATTCTGTTTCTTAAGAATGTAATAATCTAAACTGCTTCATTAGTCTAAATTGCTTTCTATAATTGAAAATCTGTTTTAGCGTTTAAAAAAAGTGAAGTGGGAGTATCTATAGCCAGTATGAAGTAACGTAGACTCATTAACGAAATGAAAATTCTTACAGAAAAGTTTTACATTTCTGAAAGTTTTCCACCTAAACTTCTCTTCTCTTATACTTTCAAGACAAAATGTGCTTTTCCTTGCATGTAAATTTAGAAAATTCATGTGACTTGGAATTTAAATTATTTTAAGTATCTATGGAAATAACTACAATACTTTACAATTAAAACTGAAACAAGTTGATGATTTTATAAAATGTTACTCTGGTCATAAAAATACTACTATTGATAATAACATACAGCATTTATTGTCAGTTTAATATTTCATAAACTGTTCACTATATTTTGAAAATATAAACAGCATCTAGTGCTTAAAGATATTTATTTAACAAACGCACAATTATTAGTTTGCAATATTTTCTTTTGATAATTTTCAGTATTTAAAAATACTTGCAAATGATATTTTTAAGGACTAATAAATTCAAAAACAGGTTTTATAAAAAAAACTGGTTTCTCTCCTCCATGGGGCTTCATAGTTACTTTCCTGCTAAGGAAGGAAGAATTATTTGTACCTTTGTAAACGCAAGCACAGCTTTTATAACTGTATATGTATTTTTTAAAAATATATTCCTTTTATTATAATACATTTTATCTAATTTCGATTTTAAATTTCATGAATATCGCAAATCTAGAATTTTTCTTGTTTTCATTTTTCAAGTAGCAGTGTTAAATTTCATTTTCCTGAATAGCAAAAATTCAATTTAACGGTAAAATATTGTAAAATTTAACAAATAATCTTTTAATAAAAACACCTACTTATGAAATTGTACATAGCGTGCATGTAGGAGTTCCCTCTTCTTCAACTGTAAAAAGTTTCAACTTCTACATATGCAGGAAAGTACTCACTTATTATTATTTTTTGCTATAGTACGCAAGTCAAGTGCACTAAGAACTGGAGATTAGAGAATATAATTTCTGTGTTCAGACACTCAGAGGTTTAGAGTATTTATTATTAGTAACTAATATTTAAAAGAAAAGTTTATTAATGTTAAATGTTTTATTTTTAGAAAAATATATTTCGGACTTCTGCCAAATTACATAAAATAATGTTCAAATATTAAAAAAATTTAAATTAAAGTAAGTATGTGCATCAAATATTGTTCTTCTATAATAAATAAATATATATAGATTAATTAAGTAACATTTCCTCTTTAATTGCTAATTTACTCTTTTACAAAATGATTAAGTCATCGATTTTTTGTTCTCAGTTATATATATTCACCTATTTTAGGGCATTTTAAAAATTATTTTAATCCCTTATATAACTACGCAAAGTTTACGTTTTTAATGCCTCATTATGTAGGCGTGCATGTTTCTGTATTAACACTGTTTTGTGTACCTTAAAAGTTTTAGCTCAGTAAAAATGTTGTTTGAAATGACTGAAAATAGAATATTTTTGTATAATCTTTTTTACCTCTTGCAGAAGTGCCCAAACAGAGATAAACCATTTAGCAATGTGTGTTAAACAAAAAGCTATACCTTGTATATTTAATTTAGGTATTTCTATTTTTACTTAAAATTGATTAACTTTATTAAATAAATATTTGTGAATGTATGTGCATGGGCATTGTAGAACTTAACTGTATTTAGTTTTTAAAACTGTACTGAACTCAATTAGCAATAATCCATTTGAGTATCTATGCAAAAAGAACTCGTAGTTCCATGTTTATATTCCATGAAACAGGAAAATACTTTTACAATTGTCATAGATATTTTGAAGTTTTTTGGCAATCAAGCATATTTGCAGGCACTTGACCTTGGACAGATACATAGAAAAACCAAACAAAAGTATCGAATATTCATTAAATAGCTTATTGGGTAATTTTAATAGGAAATACTTTACAAATAAGAATTATTTTTTTTTACCAATGTTTTTAAGAGCTTTCAAACAGTTTCACACTACTATATGGATAAGGAATATTTTCCGTAGAGATACTTTACACGCTACTTAAAATGTGAGACAAAAAGTATTTTGATAATGAAAGCTAATGTTTAAAACCAACATGTATTTAGTGATTTTTGCAGGTAAAGCATCCATTTTTGTACTCTAGGATTCCTGCAGTATAAGCTATAGATAAAGAAGTTATAGGGCAGGACATTACATTAAATATCGTCATGAAACGAACTTAACCCTTTCGGTACGAAGGAGCTGGCCGCGGTTATATATTTGCGGTACTAGGATGTTTTCCACGATTGGTTGCACTATACGGAAGCGTAAGCCTAGAAAACGCGTTTTGCGGCATCCATCGAAAAAACAAAATTTTTTCTATTTCCTAACAAAAAAATTGCTGTTTACAAAAAGAGGTTAATTATATTCAGGAATATTTGACAGCTATGGTAATCATACCCACATAGCCTGCAGGTAGGAGCGGCGTTAATACTCAGAGAACGTCGTAGATGTCGCCATTGGGCAAGAGTTGTACCCGATAATGTTCACTGGATGCCTCCATTGGGCGGCAGGAGGACCCAGAGAATGTTTCGTGGTTGCCGCCAATGGGCAGCAGTAGTGACGAAAGGGTTAACTATATTCAGGCCTAATTATCACACGGGCACACAATCAGAAATAGCTCAAAGAAGGAGTTTAAAGCTGAATATAGGGACACAAAATTGAAACAACTAAATATAGGAGCACAAAAATGTTGTAGTCAGGTCCTGACTATATTCATAAATACTAAAGATTTGTTTAGTCGAATGGCATAAGTCCACGTGACTCTTCATTGGTGATATAAGACGTATATAAAGCTCAAAACTTGTTAAAATACATTGAATGATTTTATGATTTAAAGTACATTTATCTAGAACGCTATTTTTACATTCAATGGATCATCTAAGAAAATATCTTTTTTGAAAGAAAACATAATCTAAGCACATAATTCTTTTTCGATACGGTGAGATGGCATATCGAAAAAATAATATCAAAAGGAAAGCAAAATATGAATAAGAGATAAAAGAAAGTTTTGAAAAAAACATCCAAAGAAAGAAGAAAATAATGCATTTTTTTCCTCTCTATCGAAATTTCATCTTTTCATGTGGCTGTCATAAACATAAACATTTTCAATATTTAGCTGCTTGCATTATGCAAGCTATCCTTAGACACCCACTTTAATGCTTACTCTTTGAAACGTCCTTACTTTCCTGTTACGGAAATATTTATTCTTTTATCTCAAAGGAAGGTGTAGAGTCCACTTGTTTCGAAAGACACATTTTTTTATTTTTTAATGTGATATTTTTATACATGTCGTCTTAGTCCAGAAAATATGCATCTAAGAAAGCTTTCGAATAAAATGTTTAATACACTCTTTAAGTATCTTTAAATATTTTGAAACTGCTATTTTTAAAATAATTAAAGGATTCAGTTTTCTTGGAATGTAAAAGTTATTCCGAGAAATTATTTTGCATTACTTTAATGTATACGTTTCCACGAGAAGATTGCAAAATAATGTATCGATCAGTTATTCTATGAAATTAATTTTGTAGCTGCTTAATATAGTTTTATCAAAAGTAAAATAAATGATTTTCTAATGCAGATTGATATAGCCTAAGATGTAGTAGTGGTAAGCACCAGAAAAACAAACACAAATCTTTTTTTAAAAAGGTATAACAGTAAATGTGGAGAATTATAAGAAACAGGTCGCAACTCTCCATTCTTGTGCCCAAAGTTGTCAGTTGTACCCACAGCTTATCATTTAACTTAGATGGTGGTGTACTCATAGTGTAAATTCCTTTGAAAAGTCTCAAAATCAGTATCAACTACTCCAACGTAGGATATTGACTAAATCTCTCTGGTGTTCTCAAATATAGCATTTTGCGACTATTTTTAGTCACTGTAAACAGAGCTTTTCATTAGGCAAACTGAGATGGTGGTGTACGCGCAGCGTAAATTCCCTTGAAATGTACCAAAATGAGTATCAACTACGCTAAGGTATAATATTGACAAAATTGCTCTCTGATGTAGATAAAAATGGTGATTTGCGACTATTTTTAGTAACTATACATCTATTTAAAAGATTTAAACGTTGCCGCGACATGTTTTCTACTCAGAGTACAGTATTTTAAAATTCAACTTTAAATATCCACGTTAGTCTTCAGTTTTTATTCATTCAGAATGACAGTATATCGTGATTTTGCATTGAAAATAACCTGTTTAGAGAGCAACAAACAAGAAATTTCATTTTCAATTAGTATTTCAGAGATTGTGCCAATCCCTCGTAATGCATTTTACGCTATAGATCAACAAAATGACTAAACCTTTCTAAAGGTAACTGGATTCTTTCATCAAAATCCCCTGCTTGTATAAATAAAAGCAAAATAGACATTTTATTCAATACAAACAAAAAACATCCAAATTAAATTGAAGTTTAATGAATAAGGGGGTTATTATTTCAAATGCAAATTTACATGAGAAATTTTGAGATTTTGAACTTTTGAAAATTGTCTAAAGCATTATATAGTATCCATGGTTTATAGATTTAAATGTGTAAATTCTCCAAATAGACAGAATGATTGATTTTGACAAGTTTAATCCAAGATTCATGCAGTCAAATTTATGATCCAGCTTTTAACGGGTAGAAAACTCTACTGAGGATCGGTGAAATAATGTGAATTTGTTGGCAGTTTTAACTGTACTTCTTACTTCAGGATGAATTTATGCAGAGGTTCGTATTCTACTCATAAATATATATATATATATAATAGGCAATCTCATTTTAATTAGTAAGCAAATCAAAATACTATACTTGAAATAGAAATTAATATTATATATAAATCTAAAAATATTGAAAATGCGTAGGGTGCGCGTATCCAAGAATAAGAAATATATCGATTAAAATAAGATATTGCATGCCTCTTTTCTGAAGATGTTTCCAGAAGTTTTTTGCCTGTGAAACGGTTTTTTCTGCACCATGAGTCATACTGCAGTAAAAAGTGATTCCTACTTTAATGGTTTTGAGTTGTACTTTTAAATGATCAGCCTGAAAATTGAATTTTTACACAGCCTATCGAATTTTGATGAGTTCGAGATAATTACAGACAATTTTTAGTCAAAATGAATAAGAATATTCTAACGAAATTTCGCAGTGATCTGTTCACGTGGGATTTAATTCAGTATAAAATTCGTATTAGACGCATAAAATAATCAAATTTTGCCTTTTGTTGCATATAAATTGGTTGTCTGGAACGCGAGATAGGGACTTTAAATCTCGATTTGTATAACATGGGAGTTGCCGGTTTTTAGCCAAATATTGGCGATATCGCTTAGCTGAGTTCAGGTTTAGAGACTTACTTTGGTGACAAATTTGGCCATATTGTACTAAAAAGAAAGTCTCGGAAATTAGTTAGAGGCATTTTATTAATGGGGTCCTATAATGTTTCCTCTGCATTAGTTTTATACGCAATAGCACAATTATTACGCAATCGATATACACACTAAGCAAAGAATGCTTCCAAAATGGAAATATTTCGAAATTGCTATGCAACGAAAAAAGGGAAAGTTCGGGAAATATCTATGGAAGCTATAAATACGAGAGAACTGATCAACTGTCAGCCAGCTTCTTGCGAGCAGAGAACATTTTATCTGTGCAGAGAAAGTGCCTCATTGATTGCGGTATTACAAGCGACGCTCTCTCGCTTGTTTTGAGAAGCTTAATTTTGAGGACTGTTTTCTGTTTTCTGAGGAATATTTAAGAGTTCTGCACGGAAATTCCACTGATTTTTTATCCTGTGGAAGTATTTTACTACATGTGAAATATAGTATTTCAGGAAGCAAATTTGATCGGCTGTCTGTTGTAAATCGAATTTCTGCTTGTGATTTATTGCGAATTGTATATTCATGATTTTCCATCAAATTTGATATAACCACTAAAATTTGTGTTTCGACCTGTCAGCTGGACTGATTACTGGAACTTTCTACAAAAACTAGACTTTCAAGCTTACAAACCTAACATTTTAGCAGAGTTTCTGCATCAATGTTGTTTCGATAAATATTGTGATTGAAGGGATTATACTCCTGTTCATTGAAGATAATTCAATTTCTTATCCCTAAAATTATATTTTCTGAGAAGCATAATGATTAAGAGAAATATAAAAAAAAAATTGTCATTGAATTTATATCATTAAATTTTCAGTTGTTTTCTACCTAAGATTTTTTTCCACTATATTTTTGAATTTTATTCACGTTTATAAGTTTACAAACATTTGCTTGTAAACACAGTAAATTACAACAATTTTACTATCGATAAATCGAGTTGATTTCTATATTTCCAACTTACATCCATTTAATATGTTTCAGGAAGTAGATATTTTTTGTTAGTAAAGTTTCATTTTCTACATAAGTAATTCCAATGCACTAAGTAGAGTCTGTTGTAGTACAAATGATTTAAACTGTTTTGTTAGATTTAAAATTATAAAGAAGAATTTCTCCGTTTTACTAAAATTTAAATTTTAGTCGAATTTATACACTGTTGATGATTAATTATAATTTTATTCATCTGTAATCAACTTGAAATTTTTAATATCCTTCATACCACCTTGCTATTCTCGCTTTCCTGATTTAAGCGCATGATTTCAATACAAAAACTTTTAAAACGTTATGCTTCAGTACTTTTTTTACACTGATTACTGAATTCACGCATGATTTAGAAGTCAAAACAAAGTGTAGCACCTGTATTGAGTACTGTGAATATGGTTACGCCACTTCCCGTTGCGAGGACAGGCAACTATGGTGTGTAACATCTGTACCCTACATAATGGGATAGATGCTGCACTGCCATTCAAGTGCCGCAGTTTCTTTTGTACAGGACGCCGCAATTAACAAAATCATTTTTCTCCGTGTCTTATTTTTTACATTACTGAATTTATGTTAGAGTATATTTGCTGGATTTAATTAAGTGTTATTAACATCTTTTTTATTTTCATTTTACACTAACTGATCAAGTTGGGCATGTTGTTAGTCGTTAATTGCAATTGTAATAATTCAGAATCTTAAAGTTCTGCCTTAAATGAAATGTTGTTCTTAAAAACCAGATAAATTGTTAATTAGCTTACATATTTTATTAGAAACGCCCATTTATAAAAAGTAAAACAATGTTAAAACAGATAAAACAATGTAAACACTATTTAACTCTTTTTTTTCCATCTCAAATAACTGATGTTATGTTGCTGATGAAACAACAATAAAAATTTAATTAAAAATATTAGAATTTGATTTTAATAGGAAACTAAATAGGCAGACTAACATTGATTTAAACCTACTAGTACGTCTCTGTATACATTTCTTATTAAATCTGTAATTATATTTTAGAAAATATAAATTTTATATGGCACTAGTATAAATACTAGTAGTATTTATAAGTAAATACATATTTGTTATAACCTTTACAACCAATCAAAAATCTTTCAGGATCAAAAGGATAAAGTTATTTTATGCAAAACATTTGAAATTTGACTCATTGTACGAATGGCAAACATGTCCATACATTCATGAAAGTATATAAAACTATTAAACAAACACTTCCATTGATTTAAAGTAATACAATTTCTAGATAATTTCAACAGCGATAAATATCTGCGACAGATTTCCTTTAAAATAATTTAGTAATTTAAACAAGTTTATAAAAATATTGACAAATAGTATTTCTGAGAGAAAAATTAATTTTATTTTCAATTTTTAGTGCATCCTTATGTATAAGCCATTTTAAGATCAAATGAACATAAGCCTCATTAAAACAGTCCTGCATCATTAATTGGCAGAAATTTTTCAGAGATCGCAAAGGCAGCCAGACTTCAACAACTATCATGTGTATGTCACGCAAAAATGTTAGTTCAAATATTTGTACATATGGATTATAAATTGATTTAAAGTGTCCTACTTATTTACAGAAAATTATAATTGCATTTCTTAATTTTTTTTAATAGCACTTGATATCGGCTGTTAGAATGGTAATTATTTTTTGACAGTTTAAAAACATAATATAAAAATTTCTCACATACCATCATCCCGTTTGTATCTATTTATATTTATTTTTTAATTAGTTTTTTTAATAATCTCTTCGACCGTCTTCGAAAAGGACAAAAGTGTGTAAATCGTTTTTCTGTCTCCACAAAAAGTTCTAGCTATGGTTTGCACAAGGGACTCTATAATCGCTTCAGAGACAAATCTGACGATTTGCCTTCTGTGTCCGGCGATGTCCGGGCAATAAAACATAAATACGAAGTCTAAACGTCAAGATGTAAATTCTTCTCTGAGTTATGATTGTAGCAAACAAGTTAAACCTTAATTCTGTGTTCAAATATAATCAAATATTAATATTGGGGAGACTTGAAAACTAATCATGAAAAGAATTGCACGTGTGATTGTAAATTCGGATATTCAAAAAAATATGTCTCTAAATGCTGTTTCCATCCTTCAAAGTTTAAAAATGACTTGATAAATGATTGCATTGCTTATGAAATACATTAGATATACAGCAGTGAAAAGTCGAAGTTTTTACATCTCAGTCTTTCAGAGGGTTAAACCAAGGTACTTGAGTTAAACTTTATCATGATACTTTATATTTTACTTGTAAAATAAATCATAAATCCAAATCAAAAGTTTTTACATCTCAGTCTTTTAGAGGGTTAAACCAAGGTACTTGAGTTAAACTTTATCATGATACTTTATATTTTACTTGTAAAATAAATCATAAATCCATAAATATCATCCTAGCTTTTATTCCTTAATAGTATCATTCATAATTTATTTCTCAGATAACTGAATAAAAGATTTCCGCATAAATCTATTTTTTACCATTTAAAAACTTTTCCTGTTTTAACACCAACAGAATTTTCTTTTTTAATATGTATTATGCATACAAGTGTGTTGAGTTCTTAAATATAATTAATGTCCACTTAACATAGTCGAATGAACACGCAACAACACAAAGACTTCATCTCTTTTAATTCTCATATCATGGCGTGCATAGTAACGATAAATTGTACCTTCTAAAAATTTAATGAAAATGTTGCTTCCAAGTTGTGTTGTTCATTAAAAAACGGGTTCATTTTTTAAATGAGAAAGAAATCATTATTTAAATTATGTAAAATGTTCCTAATCAATCTATTCAAATTTAAACTTGTTCACATTTTAATTAATTAGAAATTAATACGTCATTATTATGGCTTTTCTTACTTTACAAGAGCAAAAGAAAAAGTTCGTTTAAAATATATTCACGTAAAAGTTCACATATCAGGATTATAATAAGGCTAATTGAATGGCTAAAACGAATTGTCGGATTTATTGACGCATAATGGCTTCCGCTGAGATAACTTATTTTTAAATTATAATTCACTATTGAGACTTTAAAATGACACATATTCAGTTCGATTGTCAGTGAAACCGCCTATTACAAATCAACTAAGATTTTTAAAATTTTATTTTAGGTATTCATTTGTTTGTGGAATGTGTTGAATAACGCTGTTTTTGGCATAGTAGTATATTCACTATTCAATCCTATATATTACAATACAGGGTGTCCCATAATTATTGGAACAAACTTAAGCGGAGGTAGGGCACATAATAAGGAATCACATAGCAATGAGGAGTCAATAAATTGTCTTCCCTTACCTGTTAATATTCACTTTGGGAAAAGAATTAAAATATTTGTCTAATTTCTTAAGCAAGTTTTATACGCATTGGAATTTTATCCAAAACTTTCACCCATGAAATGAAATAGAATTTTTAAACGATTCGTTTTAGTCAAGTGTTTTCTGCGAAAGATGCATTAGTGTTTGATGAACAAGAGTCATAAAATTCGCTATTATTACAGCACTGGCTCCAAAGTGATTATTGACAGATACATGAAGACGACGCTTGCTAACCCACATTGCTATACAGTTCTGAATCTATTACGTGCCCTACCACCCTTTAAGGTTTGTCCCAATCATTATGGAACACCCTGCATAAGTCGATGTTTTTGCCTTATTGTCACAAAAATGTGGTCCAATTTTAGTCAACGTCTCTGTATAGTTCCAATGTCTCGAATCGAACTCTATTCTTCAAAGAATGTCTGCAGTCATACTGAGGACCATTTTAACCCAGACAGAGCATGTAGGTTTTCTGGACGTCCGAGAACGTCTTCTGAACGTTAATAGACGTTGCAATATAAAATTATGGTTTGGTAGTAGCACAAATATTATCTCTCCACTTTTTTAATTATTATTCTACTTTTTGATATAATTCGAATAGCCTACGGTAAAGTCAGTGAATACAGGATTTCCATGAAAAACCTCGCACTTTGCAGTCAAGTACACCTGAGGGAACACAATTAAAATTCTGTATATCTAACCCTACGAAAATTACTGAATTCGAACCAATTTCTAATCACCATAGCAATTTCACAATATACGTGTTTTGCATTTAATAGTGTACATTGTTTTACTTCTTATTATTCAAATTACTCTGCAGTAGAAACTTGGAAAAGAAAAAGACGCTCTGGTCGAAGTGTGAGATTAGATTAACTGTCGTAAAAGCACTGCCCATGCATCAGCTACATGTTTAGGTTTTCTGAAAGTGATCATTTTAAATGTACGTACATTCAGCTTTCAAGTTAGCATTGTTGTCAATCCTTTTTTAAAGACACGAGTGGTTTGAAATGAAGTGTATAATTTATACACATGATGTTTATTTTAAATTCATGTATTGTCTTATTGTATTATGGTACATAGCACTTAATAGTAAAAATTAATTATAATATTACATAAATTGTTAATATTAACCGAAACTGTTTTGTGGTGCTCAAATGTTTTCTGGGTGTACGAAAAACCAAACTAAAACATGTAAATGTATTAAGAAATATTTTTATAGTGAGAGCGATTTCACATGTAAGAAAAACATAATTTACTTATTTTTCATTTTTTTATTTATTTTATCTATATTTTTCAATGCTTCAATTCTGAAAAATAAGCGAATTCCAACATAAAAATAAATGAATTCGAAAGAACGTAGTATTATGCTGAAAATTCTCTGTTGTGGATTACTTTTGACAGCATGATAAATGGGCCTTCAATAGCGCATTTTCCTTAAATAAATATACAATAGTAAGTAATTTTCCCTACCGACCTTATACAACTTTTCAACTAAAATAACACATTAATCTTGTTTAGAGTGAATTATATTTATAAATTTTGTTAAATATTTGATAAGCAGCTTATATATGAAGTAGCTCCTTTAAGGTGAATTTATTGACATCTTCTAATGGAATTTTATCTTATTTGCTTATTCATCGTATGTGTATTTCTGAATCATTTATATTCAGAATTAGAAATGTGAAGTTTAAAGGTTGGGAAATTTACAAATATATATATATATATATATATATATATATCTAAAGGAGAAATTTCTGTTTCTCTTTAACTGATTTTCAATAGCTTTTTTGCCGCATAAATAAATTAATTAACTAAAAATTAATATCTCCAATCATTTCATTATAAAATTATTTTTATGGAATATGTAAGATAGTAATTTATTTGAGTAACTTGCTACCTACTTATTTCGCATAATTCATTATTGAATTTCGATTTTAATGCGGTTCAAATTTATATTTATCTACGTAAAAATTATCGAGTAACATGTATACCTAGGGTAAGGTATTAGGGAAAGGTGGTCCGAATTGATCCTTGCGGTCAAAACGATCCACATATATTTTCTTAAATACAGGTAGCGCTATCTACTGGGTAGCACAAAAACTAGTTGTGCTAAGTCAGGAAGAAGCAACGGCGATATTTAAGCACGATCAGTGTATTACGTGTGTGAGAAGTAGTCTTGAAAACACTTTGTTTTATCATATTTCTTATAAGTATAATCATGTCTCTCCATTAACTTTTCTATTAATTTAGAAGTACATCTTTTAATGTACAAAAATATGACTCGGTTTACTGAATAGAGTGTGTTTTTAGATGAGAATTACACTTGTTATGTTTCTCGGCGTGTTCCAGTAATATGACCTAAAGTGGAAAGCCATACTGCCGGGTAAAATGATCCATCAACTGAAGAAACTCGAATACCGGGTCCTAGTAGTCTGGGCTTTTAAGACGTTCTTAAATTGTGCGACTCCCCATTTCATTGATTGATTGATTTCTGCGTTTACTCTAGGCCATAACTTTTGAATAATAATTTTCAAATATTCCATTTTTTTTTTTTGTCTGTGACATTTTTTATTTTAAAATTCTCATAAAATAAAGTATGCATATGATATGACTGTAAAACTTATTTTGTTTCATTATGTATAGTACTAATTATTTTACTTCTTTTATTTTGCCGATAAAAAACAATTTACAATTATTTTCAAATGAAGGATCATGTTTCCCACAGGTGCGGGTAAAATGATCCTTTGGAATACATATTTAAAATTATATTTTTTTATAAATTAGTTAGGGTTTAAAACATTATTAAAATACGTTTATGATGCAAAATATAGCGTAAAATATTGTGGTAAAGTGCCAAAGTTTGATTTACCATTCATGGTATTTTATGCAAGTTTTCCTCTTAAGGAGATCATTTTGGGATACCTTCCCCTACATATTATGTTACTGTTTTTCAAATTTCTGTACATTTCTTAGTTTCTTTAATTTAAATTAAATATATTTATCTGTAAATTTTAAAAGTTATCAAGCACATCTCTAATAGTATAGTGAAAATGCCTCTTTTTTACTTTAAGGTATAATGCTATACAAGAAGAGTTCGAGTAATATACAGTGGACTCGCACTACAGCGCGATCTATATTACGCGTAAGGATATTACCCCTCCAACATAACACGAGATTTTTGCAACAACAGTAAGAAGCACCAACATTCATTTACTCATTACTTTTACTGGGAAATGTTAATATGTGGTTATAAATAGGTTATAACAGTTAGAGGATTGTTTATAAGTGTTTGAAACAACTATGTATGTGTCTCGAAAAATCGGATACATATCCTATCACACGTCGAAATTTTCACTTGTGCGAGGATTCTTTGACAAATTTGCCGAGTAAGTCAAGATTCCATTGGACAGTCTGAAAATGTAAAAAGCAAATAAGTGACTGTCATATCATTTTGTAGAAAATTTCCATAAGCAAGCATAATCATTAAAAAAAAATTTTTGAATGCAACAAAAACCTTAATCCTTGAATTCCAGTTAAAAAACTGATTAAACATTCTTATCAGTTTAGAATGTATTTATTTGAATTCATCAGCTCTTAGATTTAACATCTAAAGAGGGTGAATGCAGTAACAAAAACCTATAGGGAATATATATAATCCTGTCTAATCAAATTTTATACTGAACAAAAAAATAAGAGCTACAATTACAACCACTGGTAGACCTTTGTTCAGCGTTAGATTCCACTGAAACTTTTGCAACGTTTTCCTGGTTTTCTTTTTGTATGCCTTCGTATGCTCAGGCAAATATCGCCTATAAGGAATCTATAATTTTTAATTATTTTTTGCAAACTGTTAGTTGTCATGTACAGGCTTACTCTCAAAAATCCTTTCTAAATAATTTAAGAGGAATTAGGAGTATTTCTCCAATTTTGATAACAAAACTGACTGAGCAAAACACGTCTGAAAATTTGTGAATTCGTGAGACTGAAAAAATGTAAAAAAACAAATGAAATTGGTTTACATATTGTAGTCGCTCAAGGGCTTTAAAATTTGCCGAAATTTAGAAAAATACCCATTCTAACGGTAATTTAAAGCGTTTTAAAATTAGTCACTTTCCAAATATAATTACAATTCTTATGCATTAGAGCTACAAATTCATCAGCATCATTGCCTACAATGTTAATAAAATTTGTGGGGGGGGGGGATTGCATACAACGGCAGATTACAGTTCGAGGAAAGAAATACTAACATACATTATTTTTTCTTTGTTAAATACAAATTTAAATGTCTAAAAACAAATAACTTTAGACCATTAACCGTATTTATAAACAGATATATTTATAGAAAAAAAAACCTTTCCAGTTTTATATTTTATATTACTTGTTCTTGGGTAAAGGTCGTTGAAATATGATTTATGTGCGAAATTAGGCATGGTTTACCTGAACAGTGTAGTCATATTGATAAAAACATTCTTAAACTGAGCTCCAAAAACTGTTCCTGATGTTTCTGTCATGTGCTTCCCGTATCTTCTACTACCTGTGCTGTGTACTAGGAATGTCTTGAATGTTGTACTCCTGTTAGGAATTGAGTCACTTTGGATAAGTAAACTTAAAAGTAAAAGTGCATCATTACAAGCACACAAAAATTAAAAGTAGGAGGGATGCGGTTTTCAGGTGGTAGAAAAATTTCACCTTTTGCCAGCTACAATAAAAATAACTTAGTTATGAAAGCAGGGAAATGAGAAAATTAAACAGAACAAAGGTAGGTGCGCAGAAAAAAGAATGCACAGAATTTTCACTTTGTAATGTAAGCTTTGAAATTTCGAATCAAGGTTCATGGATGTTAGGCGATCTTCTTTCCAGTGATTGAAACTTTTTGTTTCAGAAATGTTTATCCCTCCAATCTTTCTTATTTATTATAGTATTCAGCATCTTTCTGCAGAACCAATCGAAAATAAATACAAACCTAATGAAGTAAGTAAATTCTTCTTTATACAAAAAACTTCAAACTTGTGTTTAATAATTTGTCATGTTATAAGAAGGATATACTTATTTCAGCAGTATAAAAACTCCATATTATTTTTAAGTATGTTAATCTAGTTAGATTTCTATCGATTAGTTTTATTGTACGAAATAAACACTGAGTATTATCTCGAACGAATTTTTTTCTATTAAATAAACGTAGTGAAATTCAATATCAATTGTGATAGGCGATTTAACAAAACATGCATAATCAAGGTGTGTTTGGTCAAATTAACATGCGTAAAAATTTGTTTAGTTAAAAAGAAACGCATTTTTTAAAGTTTCTGTTTAAATTGCTTTTTACTGAATTATGTAGTTTGCTTTTACAAAAAAAAAAAAAAAAAAAAAAGAAACAAACGTTTTTTCCCTCTATTCAATTCAGATTATTTTAGTTAAATAGGTTAATGTCATGCAAATTCAAACGGATGTAGCGAATTGCTTACAATTGCGTGATTAATTTGTAAAGTTTTTAAGAATTACTTCAAGGAGGTAGCCAAAACAAACAGAATAAATCATTGAGCAGAGAAGTTTTCCGCATACACTTAATTTCATCACGTTTTATTCAACTAAAGAGTATGTGCGATTCGTATTTTAAGCAAGTTTATTCATGCGAATTTGTAATTTGTAAGCCTGGCATAAAAATGTGTGCTTTCACAGCAATTTTGAATGCGGTTTCTACACAGCATTTAAATTGATTAACTTTGTATTACATTTAAATCTGTGTTGTTAATCATAAATATGTAGTATGTCGTCTAGGGCTAAATATTGCAGGGATTTGCTTATTTTGTGACAGTTTGTCATAATAGTCCTGTGTTCATAGAAACACGAGTATCACCCCCCCCCTTCTTAGCTTTTTTTTTCCAACATTTATTCACCATAGTACATCAATCACGAACACCTTTCAGCGGTGGAAATATATGGAACAAGATAAAAAGATGCCAGCATCAAATTTACTTGGATAACCACGATATAGCGCATGTCTGTGCAGTGCATTCCGGTCATTCTGATTTTAAACTTGACAAATTTAATACCTCATTTGATTGTGATGTCAAATTTTACGAAAGTATGGTATCACTGATTGTCGATATACTTTTCATCTTTACCCACATATAACTGAATTCTCCATTTTTAATTCAATTAAGTTTGATAAATTCGAAAAATCGCAATTTTTGGTAAATGTTTGTTTTAGAGGAATTATAAAATTCCGTGGACTATACAGTATTGTAGATATTTTACTTAATTGATGATGTGTTCATTTTTTATGTATGAGTTATACTACACTTCTGGACATTCAAAATATAACACAAAGAAGGAAGCATGTAAATGAAATAAAATTAGCACCATGCGTTTGTGGCAATGCGATTGGTAAATGATTAACATTTCATCGCAGACGCACATTACGGACACCTGTAGCGCCACCTGCAAGTGCTATATAAATGAAGAAAAGAAGGCCGTTTAGAAGTACTTGCATATTTTTTCCGTGTTTTTCTTTTGTGAAAGCAACTTCAGTATGCCTCGTAGAGGAAAACGAGCATCTTTCCAGCAAGTTTTGGCGTTCGGTCGAGGAAGAATAGTGGCCTATAGGGATTGCGAATTATCCTTCAGAGAAATCGGTGTTCGCGTCGGATGAAAAGAAGCAATTATGATATGGATCTGTAACCACTGGATACAGGAGAGAACGAACCAGACCTGCTGGCGGAGTACCTTCCCAGTGCCTTTCTGCCTTTACGTCCAGCATCGGCCCGGCACTGCAAAAAGTAACTGAATCGTACCAAAAGTGGTCGCCCGAGAAGTACCTTGCCGGAAGCCTGGGAAGGCAACGGGACTCTACTGGCATACTGCATGTGCCGGCCGTTACTCACAGTAAATACACTGGACCGTTAAGTTTATAATGCCCAAAATGAAACGGCCGAGTGCCGGCGATTATTAAAAATAAAGGCACTGGCATGGTATCTTAATAGTGACTGCAATATAATGGCACGCTACCGGATTAGTGCCTATTTACAGTAATGCTGTCATAATTAAAATACGAGCCAGTGGCGGATTTGGGGTAGGGGGCTTATTCATCAACCCCCACCCCCACCCCGCAAAATATAAACATTCCTTAAGGGTAACATTTTAAAAAATAAAACATAAATGAAAGATAAAAACAGCAAAATCCGTCGGTCAATCGTTTGCAAATTATGTGCGCCTATCATTAGTGATCATAATTGTGTGCAGTTTTCATAAACTGCAATTTTCTTACAAATTTCCAGTCGCTTAAGATTTTTTTATAAGAGAGGCGGTAACACATTTCAGAATCAACATAAAATCATTTATAAACAGTTTAATTTCAATATTTCAAGAGTCAGAGATTTTATAAATGAGCTATAGTACTTTACGGTTAGTATATATACATATATATATATATATATATATATATTAATGACTATGTCATTTTATCTCTCACCCCCCCTTTATTGAAAATTCTCCGAAAAATGTGCCCTCCATAAATAACGACATAATTTTACATATATTTAAGTACTATTACTTCACAAAAGCTTTAATCTATTGTTACAATATTCCGCAAGCTGCGAATAGGCATCCCATGTATTTATCTATAAATAGGTTACATTTAAGGCAGTACCCAGGGGGGTGGTCCCCCCGACATTTCAGTTTTTGCATACAATGTAATAATGAGGAAGTTTTTTAGTGGAAAATCCTACCTTTTTCACCGTTTGCACCCACCCCGTAATTTTTTTCTGGGTACGTCCCTGGTTACAATCATAAAAATTTCAACATAGGGTGACCAGGTGAAATACACGAAAGATAAGATAAAATGACATACTCGATTAATATCGTTTTAATATGGCAATAATGAAATTAAAAAATTATGGGGTTCAGGGGTCCCCTCTGACAAGGCTTGAATAGCCGAGTTTATATATATACATATATAAATCAAAATCTTACAGGAAGTAATAATAAATAAAGTTGCACTATTGTTACACATAACATTAGGGTAACATTTTGTTTATTATAAATTTTCTTTAGATCAAAATATTTTTTGTTAGCTATTCTGAAAAGAAATTCCTATATCTACCTGCTGTATACTACATGACTTAAATTTTACGGAGGAAAACACTTTTATACACTAAAACATACTATGAGAGTATATATATTAAAAAAGGTGAAACTTAAAATTTACCTGTTATTTTCCCAACTCTTTAACAAAAAATCCAAGGGCTTCGAAATCTATTATGAACCAACAAGATATCATCATTGAAACAGTGTTGTTATTGACAAATTGTAGAAGAAACAAACTTTTATTTGATGTCTTGGAAACGATTACAGTATGGGGGTGGCTGGGAGACCGTTAGCTTTGATGGTTAAAAGGGGTCTGATTAAACGGAAGTCAAATTCAATGGAAGAATGATCAGGAGGTTGGCGAGAAAGTTAAACTTGGCATATTTAAAGAACGCCCAAACGAGAGCCAATAATATATTCATTATTAAAGACGCCGAAAATCGCAGAATATTCCTAGTCAACAGAGAGAATGGGAAGACATAACAAAGCGCCGGGCACCAAATTATTGAGGAAAAAGGCAGCCAAAATTACAGTAAACCCGTGTGATAGAAAATTATTTCAGCTGTATTTTTAACTGAGGTGAGGCCATGTCCATATTTGGTAATGAAAGGAATAAAGTGATGTACGTTCTGCATGAGAAACAGATGTTTCTTAACAGCTAGGAAAGCTAAAGAAATGTAACGGACTTATTATTGACATGGAACAAAGGACGATAAAATAAAGCATAGATAGATAAGCAGTTAATTGAAATTAAATATGTGGAAAAAGGCGCAATACAAAATTTTGAAAGACAGAGTAGTTAAAAATGGGAAGAGAATTTAAAGTTAAAATGCTTGATTTAAAATGTTTTAAATTTAAGAAAGTAAACACAAATAAAAATTATTATTAAATATGTGATCTTCATCACAGGGGTGCCCGAAAGCTAAAAACGCTAGAATGTCTCACAAAATTGCATGAAATATACTTGACATCCAATAAACAAGAATTCAAAATTTCGGTGGGGGGGGGGCGTGTCAAGCCCCCAGGACACCCACCCTGGCTACGTCCCTGCATAGGAAAAAGTCATCAGTTTTGTTTTCAGGAACGATTCAACAAACTATAAAAAAATTAATATAAAGTATACAGATTTTACGAATAAACTTTACAATTCTGTACATACGTGTCTAATACAGTGGGTGGGGGTAGGGGTTTCACTGTAGGTGTAGTGAATATTTTTATACCATATTGAACTTGTTTGTATTATTTTAGTTTTAGTGCTAAAATATGAAAGTCCAATATGAACGAATTCACCACCCCCACATCCAATAATAATAATAATAATAATAATAATAATATGAACGCCTATCAGAGTTTGATTAAGCCAACGTGCGGCCTCGGGCCGACATCTGATATAGGTCCCATTTATTTAAATGAAATAACGAAATTTTATGCTAACACTACGAAATATTTACTGGCCCATTACTTCTAAAAAGTGCTGGCCCGGTACATTTTAAACAGTACCACGCCGTTAACTATGCTGTGCATGTTTTAGACACATGGGCGCGACAGCCATTTCGCCATTACTGGCAATGTACTGCCGCATATGCAGTTTTCAGGCATTGGTATTCCAGTGACTTTAAACTGACGGCAATGTACTGTGCTCCCGGCATACGGCACTTTGCCAGCACGGCGGGTACCTTGCCGTCATTTTGCGGGCAGTAGTGTGTTTGCTGGGGACGGCTCGACGGGGTCGATTGCACCCATCTTGTCGCACCACTACACGTGAACGCGGTCATATTGTACGCATCGCAGTTATGGATCGCTCTGCCACAGCACGAACTTTATCATAACAAATACTGTCTGCTGCGCAACAATCGGTGCTCGCATGTACTATTCGACATCATTTGCGGGAGAGTGGAATGTCTGCAAGTCGTCTATTGCTGCATTTACAGTTGAGTCAAAATAAAAAAAACGTTGCTTTTGACAACGGTAATGGTGTGCTTGACGCTCATCACACCATTGAAGCACCGACAATGGTGTGATGAACGACGACCGAACCTAATGGACAACCGAATGGAACATTGTTTTTTAACTGCGAAAGTGAGGTCTTGTTATTTTTGTACAGCTCATCAGGAGTATGAAAATTTGAACATTTAACGAAATTCCAATACTTTGTGATGAACGCTAATCTACAAACTCTTTGGAGTTTGCCTGTTTATTCATAAGCCAAACTGTCTGCTAGTGGTCGATATTCGACCATAAAGCATTATTTTTTTTTTTTTTTTTTTTTTTTGAGAGTGAATAAAGTTCTTCTGTCAAAGAGTATGTCTCAAGATTCCCTATACAGTGGAACCTACTAAAGTGACCACCTTCGCTAAGAGACCCTCTGTCTATATAGACCACTTTTATACAATTTCACTTTACAACCACCATACTTTTTTGTGAAGACGGTGTTTTTGTAAAGACTTTAATATTTTGCTAAATGCAAAGGCAGCTCCAGTGAGTACGTCATCTCCCTCTACCGATCTTGGATTTCACACGTTCAGTTTGCGTTTTGAACAATTAAGCTAATCTAAAAAGTCTAGTGGCCCACTCCAAAAATTCAGCCTAGAGCGGTGCTCGGCTAAATCTTCGGAGACCGAACATAAATGCCTATTATGTTCGGAGTTATAAAATCTTAAACCGTCGAAGATTGAACTCTAATTGTTGAGGAGTGCCACTTACCATGTATCAAAACTTGCTGCCTCAATAAATTTGCACTTTTATCGAATGATTGCCCTTGAGATTTATTTACTGTCATCGCAAATGCAGGTATATTTAAAAACTTTTATTTTGGAAGGATATTGTAAAATGTTACCAAAATATTTTATAAGTGGAATTAAATTATTTTATTCCCTTAGGTTCCAGTTCAAACTTTGCAATCAGCAGCATTATGATATATAAACTCGATGCACATTCTTGTTCCATTGATTAATGCTTCATTTGTATTTAAATTTCTGATTAGTATAACGATGGAATTAATTTTCAGAATTAAAATAATGCGGTGGTGGCAAACTATGGTATTTTTCGGTTAGTCGGGCGCAAATCCGCCAGATTTTTTTTTTTTTTTTTTTTTTTTTTTGGAAACGTTTAAAGACTACTTCTGAAACACTGTAGTTACCCAAAACAAAGTCGGAAATTTTAATCCGTATACAAAATGGTATTTATGCACAGAATCCAATATATAAAAAAATATCAATATTTTAAAAAGAAAATTGTATGCTTATTAGTTACATAATGTGGAATCGGGGAAAACGTGTGGAATTAAATTAAAATACCAAATTAAATTAAATTTCCAAAATATGGAAAGGGATTTACAACTACGTACTGGAACTCCCTTTTGGTTTGGCGAAGATCACAATTTTTCACTTGCTCCCCGATAGCCGAAAAAAAATCCCAAACCACTCATAGTCAAAGAATTCAAAAACTCTACTGGATAGTTATTGATTTCAACGTCATCATGGCAAATTATTTAACGTAGCTATGGTGATATGTTCTCTATTCATCAGGTATTTGATTAAGTCAACATTAATAAAAGTACAATCATCATTTTTAAGTTCTATTATAACTGACTTCAATAGGTTATAGAGTATGTTTTCGGAAATATTTCCATACACTTCATTAATAATATTATTTTCACTCCCTATTAATTGCAAAGGATATTTTCAGTAACATTTTCGGAGAAAATCTGCTTTAGCATACTACGTGGCAGGAGATTGTAAAGAAATTCTCCAGCTGGCGCATTTCTGTTGAGCGTCTCTTAGATATCAACCTACCCGGTTCTGTTCGTTTTACCACAGCTTTAAAAAATGGAATTTACAACACTTTGCGCAATTATCTACCGTCTAAAAGAAGCCGCCAAACACAGTTCTAAAGCACATTTCAGTCATTGGTGTTTCACCAAATTGGGGAATTATTTCACTTTTTGCAAATTTTATTATAATACTATAACCTTATGGTACTGCTGAAACTTAGTGTTGTTGTTTCAAAACTGACACAACAATCGAACCATCGCCCGACTTGGCGCAAAATACTGCGTGTCAAATTATTTCTCCAATTTTTTACGGGGCAAAAGCATATTACAAAGAAATTTTAACATTCGCGCAACCACCTCCGAAACGTTTCGAAACTTTAACTATGCCAAATTGCCTGCTCATCCGTTCGCGCAGTGTGCTGCAAAAGGGACACAAAGATTTTCCTTAGCGTATTTATTTATACACAGAGTTTAATTTACAGTCTTCTTATAAAATTTAATTACCATTATTAAGTTTATAATTTATATTTCCTGTCATGTTTACAGATCTTAAAAATCGTGTGAACTATGCTTTATCTTTCATTAAAAACTATATTGTAATATATAACTCTAACATGATAAAATATAAAACAATTAACCGATTATTATTCTACTATTATGAACTTTCAGGTGATTAAAAACCATTCAAAATCAAATGCCTGAAAATGTACAAATTTATTAATTGAGGAATTTGATATCCTGATTATATGAAGCTGTGCCTTTTGCAATGATGATGACTACAATTGTAGCTGTAAAAAATATACTTTTGAGTAACTGCATGAATTTCGAATTATTTAATGCATCTAACGTTTTAATTATAATTTAATTCTAAAGATTAAAAGATAAAGGGGGGTTTTGACCGATTGTGATGTAAATAGAATAAATTTTAGTACTTTCTGGAAACGGAACAAAATAAATCAATAAATTCGACAAAGAGTGGTTTTTAAATCAAACTTTACCGTTAGCATTTTTTTTTATCCAGTAGGCGGGCACTTGCTGCCACAAGCCTTTGCTATTATTAAGGATCGAGCAACTGGCCATTTCATTATGTGGGCCCCCAATGGGCGGCTAGCGTTACCTTACACGATAGGAGTGGTCTAATTTTGAATCAATTACGGATGAGTGATCCAGCACTTGACATCGGCACCTTCAGAGGAATCATTTGAAACAGGAGAACATTGGAGCCACGAACAGCTTTTGCGTGCACCAACTTGTATTGGCGTACACGGTCCTACAGCAGCCCTGCCGAGAGAAGTTTTCACCCTCCCAAGCCGGTGCTCATTCATTTCCCGTGTTCTTATGGTGAAGGAGTTTAGCAACTAGCCACTTGGCCTCACTGCACCAACGATGTAGTAGTTTATCAGTACATTAATATTTCCCTGTTCCACCTCGACGGAATTGATTTTTCCAGAGCACAGAAATACGTTACTGGCTGCAGATGCGAATTCATTTTTAATTTGGATGTGTTTCTGCCGATATCTTACAATCCGCTGAATTTTCGAAATTGTAAATGAATAACACATCACTTGAAATTTAAACGAAAATTTCAGGAGCAAAACTCTCCGAGAATATTTTACCTTCAGGTACAACAAAAGAAGAGTGCTTTTTGTTGGACGGATAAAAAAACAGATACGGTTGTAGAGTTCCTCTATCTGACACTGGGGTTGGGGACGCTGATTTCTATGTTATTTTCACTGCTCAGGAGGCTGGCTAAACCTCGGGTGAGTGATATGCTAATGAGCAATCGGTTTCTGTCGTTGGGTAGGACATTTTATTGAAATTAAGACGCGAGAATGAATCACCTACTATGAAAGTGCGTTTCTCTGCAACGTTTCAGAGATGTCGGAAGAAAACTGCAGTGTAAGAGCCAATAAAGTAGATACGTGGCCAACGTTTTATCGAGTACTCTTACTGCCTGTGACAAGAGCTGTATTTACAAAAATTCATGTAGATATTTTAAATGATAAGCATGTATATTCTAAAAATTCAAAATCCTTACCTGCGTTTTAAAATACTGTGAGATCAAAAAAGGTGGACTTTCTTCACAGTATTATCCGACAGCTAAATGCATAAACTATGAAAAAAATGGATTTAAGCAATATGATAAAATCTAAAAAGAAAAGTAGTTCGCTATGTTTATATAACTTGAAAGAACTTTCTATAGCGAACGCATACTTATAATGAAAATTACATATCTCTCTCTACATATGGAAGATGTTATTAGCGTACTCTCTTTTTATATATTATTACTTCATAATTTTCAAGTAATTTCAACAAGCAAACTTTCTCTACATTCATGGAATAAACAAAGCTTTAGAAATTTGGGTGTTTCATATATCTTTATTTTTTTCTTAAAAAGCCAGAACTGAAATGCAATAAACTATTTGTTATTCGAAAGGATACTTTATGGCCACAAAAACAATCTAACAAAATAAAACAATCTTTACGGGAAATGTAACAAATGTGCTTTCAAGTAAAAAAAAGGTACTCGGGCCGTTGGGTTCGAATATCAACTTTATATACCTACTTTCGAAAAAAGTACTATTTCTTTATTAGGATTTCAATACAAAATAAAGCAGTGCTGACTGAATTGGTTAACATGAATTTTATGCTCGACGTTGTCTCACTTTAAACGGATGGTGTTTATATGTATCCGCATTTGTGATTTTGCTATAATAAGATTGAATTTTTGTGTTGGCAAAATAGAATGAATATTTTCGATGTTTATTTAGAATCATATTTCTTTAAGATTTGAAAATAAGTTTTAGAATGTTCAGTGCATTATTCATTAAAATTATTATATATTATTAGTTACGTACTATTATACGTATTATTATATGATGACAATTGTAGTCATTGTACCCTATTTCTCAACGTAGGATAATTAGAGTGGAATTGCTATAAATGATATAGCAATATAATCGATAATCATAAAAATATTGATAATAGTTTTAACACTCTGATAACTTAAAAGAATGGGTCCTTCAAATATGAGTAGATTTACTCTCAAGGTATGAGAGTGAAATATTATATAAGCAGCAAACTGACGTAACTTTTATGATATTACTTAGAAATGTTTAATGCAAACCATTTTTTTCATTCATTTAATCGATTTTTAGAGTTTGTTTACTTAACCATGAATGCCTATGCCTCTAGTATAATGAAAATCATTGCGATCAAATTGTAACTCGCATACTGATCCACTGAAATCCTGATTATTATCTTCGATTTGATCTTTCAAATGCATAACATTAGCACATATCCATTTCTGTTTCAATGTTTTCTCTTTTAAATTGCATTAGTCACGGTTTCTGTTTAGTTTGTTTTATGGAATTAACAATTTTGGAAAATAACTGTTAGCGCGAATTGCTCTTATTTAATTTTCCTTTTTCACATTCTGGCTACTTCTTCCGCTGCACCCTTGGACAACACAGTCGCAAGAAAAATTCCGCATACCGAAATTTTTGAAGGCAAGTTTATTTTATTTTTTATTTATTAATTTACTTTTTCTATACTAAGGAGCACAAAACACCTTTTCACTGTTTAACTAATGAAACAAATTATAGACAATGTTTAAAGTTTGATTTAAGTATCACCGGACAGATGGTTCAAATTGTTCGTTCAATACTGCTGTTCTTTATTTTTACCACTCTAATTAAAAAAAAAAAAATTCCCCAATGGGCGCGCACTTGCTCATCAAGCATTCGCACTACAAAGGCCCAAGCCACTGTCGATTTTATTATGGGAGCACCCAGTGGGAGGACAGCATTACCCCCTATGAAGGGACGGACAAATTAACATCCATGCCCAAGCCGGGATTCGAACCCGAACCCACGGCGTGATAGAATGGTTCTCTAGCCACTACACCACCTGGGTGGCCTAATTTAAGAATGCTTTCCCCAATTTTGAAGTTAGACAACATTTAAAGTGATTTTTCTCTAGAAATTGAGCTTTCAAAAGTTAATAGCATATTACAGCTCTAAAGTGGGGAGGGGGGGGAGGATCGTCATAAACTTTGTTACATAGAACATTTTTTGAATTTTCTTCAAAAGTATACTCTAGCTGCATAAAAATGACCAACTCAAAATGTACAAACAATTTCAACATTTAATTCACAAGCTTTAGATCATTTGTTTTTGATCATTTGTTGGGGGGGCGCCCCCCCCCCGAAATTTCCTTCTGGGTACGGCCCTGCTCTCTCTTGTTTTTTTTTTTTTTTTATAAATTTACCATTTTTCTATAAAGCGCCATCTTCCGAATTTTTTCAACAGACACTATTTTCTAATTTCTGCAGAGCTACGTAAACAGTCTATATAAGTATGAGGAGTTTAAAAGGTGTTATCTCATGTACTTACAGTTTTTATAAAGATGCTTTCTATAGGGAAATTTTAATTACCTGTTATACCTGAGTGTGGCGGAATGATAATAGCAGCAGAACTCGGGAAACATAAAAATGTAGCGAAACTTTTTACCTTTTGTGTTTCTTATCAGGAAAGAATAGCATTCATTTTACAAAAAGCCATTTTCCTGGAAATCAAACAATCCAAACCTTCCTCCGAAACAAACACAACAAGAACTGCGAGTGAATATATAAATGTAAGTGCACATGTAGTCTTACGTCTTTCCTTTCGATGACTTTGGATGTGCATGCTCTGAAATATAAAAATTCGGAAGGGGAAAATAAATAGCAACTAAACCTGTAGCTCATAGCATTTACTCTTGCAAGAGCGCTTGTTGCAAAGAAGTTACTTTGTGAAGCATTGAGGCATAGAATGTTTTAGGAAAAAATACTAATCATTATAGAAAAGAAAAAAAAAGTATAACTATTAAGAACTATTAAGAAATTAAGTATTATATATTTGTATAAATGGTAATGCAATGTAAGTCTTATTTTCAAAACAATACTTTTTTAATGAATTATGCCATTGTAAACCTAATGGCAAAGTATTGTAACCAAAATTTGTGCATATAAAAATTCCCACCACCCTATCATATCCACTAGAGGTGGAGACGGAATATAGAAATTTACCTATTCCTGAATACAAAATTATCAGACGAATGTGCAGAGAAACCTATAGATGAGGAAGCATTCAATTTTTCGCGAGCTGTTTTGACTTTTCTTTTTAAAGTTGCCTAATATACTGAAAATGTATTCGTTGATAACATATACCCCATTAATCCATCTATAATATCTTTTACATACTTTCTTGCTGCCAATCTCCTCTACTTTTTTTTCTTTTGCATGTTTTTATCATCCTAAAGCAATGTAATGATTAACCAACCAACATAGCAATAACCATATTCCATCTTGCTCAAGTCGACTAATTGTATATTTAAAAACACTCATAAAAAAACAATATAAGTTTGTGATAGAGTAATCGTTGAAGTATAGAAATAACTTTACAGCTAACCCAGCAATCACACTACTGACCGCAAAATGACGGCCGGGTACCCGTCGTGCTGGCAAATTGCCGCATACCGGGAGCAAGGTAGATTGCCATCGTCTGGAAGTCACTGGAGTACCAGTGTCTGAAAAGTGCATATGCGCCAGTACATAAATAGTAACGGCGAACTGCCATGTGTCTATGACATGCACAGAAAAGTTAACGGCGTGGTACTGCTTAAAATGTATCGGGCCAGCACTATTTGGCAGTAATGGGCCTGCATATATTTCGCAGTGTTGGCATAAAATTTTGTTATTTTAATTAAATAATATTGTTTCACATTCATACGATGTAGAAGTGTTAGGGGATATAAATTCCGGGCACCCAAAGGCAGGGTCACTGCAAAGATTTTTTTTTTTAGGGGGTGGGGATGTAAGGGGAGAAGTTCATATTGTGCCTTCAAATATTTAAGTACTAAAAACTAAAATAATACAAACGAGTTCAGTATGCTGTAAAAATGTTTACTACACAGAGTGGAACCTCCACTCTGTATATGACAGTATATAACCCCCACTATGTACAGAATTATGAACTTTAATGTTTAATGTTTAATTTAAAATTTTTATAATTTATATTAATTTTTTACAATTTTGCTAAATTTTTCCTGAAAACATATTTGGAGACTTTTTTCTACGTTAAGCCCCTTTTAAAATCTACCGAATTAGGGTGCAGAAATATGTTAGGGAGTATTACACGAAGACCAGTCAGGGTTTAATTTGCATGAGAGCTCAGCTCCTGTAGTCTTTTTTTCTTCAGAGAACTTTAGATTAAATTTAAAAAAATTTAACAGGCTACATAATTGCTTCTATTGATATTTTTTTATTATATTAAATATAGCAGTGGTAAAACAAATGATTACTTAATTTTTAAATATAAATTCGGTAATTAATGCTCAAATTTACAATAAAACAAATTAGAGCTCCCGCAGTTATTTTATTAGAAATTCAGCAATGAGAAATAACATGTAAATCAGTATTTACATGTTATTTCTTTCTATCTGTTTGGATTACTCTCGAATCAATGTTTTATTTCGCACTCTTTTACGAGCCTCAAGTATGATACTATAGAAGCAAGAGGTCAATATATCTACCGAGGGTCAACTAATCTATCACGGCTGCGAGATAAGCAAGAATCGAACTGTTATCGTGGATTTGGCTATATTAATTCAGAATATTTATACGAAGTACAAATGAATTTTTTATGCATTTGAAGATTGGCGAATTTCATTAAAACAGAAGTGGCGAGTTTTTGTGTCTAATAAGTATAGTAACCCATTCTTTTTTCTTTTGATGTTTCATTTCGTTTCGCAAATCTTGAAACGTTGAGCAGGAGGCCAGTTATGAAATATGCTTTTTAGGATACAAAGTTTTTCCGGTCGTTGTTGTAGACTTTCGAGAAGGTTATTGCTATAGACTAGTGAGATATCCCTGTTAGGAGCAATAATAATTATAATAAGATTTGCTTCTGCGGTGATATCTTCCTGGTTATGGATACAGAAAGTGGATTTAAAAGTTTTACAATTGGATTTAACATTTTTTAAACAGTCGGGAAAATATTACAGGTAAATTTTTACTTTTACTGTTTTTAATGTACACACGGTATCCTCCGGTGACTTTAGCAACTAATTTAAAGATTAGGCGACTTTTTGAACCAAAAAACGTCATTTTCATACTATTTTCTAGTTTTGGCTTCTTGTAACTTACTCCAGGCGACTCATTTGAAAATCTGGTGTTGGTTTTTGTCAACTCCCATTTTTTTTAAACTGCTACTGAGCTTTCAGCAAATATTCTAAACTGTTTTTTTTAATCGTGCTATAAAAATAAATGTATTATATGTTCTGTTATATATATATATGAAGTTTTTAAATTTATCATTTTATTCAATCCTTCTTAAATGAAGCTAAATTAAGCATGATTATTTATTAATTACAAATTCATTCAAAAATGTTACTACTTTGGGAACTAAAATTGAGAAATGGCTACTAAACTGGTGACTTTTTTTAAGTCGGTGATGTTACTAACGATACTTATTTTAGTGTATAAAAGTACTTTCCTCCATAAAATTTGAATTATGTAGTATACAACAGATATAGATACAGAAAATTTCTTTTCAGAATAGCTAACATTTAAAAAATAATTTGATCTAAACAAAATGTACAATAAAGCAAAATGTTGCCTTAAAGTTATGTGTGTAACCATAGTACAATTTTATTTATTATTACTTCCTGTAAGATTTTGATTAGTACATACACACAGACATATATATATATATATATATATATATATATCAATCATAAAGTATTATAACTCATTTATAAAATATCTAACTCTGAAATATTGAAATTAAACTGTTTATAAATGATTTTATGTTGGTTCTGAAATGTGTTACTGCCTCTCTCAAAAAAAATCTTTTGCGACTGAAAATTTGTAAGAAAATTACAGTTTATAAAAACTCCACACAATTCACTAATAATAGGCGCACATAATTTGCAAACGATTGACGAGTGGTTTTTCTTATGCACATCAATGTATCCATTTATCTATATTCATACATATATAGATATATCTCTTAATTTTTATTTCAAGGAATTCCAGAAGCTGTTCTTAAAAGCCCTCATATCTGGTTCCACAATCACTATTTTCCTATGAACTATTTCATTATTTTCTTCAGAACTTAATAATCTAAATTGTACCCATTAGTTCAAATTGCTTTCTATAATTGAAAACCAGTTTTAGCCTTTAAATAAAACTGAAGTGGGGGTATTTAGTAGAAAATGTGAAATGACAAAGACACTTTAATGAAATGAGATTTCTTAGAGAAGAGTTTTTTAAATGTTCTGAAAGTTTTCTACCTACACGTATCCGTCTCTTTTATATTTCCAAGGTAAATTGTGCTATTCCTTGTATGTAAATTTATAGAAAATGGTTATGACTTGGAGCTCAAGAAATTTAGCAGTTTTCTACAAATAACTATATTTATTCTTAATTACTAAAAGTGAAACAAGTTGATGATTTCGTAAGATACCATACTGGGAATATTTACACCATTACATTATTAATGGCACTGGAAGAAGTTAAAATTCAACAATAAATTAATAATTTTATAAACTAGTTTGAGCTATATTTTGAAACCATCAAATGTTGTTTAAATTTAGCATTTATTTAACAATAGGCACATTTATTTAACACTTGCTTGTCTATTTCAAATATTTAAAAGATATGTGCAAATGATGTCTTTAAAGACATAAATTAGAATGAAATTTAAAAAAAAACAGGATTTCTTTCCTCCAAACTATGGAGTAATTTAGAGCTGTTTAAAAACACAATTATATTTTATACATGTATGAGTATTTTGAATATATACTTTTAGTAATGTTCAATAAATTTAATTTCAATTTTGAATTGTATGAATATCACAAATCTAGAAATTTTCTTTTTTCCATGTTTGCACTGTCACACATAGCAATGCGAAATTTCATTTTTATAAACCAAACATCGATTAAACTCCAAAGTTTTAAGAATGTAATAAATGCAAATAAATATTAGTATAGAATATATCTTTTGATTTATATTAGCCCTTTGAGGCGCAACCCTTTCCCAGTGCTGAAAAAACGGTAGCCGTTGCCATCGCTCGACTTAACTACCAGCAAGATGGCGGACGATCGAAACGTTCATCGCGTGCCACAGATCTAGAGACCCTTTTTTGACGACAGCTGGCTGTGCCGTACAGCCAGCTGTCGTCAAAAAAGGGTCTCTACAGTCTGTCGTCAAAAAAAAGGGGTTGACATTTAACAATGTGTGATCATTGAGTGACACAAATGTGAAACTTAAGCCTCATTAATCTTTTTGAGTGCCTCTGTATAAGAACTGTTGAATTCAATTGTATAATTTTAAGCAGGAAAAATTTCTTTACAGATGTCATACACATTTTTCAAATGTTTTTGCTATCAAACATATTTGCAGAAATCAGACCATAGTCAGACAGGTGGAAAAACTGTCAAAAGATTTAAGTTATATACCAGATGATTTAAATAAGTAGCAATGGGATTTAAACTTTTACCAATGTTTTTAAGAGTTCCTTCAAACAATTTCACGCAATAGATAAAATACATTTTCCTGAAAGATGTTTTACATGCTAGCCAAAATGCAAACCAAAACGCATTAACTGATGAGACAAGATAATGTTGTAAGCCAACGTGCATTTAAGAGGGGAAACGTAGCTAGGTGCAGAAGGTAACCCATGAGAGCAAAAGATAACGCATCAAAGCATCCATACGAAAATTAAGATAGCAGACCGAGATGACATGCCGAAGCCGGTCTGTTATCTTAATTTTTGTAATGGTGATTTATAAGTTGCCTTTTGCTGCTTATGTGCAGTAAGGCGGACCGAAAATGCACTTTTGCACCGATTTTCAAAATCGATGAGAGTCTAGTGCGGAAAAATTTTAATTGGTTTGGTTTATAATCCAGTAAAATTTTCTTAAATCAGACAATATCGTCAGATGGCACCGGTGCGGCGGCTTTAAATTGAGAATTTGGGCCAAAACAGACTTTTGTCCCAGAAAACACAATTTTTGAGAATTTTCGAAATAGAAACAGCCGAGTGCCGAAAAGTTGTCCCTTGAGTTGGTTAATAACCGTGTAAATTTTTATTCTTTTTTAATCAGGCAGTATAGTGAGGTGGCACTGGTACCTTTAGAATCGAAATTAGGGATGGGTGCGAAACGATTTTTTGCGAGACGAGACAAGCATTTTAAGAGACAAAGCTTTTAGGTTGCTTCGCGAGACGCGAGACGCCTATTTTCCATCTCGCCTCCATCCTTAATCGGAAATCGGGCCAAAATAGACATTTCCCCCCTGAATACATAATGTTTGCGAGTTTTCGAAATCGATATCAGTCGACTTTGGAAAAGTTGTCTCTTGAGTTGGTTAATAACTGTTTTTTTTTTTTTTTTTTTTTTTTTTTTTTTAATAGGACAGTTCCTTCAGGTTGAGCCGGCACTTTTTAAATAGGGTATTTTGGCCTTCCCGAAAATGAAAGTTACCGGATTTTGCCAATCGTTCACAGCCGAGAGGCTACTTATCTTTAGAGTGCACCGTGTAAATAACTACTAAAGATTTATTCAGTTGAATATAGTACACTCACATGACTCTTAACTAACGGTATAAAATGTGTATAAACCACATAATCAGGTTGCTCAAAGAACATAAAATATATTGAATGTTTTTATGCTTTAAAGCACATTTATGTCGATGGATATTTTTGTCTTCAATGGTCCATCTAAGCAAATATAGTTCGCGAAAGGAAACATAAGCACATAATTCTTGAAACGGTTTGATCGCATCCGAAAAATAATACCGAAAGAAAAGAAAAATATGAATGAGAGATAAAAGAAAGTTTTCAAACAAACATCTAACTCAGAAAAGAATGTTTTTCTCGATCGAAATTTTATCTTTTCAGGTGGCTGTCATAAACATAAGCATTTTCAATATTTAGCTGCTTCTCTTATCCAGGATATTCAGAGACATCTATTTTAGTACTTAACCTTTGAAACATCCTCAATTTCCTGGTGCGAAAACATTTATCCTTTTATATTAAAGAAGGGTGTTGAATCTAGTATATATTTTGAAATACTTCCTTCATATGATATTTTCCTACATGACTTCTGAGTACAGAAAATAGTATAAAGCCGAAATTTGCAAGAAAACTTTTCAACAAAATATTTTGTTACACTATCTATGTTCCTTTATGAATGTAGAAACTTGTGTATTTTGAGTAATTAAAGGAATCGGATTACTTAAAGTAATGATCTATTCGCCCCTATTTCTCACTTGTAAAGCTTGTGATGCAGATCATCACATATCTTATTTTTAATTATCAATTACTTAATTGTTAATTATTTCTAAATTTAATCTGTTCAAAATTTATTCTTTGCACTTTCGATTCGGTTTCTCTTCGCTTCGCCTGTAAAGTTTTTATTTCTGCACCTGCCGTATTTAAAAGCAATCTTCCGTTTTCATTTTGTTTTTTCCTTTTTATTTCACTTTTGTATTTGCAAAGCCTAGAGTTTCAATTTCCATGGTTTGTTTATGACCATATAAGGCATCAAATCTATAAATAGCTTTGGCTTTCATTTTGGGTAACAATTTAGCTGATAGATTTTTTGCTTTATCCTGTTGGCGCATCGGGGATTCAAAAATAATTATATAGAAATGTATTTAACGCCTACTGGCGTCACGTTACTTTCGCACTTTGTTTGGCGTGTCCTTTGGCGTGTTTTGCTTATGTTACTAACCTCTTGGCTTGAGTTTCTCGTCTTACCTGTTTCCAAGAGAACCCGCGTCTTTTTGGGGTCTGCCCAGCCACAGCAGGACTTTATATTTTTGAAGTTTATATGCATTGATATGTTAAAATAAACGTCTTTGCTATGAACCTGGGAGATTACGCCTTCATAAAGCTGTTGTAATATCATTGTTGTTTTGGGTAATTATTTTGTACTAATTTCATGTAAGAGATCACGCGAATTATTGAAAAATAATTTAGCAGTACATATCAGTTTTTTTTTACATTAATATTTCGTTAGGGATTAGTGCAATTTCATCTGGAGTAAAATGAAATTATTTAAAAAATACATATATATTTATATAAGAAACAAACATAAACATAAACCAATTTAGAGAAATATCACTATCTTCTTACTTAAAGATCAACAATGCTGTAATTAATGTAAGCTATATTAGGATGAAAAATCTCGATATCTCTGTACATATAAATACGCTAAGAAAGTCTTTGTGTCCCTTTTACAGCACATTACGCGAGCAGATGAGCGCAAAATTCAACATAGTTAAAGTTCGTATGGGGGTGTTTGTACGAATGATAAAATTTATGCATAATATGTTCATACAGTAAAAAATTAGGGAAATGCGTTGGCACGCAATATTTTTTTGCCAAATCGGGTGATGGTTCCATTGTAGCTTCAATTTTGAAATATAACAACATTAAGCTACTATACGGTTACACTATATATTCTAACATAATATCCAAAAACTGAAATTATCCTCCTACTTTGGTAAAACACCAATATGACTAAAATGTGATTTCGCCCTCTACTTCGCGACTTTTTTTAGAGGGGCAATAAAAACCCCAAGTGTTGTAAATTCCAATGTTTTAAATCTTGTGGAAAAACGAACCGAGCAGGGCAAGTTGCAATCCCAGAGACGCGCCACAGAAATGTGGCATTTTGACAAATTGCTGACGATCGCCATGAAGCGTGCTAAAGCACATCGCACCAAAAATATTATTGAAATACCTCATCAATTAATAGGAGATAAAAATAATATTATTAATGAAGTGTATGGAAATATTTCCTAAAATATACTCTCAGGTAACATGTTAAAGTCATACATTTTAAAATATAAAAATGATGATTGCACTTTTTTTATTGTCGACTTAATCGAATACCTGGTGTACCGAGAACATATCACCATAACTAGGAGAAAATAATTTTTGATGATGACGATGAAATCAGTTTTTGACCCGTAGAGTTTTTGAATTCTTTGACTATCAGGGGTCTAGTTTCTTTTCGGATAGCCGGGAGCAAGTAGTAAATCATCGAGTAATTGTGACTGCTCCAAATGCTAGCACACAAAAAACTTTTTAGTATATTGATACTTTTATATATTGAATTCTGTATATAAATACTATTTTGTATACAGATTGACATTTTCGAATTACGGGTGAATGTCTACCACTTAGTATTAATAAAACTCGTATATATCCAATGATTTATTAGCACAATATAATAACAGCATTGTATTTCGTAATATTCTGCTATCAATTTTAATACTAATATTATAATATAGCAAGCCTAAAGGCTAATTTATAAGAACACCGTCTGAAAAAATGTAAATAGGATATTTCTTTAATGGTAAATAAATCATTTGTAAAAAACTTTTTACATTTTCAATACGAAAAAATTTAACGACTTCGAAAAAAAATATTATTAGAAAAAAAATTAAGACTAGACGCATTAATTTAAAAGCAAAGTGACGGATAGTTAAAATCATTTAAAAACAGGTAAAAACACATTAAAGAGAAGCATTATTTTCCTTTTAAATAATACGTATTTTTACTCCTGTGACGAAATCGTTGCCAACGAAAGATTCGGAACTTTCATATATTGTTCTCATGTTGAGGATAACTCCTTAAAATTGTGCAATATTATGCGCATTATATCCAAAAATTATGGTAGAGAATTTGTGAAATATTATATGTAGGGTAATTTGGATGTTTTATTTCGTTTGATAAAATCAAAATATTGTTTTCTAGTTAAAAAAAAAAAAAACGAAGTTGTTGTAGATTTAAATACGAAGAACGCTCTTACGGCTCTTACACACATTTTAAGAATATCAGAATAATACTTACGGTATTTTTAAGCGAATGGTACATACAACTTTGCTGGGTGTACGACGGACGACGGTAGAAAAAAGAACATTTTTTTTTTCTTTAGTTGCACATTGTTTTACGCTGCAGTTAGGTGTACAAGTTTATATACAAGTACAAGTATTTACTTGCATTCTCAACACAATAAAAGTGGTTTTATAACAATTAATCAGATAAAACATTAGTCATATTACAGTAATCAGACGAAAACAAGAGTTTTATAATCAGTAATCACATTTTAATTTTTTATTAATTAAGCATTTCGTGAACAACATTTTTTTGGGGGGGGGTCTACAAAATAACTTTTTGTAGTGAAAGTTTACGATGAACTGTAAAAAATGCATTTTTCTTTCACATTATTTAAATTGCCTATTGGGGGCTTGTGAACCAAAGAAAAATTCTCACGTCTTTGAATTTTGGTCAAACTCGAATGAAATTTGGTCTCATTCTTTGATAGACTCGCTGTCTATCAAAGAATGCGATTTCGATAGAGACTTAAGGACACTTATGAATGTTTATGAACTATTTTTATTTCGAAATAAACTAAAGTTACATTTCACCTGAGGGCGATAATAGCATCAGTCCGATTCTGATTCACGCTATTGTTCTGAAAAAGTACGATTAAGCTCTACGAAAGAACTCTTGCCTTAGAAAAACGGAAATTCTTAAAACTAGCAAATCACCAACTCTTCCCCGCCAGAACAATAAATATAATTTATATAACACTTTATGTAGAGATATTTAGATGGGGTTCTCACTTTATCTAAAAAAATCAATATTTGATAGTTCAGGCAGAAAAAAAAATAAGTATGAATGAACCAATTTTCAAACCTCTTTACACGGTATTAAATTTCATAACCATAATACACAGTATTAAATTACATAACCTTATTACACGGTATTAAATTGCATAGCCAAAATATTTTCCTTATCTCTGACAGGTTTTCAAGATGTTTAGAAGCAAGCATATCCCACAAATATCCTACGGAAAAAAAACTACAAAAATTTCCGTTACTGATTCTCTACTCTTTACTGTAAAATTTTGGTAAGTTTTACAAAAACGTATAATGATTTTTATCTCATTGCATTACAACCTAACTTTGAGAAACAAGTAGAGATTGATTACACGACCACTTTTTAAGCCCCATATCTTTCAGCTGGTGCACAATACAATATACGTGAACTGTCTTACTAATCTTACAGTCACCGTTTTTTAAAGACGGGGGATGTGAATTCTGTTTACGAAGCAAATTTTTTCTATCATGGATTTACACGCACCAGAGTGAGGTCGAGTTACTTGTCACAGTTGATTATTGACCTAAATAACGCCTAAAAACATTGTGAACAGCCATTAACCATTTAGTGAATAAAATATCGTTTAAAAAACATTCATTGAGAGGATTTGAAAATATAGTAATCATATTCTAAAAAGACACCAAAGATAGGGATAGACCATTTGACCATTTAATATTCTTTCAAGCCAATCCTATTGTTTACCGTTTAACCTCTCAGCATCACAGATTGACAAAACTTCTTAATTAGAACTGAGACACCTGAAATTTAATCTTCCCTCATGCTAGTACAATCAGCATTCCTCAATATCATTGATTGATAATGGAATTGAAAAACGGAGTGAGAATAAACTTCGTTAACTTATTCAATACTTATTATTAAATCAAGGAGCCTTTCTTAAAACAATTAACACAATTTATCAAAAATCTCCATTCAAAACTTGCTTTCATGCATTATTAAAGCTGATCCTTATCCAAGTTAAATACACACTGCTATATTTTCTCTGATTTAAAAGAAATTTCAACTCTCTAACAAATTTAATAACATTTTTATAAAGCACATGTTTTAAAGCTTGCTTTCATAAACAAGTAAACCACTGTCAAATCATTTACAACGAGTCATTAATGTTTAGTTCTGTTTCTTCAATGTAAGTAAACTTTGATCCATTGTATGGATGAAATACATGTCAGGAATTAATTAAAATTTATAAAATCATAATATCAACGGTACAAAATTAAATTTTAACTTATTCATTTTCACAAAATCTTTTAAAACGTATATTTGCAACTGATTTCCTTGAAAATAATTTAGGCAAATTTAAAGATAGAATGTATGAATAATATTCTTTTTGGGAATGATTTAATTGTACCCCGAATTTTCCAGAGCATCATTATGAATAAGTGATATCAGGATCAAGTGAGCAAGTAAGTAACATAAAAGCTAATTAAAAGAGTCCAATATCATAAATTTGCAGACAACTGCAACAGTAATCAGACTTCCACAAATATCATACATATGTCACGCACAAATCTTAGTTTAAATCTTCATAAATATGGATTTTAAATTGTTTTAAAAACGAAACTCATTATTTTTATACTTTTATTTTTTAAATTGCACTTGCAGATGGTTGTTATTACGATAATTATTATCTGGTAGTTTAAAAAATCAATAGAAAGAATTCTCACACACATATTAGATCACATGCACTTACATTTTATTTAGTTATGATTTTTAATAACTTTCTGAACGTCTTCATGAAGGACATAAACATTATCTTGTTTTTCCCTCTAAAAGAGATTCACCTAAAGGCATGCCAAAAATGTCTGCAATCACCACAAAGAGACAACGGTGAAGATTCCCCTTCTATTCTTTGAGTGGTCTAGACTTTTAAAGCATTTAATACGTAGAATAAACGTTAATCACAAGATTATCTTTTCAAGCCTATTATTGCATTATTGCAAAGAGGTTAAATCTGAGTTCAGTACTCACCAAGAAAAAATAAAAATCATGCCAGACGCTAATCATAAAACACTTTCCAAATCAATGTTTTTTTTTCTCCCAAATTTGCCAATGTATCGTTGCCAAACTTCTCGTCGACTTTGGGCATTAGCCCAAAAGACGGCATTGTTATTAATGAATTTTTAGAGACACTTTAAAAGAAATAAAAACGTTATTCCTATCCTTTAAATGAAGAATAATCTGTTGTAAACCTCTATATAACTATTGTATTGTTTTCAATTAAATAAATGTCTGTAAACTGCCATTACTGCCATAAACCGTAATGCTATTCAATTTTTTGAGAGCTACTATAAAAGACCTATAAGTGTTACATACACTATTGTCAACGAAGAGCATTATTTGTAATCCTTAGCAATCTATATTAATTTTATTTTGTTTCAAAATAGATGAATGTTTCTAAAATGTGTTTTAAACATTGGCTACATATAGAGTGTAACGCAGAGTACATTTCTCATAGGTCGCCTCGCCCCGTCCACCTACATTTTAGTGCCTATACTCCCTACCTAAAAATTGCCTCTTTTTCAATTATTATTTTCAATTATTAAATTATAAAGTTGTAAAAAATGCATTGTTCTGTTTTAAGAAAAAACGTAGTTCTGTTACAGAGTGATTCACCAAACGCCATTACTGCACGAGTCAGGTAACCTGAATGCCATGTTTGACTCTCAGAGACAATGCGGAAAAAGGATTGGTTAGATGTCATGGTAAACTTTGATTTTGGCATCGTGGATACAATTTTCTCCACTAAGCTTTCAAGTAATTCTCTCTACTCAGTTAATTCTGTTGAATACACCCATATACGTTGTAACAATCTAGAGCTGGCTACTCCAATTTCAACACCTGCATGTAATGAAAGTTATCCACCTACTCCCAATTGGAAGAGTTTTAGGAATAGAAAAAAAAAAGTTTAATATAAATATTTTAAATTAGTGTAAATTCGGGGGGAGGAGAGAAGAAACCATAGAATGCACATTCCCCCCTTCCCACCCACCCCAATGCCTATGTCAGCTGCCAATTATAGTCTTCACCATTGTGAGGGATGGTGATGTTTGTCTAGTAGGCAAGCCATCTAAGTGGTATCCTAATCAATATGTCTTTAAGCGTGCATATTATAATATCAGTATTAAAATTGATAACATAATGTTACAAAATGAAATAGAGTTGTTATTCTGCGATAATGAAACATCGAAGATGATGAAGTTTTTTGTATATCGTAGTTTTTCATCCTAAGATAGCTTACATTAAATATGGAATTATTGATCTTTAAGTAATAAGATAGTAGTACTTTTTAATGGGCTAACTTTTCTTACAAAACTTTCTCACATACATACGGCCACTTTCTAATTCTTTTGAAATTGTTATTGAATATTTTGAAAGTTAAAAAAAGAATAATTACCAAGAGTCTGTGCTCCTCACCTGACCAAAACTAGCATGAAAGTTACTTAGCAATAGCCGAAGTTCAAGATGATTTCATGTGAAATAGGGAAGTAAGTGTAAATAATTTTCCTGTAATAAACATAGAAGAAAGTTCTGAGTATTATTTTCGAAAGAACATGGAAAATTTCGAAACGAAATTAACATGGCTAAAGCACCATGAAACTTGGCAAATCTGTAATTTAATTGCTTCAAAATTTCCTATTTTTAATACATCTAACACTCTATTTTTGTGGTAAATAAATCTAATTTGCATTATATTTATATATGCAGTTCAGAGGTAATTTTCACTATTATCTCTTTATAAGTTTATGTATGTATAAGCTCTTTCATTTTTAGTTATTCATTTAAACTATGAGCTAAATTTTCGAGATATGAAGTGAAATCTAGGTTTTATCATTGGAAAAAATAAAGTTCCTACACATTAAATAAGAAATTGCTGTTTATGCAAATTTTATGTATAGCAAATTAAAGTGCACTATATTCCTAAATGATTGGTATATGTAACTTTGCTGCACAACGAACGAGGGCTGAATAAAGGACAAGTGGGCGGAGGGTTTTCTGCAGCTGTACAGTACCTACAACCTTGTACTCCAGCCAGACAACAGAAACATGCTAGAGACCCCATCGCCGATCGCCATTCAAAACCCGTTTGATATGTGAGGCAAGACTGAGAGTTGTGACTTGTGGCAAGGAAATGCTCGATGAGGCTAGACTTGTGCCTTATCGCCACATTTGACGAGTAGTAGTGTAGCCTGCAAGATAAATCTTTTGTCAAGAAACGCATTACAAACCCGCTTCACGTAAAATGTATCGCCAAGGCTTAGCAGATGTGACTATATTAAAATATTCTTCATTTACATGAAGAATGTTTTGAAAATATGAAAAAAAAACACTCTCCTATGAAATGCTATTGCAGACCTTTTCCCACATCACATGTATCTATTTGCGGAGCAGCTGTATACTATTTTTAATTAAAAATATAACGATGAAAACGGACATTAGCTCTCTGGCCACAGATATTCTATGGAAAACTAAGGGCAGTTGGATGCGCAAGAATTATGAGCAAGAAATTTCATAGGGATGTTGTCTCAAGCTAGGGTTACCAAAATGCTCTCTATCCCTCATATCTGCTCTTTGGCTCCATCACACATTCATGAAATCATTTGTTTCAGCTGTTACTGGAATAGAAGTAGACGCTGAAGACCCCGCAGTAGTTCACGGGATCGTTCTCTTAGCTTATGTTCTTAGACACTAAAGGCCCTGCCTCGAGAATCGAAGGAAAGAGTTGTACCCTGTGAGCTTTGTGTACTGACATACCTTCTTTTTCACATCCTTCCTGGCCTTAGAGCGTTGCGATATCTCCGAATCACACTTCCGATGCTTCTGCGAAGTCACATTCGTTGTCATCTGATATTTCTTAGCTCTTGGATGGATTTTCTGATTCTCCAAAGCAGGGAAGGGCGGATAGGCCTCGAGTATCACACGACTGGCTGAAATAGACCAACTTCTAAAATCTGACTTTCGGAAATTCTCGAGAAAATATCTATTTGAATTATATTTCCCCAGAATTTAAAATTAGATTTAAAATGTTATTGGTACTTCAAAGAAGTATTTAAAATTGTTTTTTCTTCAGAATAATGTTTGTTTCTTACAGATATTTGTTGTATTTCATTAACTAAGAAAAAATTTAATTTCTGCCCCACTCGATCGAGCGAGCTTGTTCTAAAAAGTTTATGCAGAACTTTGGTCTTCATTCTCCCGTTCTACTCAGTGACATCAATTTCTAACGGAATGTCCAGGACATTCTATAAAATAGCACCAATCTTGTTATCATACGTTTAAAGACTTTCTAGCTCGGAGAGTAAGGGTCAGCATACAAGCCTGCGTTATACAATATTAACGCACAATACATGTAAAATTTCGCGGGAACTTAAAACCTCCTGCGTTAACGACTTTCTACTGCATTATTATTATTTTTAACAACATATATGTATTTTTAATTTATTTCGTTACAGCTGTTAATATACGCAGTAATATAAAATCTCCATGACGGGAACTGCCCGTGGGTGCTCATCTTCATCAAAACGGTACTTTTAAATGCAATGAGTCATACATAACAAGCTACAAACATGTGGTTGTCTGAAACATGTGAAATTATACTTTGAACTCTACCTTGCTTAATCCACAAGCAGTGCTTTGAACGTCAAACTGTACTGAAATCTATAACTTACCAAATATTTAAACAATTTAATGAAATGAGTCAGATTCTTCTTTTTATGCAATTTCGTGTTGCCTGGATTGATTCGTTTCTTTTTTCGGCGACTATCTTCTGTTGGGATGAATACATCCAACTAGTCTGCACTTCCATGTTCACTTCAAATCTATCTCACGTCAAATAGGAATGGTGGAGGTGTGCGTATTTTTCAAATGTGTCCATATTAGTCCGTTTCACCCTCATGAATTGGAAAATTTTCTGGTGCGCCTGCCAAAAAAGAAAAATAACTGTGAACGATTTGTACACTAGTTTAACACGGTAAGTAGTACAATGCATGGGAGTAGCATATAAAAATTCCATAGCCATTTATGCTATGCATAATTACGGCAGTTAGAGTACGGACAGACAAACAGATAAAACAAAATCATAAGCACTTTTCGACTTGATGTAAAGTATTAAAATTAAATACGTATTGATGACGAGAGATTTGAATACGTCAAAAAACGTAATTGGAAAAAAAATACAAGTATGATACTAAATTCAGACAGTTTTAACCTTTATAAAGTCTAGATACTTTTAAAAATATAAATCAACTTTAATGAAAGCAATCTTCTCTAAATTATAACTTCTATGATTCAAAGTTAAACAAAAGTAGAATTTAACCTTTATAAAGTCTACATACTTTTAAAAATATAAATCAACTTTAATGAAAGCAATCTTCTCTAAATTATAACTTTTATGATTCAAAGTTAAACAATAGTAGAATTAGTATTAATTGTAAGTGATTGTTTTAATTTTTAAAAAATTTTAGACGTACACGCTTAAACCAAACGAGCGAAATTCGATCAGTCGGAGTGGAAAGTGAGTCAGTTTTCAAAAGACAGCTTCTCCTTCAGGAACGTTTTTCGATCGCAAGAGCGGAGCGGAATATAACAATGAGCGGGGAGGAGAAATTCTCGGAAAAGATACGAAGCGAGGAAAGGATTCTCAGAAAAATTACTACGTAAAGAGCCCTTTCGCGGAAAAACCAATCGGTTTCCAAGAAAACAGATCGCTCCGCAGTGTATTGTTTTTTTCCGCTCTTTGGGTTTAAGAGTGTAGTACAGTGAAAAGTAGAACGTGTAACAGTTTCACCTCTCCGGCTCACAGTGGTCTAAGGTGCATTAGTTAAACTACATAGTATGTTTCCCAATATAAACTTAAAATAACTCATAACACATAAAATCATTGCTACCATTGTCGCTTTTATTCCTTCATAGCATCACCCATTATTATTCATATCGTACACAATTGAACCAAAAAAAATAAACATAAATTTACTTTAACCCTTTAAAAATGTCTCTTTTTGAGTTCTTAAATATGATTAATGTCTACTTAGACCTATAAGAATAAACACGCAACAACACAAAGTCCTCATCGCTTTTAATTTCCATAACATGGCATACACAGAAACAATGAAATGTAGCTTCTAAAGCTTTAATTAAAAACTTCGCTTCAACTTTTTTTTTGGTTCCTTAAGAAACGGGTTCACTTTTTTTAGTGAGAAATATAAATTACATAAAATCATCTTAACCAATGTATTCCAAATTTAAAATTATTTTGTTAGTTGAATTAATTACCACTAATCTGTCATTAAAAAATCATTTCTTACTTTATAAAAGCAAAACGAAAGAGACTGTTTAAAATGAAGTCCAGATATCAGACATCAGGAAGATAATAAGACTAATAATGGAAAAGGAATTGTTAGATTAATTGGAGCATAATGACTTCTGCTGTGAATTTTTTTATTATTGTTCATTATTTTCTTGGGGCGTGAGTGTCATTTTGTGACTTTTAAAGGACACCTATTCTGTTCAACTATCAATGAGAGATAATAATATATTAAAGGTTGTTTTTTTCTTAATTTTCGATTCTTTACAATATTAAAACTGCTACTTTATCTGAAGGAAGGTTACTTAAATTTTTGCTTATGAGAATAATTGGGGCTTATTTTTTATGGAATATTACTGGATTTTCAACAGTTCTTTTAAGCAGCATTTATATTTCTTAGCAAAGAGTTTTAATAGCTCCATTAATAGTTATACAGAATTTCGTTTACCGTTAACGGAAACGATTTTATTTTATTTTTCTTGTTTGACATTTAAAAAACAATTTGGCAAGTTTGGAATTGTTTTGATTAAAATTTGAAGTAAAAATTTGTTTTTAAAATGTCTCTTAAAATACATAGATTAGTCGAATAAAGGCTTTCCAATGTGAAATATTTGATCAAAAATTGTAAATATTGTGGTTACTGAATTTTAAAAGATATATTTGTAATACATTAGATGTGAAAGGAAAAAGACGTATAACGGAAAATAAAAATTAAAACAATAACCCTGAAACCGCATCCTAATACTGTTCAAAAGCAGGTACATATCAAGTAAATGAAGTCTCTGATCTTTAAAGAAAATCACACGACTGAAATATTCATTGCATAAAAACTAGAAATACCTTTTGGCAATGTAAGTAAAATCATTCATAAGAATTTGTTGTTAAGAAGATATTCGAACCTGAAGTTTATCTGATTTTTTTCAAAACACATTGTTGAAACAAAAACAAACTATGCAAGATCGTATGAAAATTATCTAGCTGATGAAAAATGGAAATTTGTGGTAACACACAATATAAAGCATTTCTATTATCCTTGATGAAAAAATTATTTTTTATATATATTCCTTCTATACCAAAATCTCTTATTGCGTCAATCGTTACGACATCATAGCTACTCTGGTACTACTGGAATTACATCATAACAAAGTTATTGGGATAATTAGATGTACGCTTAGAGGTTTTAAGTAATGTATATATATTTAAAAGTTTTTTTTTTTTTATTTCTAATGAGGTAGACGAGAAGGAACACAGTTCTATTGCCAGAAAAGGATAGAGAGTACAAACAAACAAAGCAACAAACACAAACAGACCAATTAACAGTGGAACATTAAACAAGGAACAGAAAACTAAAATCAAGGTGTTAAACTGATAAAAGCTCTCTAGCCTCAAGGAAAGTCGTCTACAGTCATTACCAGGTCGCCACACCATAGGGGTAGCAGGACTATTGACTAAAGTCAAATTACCTCAGGCGTCGCGGTCCTATTTTTTTTTTTAATTCTTGCATTCATCAAAGTTTAGCCTAGTATTTTAATGATTTGATAGACTAAACCTTAACATCTAAAAGAACATTTAACAAAGTTTAAGCAGCAGAACATTTTATTATATTATTTATAGAGGTAGGGATTAAAAAAAAATAGGACTGACTGCGAGGCCTGATTACCTGAATTATTTCATCCAAAAAAATTTTTTTTTAATATTTATATACTAACAACACATGTATATTAAAAATAAACAATTAAAAATTATTAAAGGGGACATTAAATCAACAAATAAATTAAAGCAACAACGACGAGTAATAAAACCAATTAAATTGAAAATTTTTATGGTCAAATGCGTTTCTACATTAATTTAAAACTTTTGATAGGTTATCTTTCGTTAGCATGTTTACTTTATATTGATATTGATAACATATTTATACCCTTTACCTTAAAAATTTAACTCAACAATTCATTTTCTTTTCATTAATAAATCTCCATTACATTCATCAATTTTCTTCTGATATTTTGCTTAAAAGACGAATAAATTAGCATACCATTTTAATGAAACTTTGTATTTCTTTTTGGTGCATTTTATTTATTTACTGTTTTCCGACAACCTGTAATCAATTACCCTTTCGATGCAACACACACACACAGCTGGCCTTACAATTAGAAAGAGAAAACACAATTTATCATCCCACAAATCGTCTAAGGAAACAAGTGATTAAAATGATCAGCGTATAATTATTCTGTTGGAATGACAGATATTCATCAAGTACTTTACTTTATTGATCATTAAAGAAGGTATTTGTTTAAGGTTTAGTCTTACATGATAATCGAAAACAAAAAATGAAATTCCTCTGATCCTGCATTTTTGTCATTGCAAGTCGTTAAAAATCCACTCGTTGTTTCTCATTTATTGCAAAAGCTGAGTTATTATTATTTTCTGTTATATATACCAAACCATTTATTTTAAATTTAATCTTTAAATCTGTTTGCTTTATCCAATTATGAATCACAAATTATCGAAATGAGATGTTTAAAAGGCAGTTAAAATATCAATGTTTAATTATTTTTTGTGTCTTGAATTTTTCTTCTATTTTAACGTATAAAACAGAAATATTTTTATGTAGAACTAGCTGAAGTACCCGTTCTTCGCACGGGAATGAATGGACTTTTTGATATTACGATTTGTGGTGATTACTATTCATTGTAATAAACAGATATAGCAAAGTGGATATCGCGTTATATTGTGTCCAATAATCATGCATACCGAATTGCAAGGCAATCGTTTGTACGGTGCAGAAGGCCATGCGGCGTAGCGCAATCTAGTGGCGAGTTTTAGCAAAACGGATACGGGGAAAATATTTTTCGCATTCAGATATCGATGTATACGAATTTTCATGACTATCGGCTGGACAGTCCTGAAGTTCATGTGTTGACGCGACATCTAGTGGCAAGTTATAGGAAAATGGATAGCGCCAAACTCTTCCCCGTGTTCAAATATCTATGTATACCTATTTTCATAGCGATCATTTGCACAGTCAAGAAGTGATACACTGCAGGGCCATCTAGTGGTTCAATAAAGTAATGATTTGCTACAGCGCCGTCAAGTGGCGAGTTATAGCAAAATGGATAACGCCAAAATATTCTCATTGTTCAAATAGCTATGTATACTGATTTTCATAGCGACCGTGTTCAACTATCTATGTATACCAATTTTCATAACGATCATTTGCACAGTCAAGAAGTGATACACTGCAGGGCCATCTAGTAGTTAATTAAAGTAATGATTTGCTACAGCGCCGTCAAGTGGCGAGTTATAGCAAAATGGATAACGCCAAGATTTTCTCATTGTTCAAATAGCTATGTATACTGATTTTCATAGCGACCGTTTGAATGGTCAAGAATTTGGCCTGCTGCAGCGTCATCTAGTGGCGAGTTAAAATAATAATGCATTGCAGTGTCATCTAGTGGTGAGTAACATATAAAGGAACGCAGTTAGAATATATTCTTCGTGCTCAAATGTGTAAGTATAAAAATTTTTATGCCGATCGGTCGAACGGTATAGAAGTTGATGCTTTTCAGTGCCATTTAGCGGCAAGTTACAGCAAAATGGATAGTGAAAAATATTCTCCGTGTTCTAATATTCGCGTGTACCAAATTTCATCGAAATCGGTTGGACGATATTCGTATAGCAAACGGCTAAACGGAATAGAATTCGACGTTCTGCTGCGCCACCTGGTGGCAAGTTAGAGGAAAACGGATAGAATAAAAAGCTTCTCCATGATAAAAGACTTAGGTGAACCAAATTTCATGGTGCAACGGTGCTCAACGGTGCTGGAGTTTTTCAACCTCATACACTCATACCAACATTCATTTTTATCTATAACCAGTGTTATTATATATATACCAGTCTCAAATAAAATCCAGTTTCAAATCTAAGCCTCGCCAAAGTGCCAACATACGCCATTTTGCAAGCGTTTTTTCAGGAAATCATTCGAAGCATTGACTTAGCAGCAATAATATATGGGAAATGGTTCGACCGCGAAAAAGTAAAGCAAGCCTTTATTTGAAAAGTTGAATCCCTTAATACAGCCGAATTTTTTAAAATTATCAACTATAACGTGTTTTATTCATCATTACTCCGATGTACTAAATGAGAAGATTTCAATTTTCTGAAATTTGGCGGAATTCCCCCAACTTAAATCAATGTACTCATTTGGCGAGAATTCTGGTGATAGATCAATTGAAATCCCTTAATAACTGCATTATTTCTTCACGGATCATTAAAATTTAACGCTGTATTCTAATAAAACCTTTCCACTTGTTTTCAAAAATCTATTTCCTTAAGCTCTCAATAAATTGCGCCAAGCCGAAATCTGTGCAAACCGCTAGAACTCACTTTCACAAAATCGGCATTTGAGCCATTTTATTTTTTCGCCAAACTAAAATAATTTACCTATTAGCCTCGGAAATCTTCAATTCTTATTGTTTTGCGTGTAAAGCATTACATTCCTGCTCTGATTTCCCATGCACACGATATTATAGTTTTAAAAAAAATAACCTTACGAATATAAACTAACAAAAAAAAAATCATTATTATTCTTTTATTTTTACTTTGAGAATTTAAAACATTTTATTCGGCAAAATCGCCACACATGGCAACCACGATCCTTATTTCACACTTTTTTCACTACAGGGGTTACAATTACGGAAAGCTTTTTGCGTCAATAGCATAAAAAATCTCTTAAATTCCGGGAACGGGTGGACTTTCAAAGTTTTAAAGTGGACTACGATTTATTCTATATTATTTTACATATCTGTGCTAAATTTCAGGCCGATAGGTCTATTTTTGTGGATTTGTATACGAACGGCATTTTATTCGGCAAAATCGCCACACATGGCAACCACGATCCTTATTTCACACTTTTTTCACTACAGGGGTTACAATTATGGAAAGATTTTTGCGTGAAGAGCATAAAAAATCTCTTAAATTCCGGGAACGGGTGGACTTTCAAAGTTTTAAAGTGGACTATGAGTTATTCTATATTATTTTACATATCTGTACTAAATTTCAGGCCGATAGGTCCATTTTTGTGGATTTGTATACGAATCAAATCCACAAACAAACAAACAAACAAACCAACAAACAAACAAACAAACAGAATTTCATTTTTATTTATAAGATATGCGAATAATTCCATACTAAGCCTTTAATTTTACTCAGTAAATGAGAAAAAAAAGAGATTTGCTTAATTCAATGAAATTTTATTGAATTGTTTTCACTGAATAACTTTGTTGAAACTTTAAAACTTTCGTGGGTATTTTGTTTCATCAACAAAAAATTTTGTTAAAATAACACCAATCACTTTTTTAAAAAGAAAAATTTGTCGAATCCCAAAAACCAATTTTTGTTTCAGTGTGCATTCATATTACATTTCTACATTTTATATAATTTTAGAGACTAAATCAGTTAAACATTTGTTCGTACTCTCCAAAACAAGAAAAGTGACAAGTCTCTCTTAAATAGTGAAATAGCAGTTAGATCATCCAATCTCTTAACAAGTGAATGTGCATGTATGCAATTCCTGTGAATATGCAAAGTTGCTTCTTTTAACCAAATACATTAGGGAAGTGTAAATACTGTAATTATATAGTAAACAAATAACTTACTTTACACAGATTTTTTTCTTTTTTTTTTTTTTTTTTGCAATTCTCATGGTTTGGTTTTCAATATCCGCTCCTTTGGGGAGATTATTCACTCGTTTTGTTTTAAAACGTAGCACATCATTTTCAGAAACGTCCATTTTTTTACAGTTGCAAAATCTAACATTTTAATGGTCTCTCAGTCTATACCATTATCTTTGAGAAATTATTTTTCGTTTACGAATAACTTAGAAAGCTTTCATCTCCTTACACCAAAAACCCACCATGAAATATATTTAATTTGAAAGTTTGTTTACTTTCTTATTCCTTTCCCCGAAAAGAAATCAATCTTTCACTCTCGTTAAGGGGAATTACACTAATCTATTTGCTAATATTTTTTTTTGTACTTTAATGTCTTTAAATGGATTCTTTTGCCATTGAAGAAGGATAAAATTATTTATCTTACAATTTATTTGCTTGGGATGCAGTAATCAAAGAGTTAAAAAAAAGATTTGTCAAAATAAATTCAAAAATTTCGTTATAATTTAATTCAATTGTGATTAAAATGAACCCTTAATGAGGAATAAATTTCCCTTGCGAAATTCGGTGAAACCGAAATATCTTGTTTTCCCCAAAATGGAGTTAAACGGTCTGCGGGGAAACTGCTTAAGCTAAAAGTAATATTTCACGTTTGTACTGTAGATTTCTTTGGTAAATGGCAAAATTAATTACATCTTATGGACCAATCCCCCCCCCCTTTATCTTATAGCCTAACCATGCAACGCAAGTCTATGTGGGAAAATATCTGCGCGGCGTGAATAATGATGACATTGAAACTTTTTATAACTTTGAATGTCTTGAAATTACGATTAATGCAAAGTTCACTGGAACTGGAAATAGCTTGCTATGGGCAGGTCCGTTACGTAATAAGGGGATCTTGCTATAAAGATACTGCATCATTAGTTACAAACGGCCTATAAAAGACCTAACGTTGAAATTCTGTCCGAAATGAGATGGAAAATACTCTTAAACCACCTGTGTTTCTGAGAATTGCCAGTACTCCGAAAATTTCACCAACTTCTGATTAGAGGTCTGCGCCGCCGCCGCCGGGCATTTGTACCACGCCGCCGCCGCCGGCGCGCCGACAAAGAACGCCGATTGCCTGCCGCAGCGTACAGTCGGCTTCAAAACTTTAAAAAAAAAATTGGGCCTAAACTTTCAACTGCTTATTTTTTTTCTGGATACTTCTTACCCTTTTATTGGCCAGTGTTCCCACTTGAGAACATCAAATTAAAAAATTTTTGAAAAATTAAATGTTATCAATATTGACTAGAAAAAAATAGATAAAATCAAAAGTTGACTTGATTGTTGAAACGCAAGTTGTATTTCTATCCTTGTGGGAAACTGAAAAAAAAATCATAAAAATAGCCATTTTCATAAATTTTTACAGATCTATCTTGACCCCCTCCCCCCTTCAATCTTAATTTATATCTTTATTTATGTTTAAAAATAAATCTTTCATTAATTCTTAATATTTCACTTATTATTTAAGCCATTGGTCCACAACCCCCGGGCCACGGACCGGTCCCGGTCCTCAGATCAAATAGTACCGGGCCGCCAAGGAACATTAAATTCTTTGGATTTCATTTACTTTGGTGTATTTCTCTCGGGTTTTTGCGACTTTGTCGTGTTTGTGTTTATTTATACCTTTGTAACAGAAGAAATATTTTAATTCTTTTAACATTTCTCTTTTCTTTTTGCTGTTTATGAAAGATTTCAAGAACATGAATTAAAATTTCAGTCATAAAATAGAGAATAAATGTTCTTACCTTAAAACTATTCCAGACATCAACCCTGCCGGTTGAAATGCTACATCACTTTATATTCCTTTGTGTGTGTGTGTGTGTGTGTGTGTGTGTAACTGTAATTTATTTTAAAGGCATGTTTAAATACAATTAAATTAAAGTTATTAAATGAAACCAGTCTAAATTAGAAACATTGACCGCCCTCGCCCTCCCACCCTCAGCGGGCGCTGTAAAATTATCAAACGTTGACCGTTTCGTGGCGATAAAAAGGTTGGCGTACACGGATTTAAGCTACCCATTACTATATTATAGCTACCAACCGTTCCGATTTTATCGGATAATTTTCCACCGCTATTTATCAATAATTTTATTTTAAATTAAAAATATGGACTTGATTTAAGATGCAACTGCCACCGAAAAAGTAGTGGTGGGCAAGGGCCGAAAGGGAGATGGTGAAGTGATGCCTGAAATATGAACGATTTAAAGTAATATATTTTAAAACAAGAACTCTTAACAAATACTGGTGTTGGAATGTAAAATTGACAAAAATTTTGTATAGAAACACACGCATATAATAGCACATTTAAAATGAAAAACCAAATCTACTAAATTTAGAACTCATGATAAAGGCACATGAAAAACTTAACATGATGATTTCTTTTTAAATAAAATATTTTGTAACTGTTAATGCTCATATTTTTATGGTAAGAGTATAAAATAATCAGCTGTTAATTTATAATGTGTTTTAGCTAAATTTAGTAGCTTTGTTTTCTTGTTTAAAATTTATAAAGACTTAAAAACAAAGTTCTGCAACTAAATCTTTTGACCTTTTTAAGTGGAGAAATTATTTTATGTATATATATTTCATTAAAAAGAAGGTGGCGAGGGCTTGAATTGAAAACAAACTATTTTTAAAATAGAGTGATTGGTTGTTTTAGATTTTTTTTAAAACGATCCAGAGAAGGAAAACATATGAAACATCCATAAATGGTATTTATCCACAGTGTGTTATAATACAGTTTTTATCAATTTTACATTCTAACACCAGTATTTATTAAGAGTTCTTGTTATTAAACATATTAATTTAAATTATCCACATTTCCGGTAAGGTAGGGAACGTAAGTAGCACCACCTATCGTTTAACCTCTCTCATTGCATCATTCCAAAGATGACAGGCAAGAAGGCGGCGGTAACACAAAAAATTCAGATGCCCTTGGGACAACTAAGAAAAAACATCTATTCCTATTTTTATTCCTTAGCTTGAAAATGCTGTTTCCAATTCCTATTTTAATTCTGAACTTATTTCTATTTTCAGTTCCGAATAGTAATGGCAATTTTATGAATAAACGTTTGTCAACTCATTTTCATTGCAACGGTCGCATGTTCTTAAAAAAAAAATGTGTAGCGAAGATTTTATAGGCAAGAAACTTCATTTGCAGGCAACCAAAATAATTTCAGTGATTGCCCAATGGACAACCGAAAAAAATCACAAGATTCTGTCCTCGATGGGGAAAAATGTTCCGATAAAAACGGAACGTTTGGCAGCTATGCTAATTCCGTTTTTGAAACCAATGTGAAAGTTTGTCCCCCCATTTAAATGACTAATATCCTTTAATTAACGCATTAGAAGGCAAAATATGCAGAAAATGAATTCAAAATATGGCTGGATCTGAATTCGGTCTGTAAAAGGTTAACACTAGTAAGTAGTACACTCATAACACTAGATACCATTTAAATTTTTTGAATCAATGGCGTAATTTGATTGCTTAAAAGCAAATGTTTCAATTGTACACTAACAGTTAAATGTATCGTGAATGTGCTATGAGAGCAATATAAGCCTATGCGAGTTTGATAAAATCTATTGTTTCTTTTGCAGTAGAAATGTTTTTAAAGTGCACCGAAACGGCAGGCTCATACTCTGGAGCCCAACCACTGGCCGAGTGCATAGTGCTCTGAAATGTGAGACGGAAGGAGCCTGGTTCAAACCCAGGTCGCATCCGCCTACCTAACCGTTCGGAGTTTCCCGTCGTTTCCTCCGAAATGCTTGTTAGGACCCCTTAGAAAGACCCCCACGGAGAACACTCCACACTTCGTCCTAGAGCCCACATGTAGCTAATTGGCCGTAATCCCACAGCAACAGAAACTCATACTCAAGACTAGTTTTCATAGTCTTAAAAAATATTTTAACGTCAGTTAATACATAGGTGTGTGTGTGTCCGTGCGCATACGCCCATTTTCATTATGCTCTTTTTTAATAATTTTTTCACGCCGCGGCGCGCCGCCTCCGCCGGGTTTCTGAGAACGTTACGCCGCCGCCGCGAATTTTTGTGACCTCTACTTCTGATGAAGTGACTTTTTTAATAAACCCATAATCTAGTTATAAATAAATAATTTCTTTTAAGTACTCATGAAAGTAGTAAATAATAGTTGAGAGTTGGCAAGTGTTTGTGCCTGTCGAAGATACTCTCATTTTTTGTTTCTGTTAGTGTTTTTACATCATATTTCTTGAGGAATAAGATTTTTTTCATCATTCCCATATTCTAGATTTGAACCACTGATAAAATTAAAATCGGTTGACGTAGATTGTTTTTTGTTGCAATGCGAAATATTGCTTTCATTATTAATTACATTCCATTACTCAAAGAAATAATCAAAAATTAAAGTATTTCTTCAAAACCTAGAGAAAAAATTCCATTTTGGAAACCAATAAAACTTCATTTGGATCATTTTATCGATGTCACATTTTTATTGAATTAGGCTCGCTCGCAAAATCAATAAACATTAAAGTACAATCTCTCCGCAAACGATAAGCCCGATGGATTTCTTGCTTTTTAACGACTTACCGAAAGAAAAACTTAAATGTACTTCTTTTTTCTTTTTGTTTGTCGTCCAATCTAACCACTGAAATTAAGCCTAAGATTTATTTCATTTTATCTTTTTAGTAGAGATAGTTGAACTTTGTTCAAATTTCATCAAGCATTTAGTAATCCAGCAGTTTAAACAAGGTGGGAGACTCTTTTCTATAGTTTAATTAAATTGGGCTCTTGTCAGTGTTTATAGAAGGTCGTTGCCATATTTTTCAATTTATTCTATTTTTGAATAAAAGTACTGATTAAAATGAAAGTTCGCCATTGAAATTAACAGAATGCTCGCCATTTGTACTACTCTTACATTTCCGATTTTTGAGAAAGATTATTTTATTACCAAAAATTTGCAATGTTGGGTTTTTTCCTAGACCTTTTTAATAGTTTGGAGTTTTAAAAGCATGTTTTTTATATATTTGAAATGTCATTCTTTCTTAATATAAAACATATATGGAGATTTTTAAACTAAACCCATACACATCATTCAAAAAATTTCAATTTTAAACCTAAAAGTATTATTCAAAACATTTTTGTTTCCCTGACTCATTCTTTAGAACAGTAGAATTCTGTGCTTAATTATTTGTTGGAGCTATGAAAATTATTTATTTAAAGGAACGAATATCTTTAATTAAATATGTTTTCACTAAAAATAAAAAGCATTTTTTCTGGTAGATATAGTTATAAGCATATTATAATGAATTGCATTTAATCTTTTTGAATGTATTTCGTACGATTATGGAAGTTGCAAATTAACGATGACATTAAACATTAACCCAAAAAAATGTGATATTTATTTTAATTTACAATATCTTCGTGCATGCAGTTCTCTTTAATAAATCTTATCATGTGTTGTAAAAGCATTTTAGTATATTTATATCGAAAAGGGATTAACTTTCCTTAAATGGATCATAAATTTAATTAGTATTAGATAAATGTTGATATTTTCTTGGTAAACACTCTTAAAAATTAATCCTTTAAGCATTTATTCAAGGAATGTATGCTTACTTCCAGAACTTTAAATTATTAACTGTCATCGTTCGGAAATATTTATCATTAATATTCATGGCATGAATTAATTGAGGCACTTAAATCGCCATGTGTTAATTCTCTCAGTTAAAAATTCAATTTACAAATAACTTTTGGTACACTAGTGACAGATGTTTTCGCAAAAATTTAATAAGACAACATTAATACATCTAAAGCGATGATTTCATGTACTACGTTATACCGATAATTTATTAATGTTTAATTTTCAGAAGCCACAATGTGACCAAAATGGATTCATTTTAAACAGTTTTTGAACTTACTTAGCATCTACTATAGGGTTGGCAAGAAAGCGATTTCAGTTTTCTTAAATGTATGATCAACGTTGAGTTTTGAATTTTGTACAGACAAAAATAGAAAAAAAAGTATCAGGTATTTTAAAATTTTGATAATCCAACCAATCTCCGACTTTTCTTTTCCTATAAGAACTAATTATGAAAAAAATCACACCAAACGCCTCGATTATAAAACACTCTCCAACTCATTTACCTTTCTAGGGGCATGCATAATTGTATAACTAAAATTAAAGATTTTACTCAGTTATTTGAATCACTACTATTAGTACTTGAATTAGCCCCATAATCCGCTGTTACGTATTTTGCCATTGATTTGATATTTTGAACTTTACTTTATTCTTACACTAATAGTCCATGAGAAAAATTAGCAAAATTTGCATAATGTAGCGTGAAGCTCAGTTAATTAGTTCTCGATTATTGATAATTAAATGCTGATTTTTGATGTAATGGTGTTGTGTTCAGTTTACATAGATTGGTTTTTGTTACTTATTTTAGCTTGAAATTTGGCAATATACCTGTATAAAACTTAGTCACCATTTGGAAACATATTCTACATATTCTAAAAAAAACTGTATTATTGATAACTTAATTTTGAGAGACCCTGTATAGTAACTACTAATGTTATTCTTGTGTTTTCAATCAGCAGTAACTACTACAAAGATTTTTATGATTACATTGTGCTTAGAATGGATTAACGTCTCTATACGGCCGTTTATTCAAATGATTTGGATTTCTTTAAGTAATCCTGTGGAAGAACTATTTTTATTAATAATAAATTTAATTGAGAGTTTTATTTTGTAAACCCTAATAACACATAATAGTTTTCTTTTGTTTAAAATTGATCAATGTCCCTAAGATTGACTTTGAACTATGACTGATCGTATAGTGGAATTCTTTTCAGCGCTCCTGTAAAAGACTAAAAAATGATTTTCAATAGGCTACATGGTATAGTAGATGTCAATAACATATATGAAATTGATAGTGAGGTCTGAATGTATTTTCGGCAGTTGGATCACAGACGGAAAGACTGGGATATGACAGTAAAACCTGTTAAAATGCAAAATTTCTTTCTTACCAACCCAATAATACTTTTTTTCTGTGGAACATTCTGATAACGCGTCTGCCTCTTCTCTTTATTAATAAGTAAAATATCAGGTATTTGATACAAAGCATTGTACTCTGCTAGTTAATTAAAACATTCTGTTGTTTTGACCAAGTGAATCAATAGTTCTGTTTTTCAGTGCATTATCACTCGTGCTGTATTATTATTTTCCTTTGTGGGTTGCCAGAGAGAGAAAAAAATACTTCACAAAAGAATAACACTTTGACATTTTCTCGACAAAAACTGAACACCGAGTACATATTTTTCTTGCACAATGCAGCTTATTTTATTCAACTGAGGTGGGAAATCAGTTCCATAAGCATATCTTTTCTCATACAAATATATAGGCGCATATTTTTCCTACAAATAAAAGCTCTTAAATTAGATGTACCAGAAATATAATGTCTTTTCTTTTATTTATTATTTTGGACAATAAAGTAAAGTAAATAAATTTTTAACAGTTTATATCAAAGTAGTTACGCTTAAAAGTTAAATTCGTAACTTTTTAAATCACGGCTTTCAGAGATAATTGGTTTCTATTCCATGAAATTTAAGTTAAAAAATAGAAGGGTAGCTGCCCACCCTCCATGAAGGGAGAATTTAAAAATGCGCTGTAATTCATAATAGGTAATCGTGTATGCTACATCTTTCTAGAAGAATTTTATAGATTTGTCTTTTTTTTTTCTTCGAAATAAAAAGAAGTAAGTAAAAAGAACATTTTGTTCCATAAGATTCTACAGGTTCCGAATTTTGTAAAATCCTCTCCTGTCGAGTACCTACTACTCAAACCTCACATACATGTCGAATTTCGAAATATTAGCTTTTTTCAAGGTAGTCGAAATACTGATGTACAGAAAAACGATATCTTTCAGGTCCCCTAATGTTTTCACGCAAATACTTATACAACATGTTTCGTCTAAGGCTATGAATTAGAAAGATGAGACTTAGTAATGGCCACAGTTTAAAAACAGGTAATATCGGAGTCTCCCCCGAGTGGATTAGACACTAAACATGGTAGATGGCCGAAGAGTGAAGCTCCCGCGTTCGAGCTTACGCGCGGCTGTCGAACTAACGGTCTGGAGTTATTGGCGGTCTTCTTCAGATGTAACATGAATACGCCTTAGAGAAGTCCTCCGCAGAAGGCAAACCCTCCGTAAACAGATGACCCTCGTGTTGGCTAGCGATAGCTTCAAACAATCAGAGTCTCTTAAAAATGTTCAATTGTCCTGCAAAAACCGAAGTTTAAACTGTAAATAAGTATATTTTTCCCCCCGAGTACTACATTTTCGTTTATATAATGCAGGGTGGTTATAATTCAACTTCCATTATAAACAACATTTTGCAGCTGAAACGGGTGACAGATTACCACCAAATTTAACATATATCCTGTACCTGAGATACGTTCAAGGAAGTATTCTAAAAATTCAAAATTTCCACTAGGTCGCATATTACATCGAGACATCAGCTTAAAAAATAACCCAGATTAGATAAAAGCTGAAAAATGCTTTAATAACGTTAAAATTGTTTGTACATTTCGAATTAGATATTTGCATTGTTAAATTTCCTGTATTTTTTTTTTCATACAAAACGAAACTTAGTGGACATTTTTTGAACTATTTCTTTACTCCTTGAGTGCATCTCATATGTAGTATCTGTGTACCAAATTTGATTACAATCTGTTTTCACGTTTCAGCTGTAGAAGTTTCAGCTTTCCTAATACGGAAAGTTTAATATAACCACACTGTATATTACTGACATTTTAATTACGTTAAAATTGTTTGTACATTTCGAATTAGCTATTTGCATTGTTAAATTTCCTGTATTTTTTTTTCATACAAAACGAAACTTAGTGGACATTTTTTGAACTATTTCTTTACTCCTTGAGTGCATCTCATATGTAGTATCTGTGTAGTATCTGTAGTATCTAGTTTTTTTTTCATACAAAACCAGAGCCTGATTATGACCCACAGGGGCCCCGGGCAATGATGAATATCGGGGCCCCCATCTGTGAAATTTGTTTTATTTTTCATAAAATTTTGATATAAAAAAGAATATTTCAGAACATTTGATATTGGGGGCCCTGGGCAAAGTCCCGATTTGCCCATGCGATAATAAGGCTCTGTACAAAATGAAACTTAGTGGACATTTTTTGAACTATTTCTTTACTCCTTGAGTGCATCTCATATGTAGTATCTGTGTACCAAATTGATTACAATCCGTTTTCACGTTTCAGCTGTAGAAGTTTCAGCTTTCCTAATACGGAAAGTTTAATATAACCACACTGTATATTACTGACATTTTAATTACAGCACTCTCCTTACCGAAAATGAAACGCAGAATAATGTCTTTTTCATGCATATGCATCAATACTTGTACTATACGGCTGTATGCTTTTGTGTTGATTAGTAATGATTTCACCATACAAAGCACCTGTACCATATGTGGAACAACCACTTTAATTATTCCTCTACGTCTATAAAATACTAGTAGAGACATCTGTTGTTTTTTAAGATTATTTATACATAGATAGATACGATATAATTCAGGCTGTTGAGTATAGATGCACTTACTGTTCATATTATTGCCAAAACTGATTGAAATTTAAACAGTAATCTTTCCAATGTGGTTTTATAAAATTATCAAGAAATAGTTAGCAAAGAGTTTTGACCCGGAAAAAATTACTGTGAGTTGGAATTCGTCCTATCAAGAAAGGATTTCAATACTAAAATTTCAAAGTAAATACCAAACACGTAAAAGGCCCCCCCTAGTAGCAATGACTGCTTGTTTTCTGCTCGGTCGTTCATCGACTCATCGTTAGCTCATCGACTCGTCGAATTCAGTCATCGGCAAGTGCACTTTTGTTTATCTGCGATAGATGAATTTATATTCATGGATAGAAGTGATCTAGACGAGCAGTTTCGCCGATGGGAAACCGAAAAACAATATCTTATCCGAAACTGCAGCTCTATAGTCAACGGGTCTTGCAGGTGTCCCCAGTGGTTTACACTTTACCCAAATTCCTATAAATATTTGCGTAATTTAGATGTGCCTTTGCATAATCTAAGGGAAATTTTTAACAATTCTTGAATTAATCGCATAATTTACTTCAAATTTCTTGTATTGGGGTGGTATCCCCCCCCTGCCCCCTCCAACAAAATTTAAATTTGAAAAGAAATATTTACAAAAAAATGTAAGTGTTTATTATATAAAAATAGTTTGTAATATTTAAATAATTTTTTAAAAATGTGTTTAAAGAAAAGAAAATCTATTTGAGCGTCAGCTGCATTATAGAAAAACGGAAAATTTATTACAATGAGCAACTCCTTTGAAAACTCTTTAATGTAAACAGCAAGAAATCAGTTAATTTTTAAAAGTTATCCAAGAAATATGAAAGTTAAAATCACACTAAAATTCCTATACAATTTGCAATATTGTTTTTTAATTATTAATTATGAATGTTGTTCCTACTTACATACATTGGTAAAAAGTGAAATTAATTTCTTACCAATCGAATAATTTGACTATTATTAATAATAGCTGAACAACACTTTGTCAAAATTTCACCCAAAGTCCCAATCTGAGACTAAAATAACCGGTACTTCACACTTTGCCTTACGTATGATAAAATTCGGTGGTCTAGTAGCGCGCTTATCTCGTAATAAGTACGCTCAGGGCTCGAGCCCGGGGGAGGAAGGATTTTTTTTTTCAGAAAAACGGAAATTTAGCATACCAAAAACGAAAACATAATAAACAGAACGGACATTTTTTGAAAATTTTGCTGCCAGTCGTTTATTTTTTATTAACAAATATATTTTAAACAGTTTATCGGTTTCTTTTCGTTATTTCATCGGAGTCATCGGGAAATGATGATCGGCTTTATCGCCCCCCGAGCGGACATTTGTACCAGTTGCCGATGAAATTTCCCCCTTTTTTGGATGAAAAGTCGTGATCGTCCATTGCTCCTTCTCCTCCGATTTAACTCACCCGCCTCTCATCGGCCGATGGGTTATTGCTACTAGGGCCAGTGCACCACATATAAAATTGAAATAAAAAGTGATTTTCTAGTAATATATTAGGTTATTATTTTTTTAATATTTTTCCTCAAATAATAATCACTAACATTATCACATTTATTTATTTCAGACACACACACACACACACAAAAATGAGCCTTGTAGGGTTAAAGCATGTTTCGGTGATGCTGCTCCATTTAATCCTTCAAAAAGTCCAAAGCTTCTAACTGCTCGGTTCCTGAAGCAAAATTGCTTGAAAATATTACGAAGTAGGCTTATTTCTGTCCCCCTAGTTTCATTTCTATTTTTGAAAGATAATTTAGAATCTCCCTTTCTGTATATAGAATTAAACGACATATCCTTTTTTCTTTTGGGAAGGCGTTCATTTAAATTATAAAAACAAACCTTCTTTTTGTAAAAAGAAATGAATTAAATATATTTTTAAAAATCATCAGTTATAAATTTAAAAAAAAGTTTATTCATATTTTATTTGCTCTTCTCAAAATTTGTCATTTACCAAAATTTTTACAAAACTCAAAGTTCAACATCTATCAATAATAAAAGGAAAAGCAAAAACGTACAAAACAAGCATCATTTTTACTTCTTTTTACCCTCATTTATTCTTTTACCAACGATACAAATCCTCTATTTGCTTTGTTTGAATCTACTTAATGAATGTTAGATCTTGCTCAGCTCTCTTTTTTTCCTATTTTGACTGGGAAAGACAAATAGTGATTAAACTGGCTAGTGAAAAACATCCTTTCAGACAAATTTAGCAACATTGTTCAGTGGTTCTCTGAGTAAACATTCTTATTTTGTTAACCTTTTAAGGTAATTAGTGCCGAAGACCTAAATTTTTAAGAGTGTTGTTCAAATATGAGTTTATTTACAGAGTTTTATTTAACTCTCACGATAAATTTTTATCTTATTAATACATTTTCAGCCCCATATTTTTTAAAGATCGTTGATTTCTGGAAAAATACACAAATCCTATAGTTTATTTAGCTATAGAATATTATTCATTTCAAATAGAAAGAAAACATTCTATTTTCTATATAAAAGCAACTTGATGAAAAGTGTGAATCTATCACAGTTTCTTTTTAATTATAAAGTTCATCTTTTAAAATTTTTGCCAGTGAGAATCTTTACAAAACATTTCTTAGTATTTTCTGCGAATAGACTTGGAAATTAATCTTGTTTCAATGAATGTTTGACTGTTTTCAATGAATGAAATTAATGAAATTTACTAGAATAAATTGAAAAAACTTAATGTTGCATTGTATTTTCTGCTAAAAGATTTCTTATAGTAAGCTTTGTAAAATTAATACTTTTATTCTCAAGCGGCAGATTTTTTTAATAATAGAATGTAGTATCTAAAGGACACTCGTATTTTTGTATTTCTTTTGCTTATCCTGTGTTTTCAGACTGTAGGCTTTGAATGTTCACCTATATGACTTTTCAGTAGACTTAAAGTGCGTAAGCAGTAGATTTAATATAGAAAGACTTATGAAACTGATTAAAATAATTTACGTAAGAGTATTAATAGAAAATATATTGATTCGGTGCATAATTATCAGGCGATTTTTCGGCATGCTATAATTTGATAAAAAATTACAAAATTTTAATTAACTATTTTTTTAATTCTTTCTATTCTCTTACGTAAATTCTCTTACGCGAATTATATATTTAATGTAAATAAATAATTTAATTAATTGATCAATTAATTGAAACTTTACAAACGCCTAATACTTATGCGTCAACCCAATACTTTCAAAACATATAACTGTTTAAAAATAATATTCCTTGAGATAATTTTGAAAATTCGATTTCTAGCTACGGGTACATATACACACACTATACACACATTTATAGTATGTATAATTATTTAATGTAGCCCCTAGATTATGAAATGTTTCAGTAAGGATAGTGTGCGTGTTTTAATGTGGTATCCCAACGTGGGGCGAGAACAAAAAAATAGAGGTGGCGTCGTTCGTCTGAAAGACGGATCTGATGGAAACGCAATTACAAGATAAGTACTTTCATATGTAATTTGAAACTGTTTAAAACAGGGACTAAAGGGAAAAAATATTTCGGTCACCCTGACCTAAGTTCTTTCGAATTTCACAAATATATCGATCATCCAGGCCGCATAAAGATTTTCTGAAATTTTGATTTGTAAGAAGCTGATCGCCCCGATCACATCAGAAATGTGCTCATTTTTGCATACCAGCTACTTTAGTACCTGAAGATAATTGTAATTAAAAAACTTTGTAAAAAACACACGTAAGAAGTAATAGGTAAGAGTGTTCTTTACGACGTTCCTGTTGAAAAAATTGTTCAGGACGTTTCACAGGACGTTCCTGTGTTTTTTACGACGAAGGGCTTGGACTGATGAAGTTCAAAACAATTTTTGAACGAAACGTGCGTATCCTCTTACCTATTACTTCTTATGTGTGTTTTTTACAAAGTTTTTTAATTACTTTATCGTTTAACACCAGTATTTTGAGTGATTTTTCAGCTGAAGATAATTGTTTTGTTATGGTATAGTTATCCTTTTGGATACAGTATTAGTAGTCAGAGTACTACAGAAATATTAAATAGTTAATGCTTGAATTTAAAATTTTGATTATTGATTATCAAATTGTCGATATGGTACTTCGCATTTCAAGTAAATTAATATTAATATTATGATCGTTAACATTCCACATTCGAATGTTTTGTAGCTCCCCGCTACATTGATAGAGCATAATTTTGAATAAGTAAGCTGATAGAGAGTATATTTTGAATTAATAACTATTAGTGTTCTGTTAATCACATACTGAATTGTTTTAAGTTTTGGTTTGAAAAAATTATATGGTTCTATATGTTATACTAAGCCTAAACATTGGAAGAATTCTTTGCCAATTTTAAGAACAGTGAATTTTATTTTCATAAGAATGTTAAAGAATTTATACAGTATATATGATTCTAAGCATTAGAAACGAAAGTGAAAAGTGTTCTTATTTTGAATTTTGTTATTATTAGTTTGAGTTACATTTGAATATTTATTTTTAAAGTGTATTTAAATTAAGTGCTTTTTGAATGGTTTAAATTATATAAAATGGTGATCTCTGCAAATTAAATAACATATATTTGAACCCATTTTAATTTAATCCTATAAATTTTACGGGTAAATTTTTGTGGAAAAATTGTCACGTTCTCATTTTAATATGGCAATCCTAGCAAAAGGGAAGGAAGAGGACTTAATTGAATTAGTGGAGGCATTACACGTCGCTATTGGGGAAAATTTTAAAATTCCAGAAATAAAGGATGCAATAGTTCAAAGCCCAAAGTATGACGCGGAATGTGCGAAGGAGTGTCTGAACTGCATAATAAATAATAGGAAAGAGATCGAACAACGTGCTGAGGGAGAGAAAGAAAATGAGTGATTATTTGACATAGAGAAATTAGAATGTAATCTAGTACTACTTCCAATAGTACAGATTCGGCAGCCGTGTTGTCTTCCGTAGATAGACATGCCTAGGTTAGAATTAAGCATATTACTCCCTAATTTTGACCGTAAAACATCCGGCATGAGTTTATTTTTAGACTTGCTTGAGAAACAGTTGACTTTTTCAAAAGGGCCTGCTTCAATGTGGGTACTCTACCTTATTGCCTTTTGCCAACTGATATTACCAAACTAATTGCGAAGGAATCGGATGACGATGTCCAATATTATGATAAAGAAATTCTATTGAGGCGTTTTAAATTATGTGCTGAGAAATTTCGGCAAATGTTTGCCACACACAGTAAAGATCCAGAAAGCACCTGGAGAAATTTTTATTTCGATTTACAAAATTATTTCGATGGTTGGCTTAAAGAGCTAAAAGTTTCTACTTTCGATGAGCTAAAAGACTTAATTCTATTCCGATCAAATCAAAAAGAAGGTCCCTCCAGAGCATAAAGAACATTTTTTTGGATCACTGGAAAACAATCCCTTGGAACATCTTGACAAATTAGATTTGTCAAAAGTCAGTATGATGAAGCTAGACAGATTAAAAATAAACATGCAAGTTGGGAGCGTCCCAGATTTCATCAACGAGATAATTATAAGCATTATAAAAACAATCCTAAAAATGCATCATCAAAAAAAGAAGCAACCGAATTCAGAGCAATTCGTCTTCAGACACTGTCAATCGATGAACCCCAATCAACTCTTTTGAATGTTTAAATTAATGGAATAAACGGAATTGTGTGTGCTAACACGGGAGCCAGTCACACTATAGCTGGGCAAACATTATATCGCCTTTTGCAAGAACGAGGAACAGAAATTGAGGTTACTACTATGAAAGTAAACCTCCCTGACGAAATCCCGCAGGAAACAGATGTTTGTAAAGCAAAAGTTGAAATTGAAATGGAAGGGCGTATGTTCCTCATAACTTTATTTACCTTACCTGCTGCAAAAGATAACAGAATGCTTTCAGGAACAGTTTTCTTGTGCAGCGCTGGAATTGTTTTAGATCTTATAAATCTTGATTGGTTCTATCACGACAAACCAGAAAAAAAAAATTAGCTTTAGTTCCGATGACACTTTTAAATAACCTGAGTGTACAGAAAATGCTCCGTAAGTGAACACGCTGCGGTTACCAGAAAGTGTGGGAAAAAAAGTAACCGATAGAGAAAGAGCAAAGCTAAATAAATTGGTAGGGAACTATGACTATATATTTCTTCTAGGGGAAGACCCGACTCCTGTGATACAACAGTAGATTGATACGGGAAATAACCCTCCTGTCGCTGTTCTCCTCGGGCCTTACCAGTAGTACTACTGCGTTAGCCTAACGGCCAGATGTGTCTTTGTGTCGATTGCCGAAAACTTAATTCCATTACAAAGACTGATAAATACCCTTTACCTAGAATTGATGATCTTCATGAGGCAAAACACACACCTTATATGTCTACAATTGATTTAAGCTGGCATCGTATACACAGCAAGAAAGATTGAATTTGTAGCGAAGATAACCAAGCGAAGACAGCTACAGTTAAACTGCCTAAGGTACCATATCAAGTTCTAGCTTTATAGTAAGAGCGCAATTTCGAATTAGAGCGCAATTTGTTCAGAGCGATGTACATCGGAAACTACTAACCCATGGCCTTACTAATGTTTCCTGCAAATTTGATTGCATACTGACAAATATTTATCGCTGCATACCTCCCTGAATAGGGAATCTTTAATTATGAACATCCTATATATATCAGATATAATTTACATTGGCGTAATAACAAAATAAATTCATTTTTTAATAAATAGTATTACGTGAAAATAAAGTGTTTATTAAATTGATTATATTTATCAGCGGACCCCTCAGGAGCCTTACAACTAACTAGTGCAGTGTATCAGTGATTTATATTTTGTTTATATTGTTTTCAGAGCAATACATTTCACCATTGAAATATTCCTTTAAATCCAAGTTTTTGAAAAATAAATCCTGGATATCTATGTAATTTCAGCACCTTTTTTAGTTTTATTGGTTAAGTAGTGTAGATCAGAGTGAAAATGATAAAGTAAATTTAACTAACACTATTTTCTTTAAGGGAACAAGGAACATTGAATCTGATTTTTTTATTTTTATTTTTTTAATTTGGAACACTGTAGGTAATGTAAGAATACATAAGGTACATTTCTAAATGCTTTTACCAAATTAAAATCTCGGAAATAATTATTTTTCGATAAAAAAGGCATCTTTTGACGAAGAGTAATCTCAAAAGCAACACATGTTCAAAATGCTTCAGGTGCATACTGCATCAATTAAAGCTGAATTATTCTTAAACAAGTTAAAAATGAGGTAAAAAAAATATAACTTCGCAAAAAATTGTACATACATTTAGATGAGAAAAAAGTATTTCATGATAGCATGCTATTTTTCAGTAATTTACTCGTTTTATTTCATTTATCTTGTGCATGCTTAAAAAAAAAAGAAGAAAATTCGCTTCGGAGGAACTAAAATAGCTCTGAAGCACTTAAAACCGAAACAAACTTGTCTCGGTTTTAAATCGGTCAGAGTTACTGAGTTACTTTAGTTCCTTCAGAGCGAATTTAGTTTTTTTTTTTTTTTTTTTTTTTTTTTTTTAAGCGTGTATAAATCTTTGCCCGAACTATTATTATTAGAGAAAAGAGTGCGAAACTATATTTATAATATATTGTTCTAAACATTGATGAGAAATATGAACGAAATACAACAAAAAATGATGGGGAATTTCGAAAATACACATCAGTCGATAAAGTCGAAACATAGAAAAATGACATTAAAATGCTATATCTCCAAGAACAATCCGTTAGATGGCGTTTCTTAAATATATAAATAATAAACGCTAGAACTGTACGATTTCAAAAATACAACTTCCGGTAGGAAACTTGAAAGGAACTAATTTCTTTTTGACGGATCATTCTTTTCTTAGAAATTTTGGCCAATTTTCATCTTTTTCGATGTTTCTTGTTTTCTTGAACTTATAATCAATATTTTCAAAGCAACAGTTATTCATAACTATTTAAACAGTTGCATGATTTTTACAGACTTTGCAAATATGATACTGAATAATTCTATCAATGACAATTGACGGTTTTCTCAGAATCTGCTTTACGAGCTACTATCCGTCTTGTTGAATATTTTGCGTTCTTTTATAACTCTGGAATACGTTCACCAGTTTCGGCTGAATTAGGTTACGTCATGTTCTACCATGTAGAATCTGTGGAAATCTAAAATTTGGCATTGCTGCAATTTTAATATTATATTAAAATCAATAGTACTGCATCATTATAATGAGTTTCTGCATTATAATGATGTATTAGATCATCCATTTCATAAGGATGTGATTTTTTGATGCAGAATTTATTGCAAAGAAATCTGTACTCAAAAAAAAAGAAAAGCGAGAGCTGTTTCATTAACAAACTGGAAATCGTTATTTTGAAAAAATTAAAAAGCAGCTGAATGAAAAAATTTGCCCAAAAATTTTTAGAGGAGAGAGAGAAGTATAGGTTTTGATTATAATCTATTAAATATTTCTTCCTTATATAAATATATTTTCCAATTTGTTTCACATAACTTAAATGTCGTTTGCACGCACCCCTTTCTCTTTTCAAATGGCAATAACATGTGTAATGGAAATATCTAATGCAGTATTAACACAAATTAAATAAATAAAAATAAAGTTATACTTATATCGTTCAAAAATCCCCACCGTCGTACGGTCGCTATAAAAATTTGAACTTTAAAAAGTTTAAAATTCCACCCATTCACTGGTTTTTTATTTGTTTGTTTGTTTGTTTGTTTGTTTGTTGTTGTTGTTGTTTTGGAATTCTCATGCCTATAAGCTTATTGACTTATTTTTACATGCTCAAAAAGTTGGCGCCATCATTTAAAAAAAGGATTATCGTCTGGATTAGAAATCTTGAGCTGCTATAACATTATGGAAGCGTATTTTTCATTACGTATTTATCCTTAATATTTGAGTAAGCAATCAGGAAATTACTTCCCCATCTTATTTGAACAGATGAATGAAACTCGTCTGTATTTTGAAATAAATTCGGGATCGTCAGTGGTGAAAATTAAAGCATTCGATGTAGTGTGGGTAACGTAAATTCGGCATATGCTTATGTGTTTGAAACTAATGACAATGTTGAAATGACGATGGTCGTAAAAATAAACATCATTCCTGTTCTAAAAAAAATACTTCAAATATTATTCAAATTTAAAAAAAATTAAATAAATAAACTTTGTTGCCGAAGATATTTTTGATCAGACATATTGACATAATCATTAAAAATACTCGACGCTCGATGATAAAAAATAATGACAATATTTAATAATGAAAGTAGAAGTCCCTTCATCAGTTCAGTTCCTCATTTTCTCTCTTCCTTAGATGTTATAAAAAAAACATAACTTATTTTTTAAGTTTTCTTAACAACAAATCTTTTTGTATAAAAAAATTAAAGTTAAAATAAACAAGCTGCGACTTCTGTTGCAGAATAAATTCTTGGTGTTTGATTTTAAGTGCACATTTATCATTCAATAAAAACATAATCGCATGAAAAGACCACAGTTGAATGCTATCTTTCATCTAGTTAGTAAAAGACTACCCTTTATAATATGTTTAAAAATCGCATTTATCATGCGCATTCATTGCAGTATAAACTAAAAAAAAAAGCATCACCTTACGATATTAAAATACACCATTATGTGAAGTAAACAAAATCGCCTTGATCATTTTAGCAAGTTGATCTTTGAGAATTCTGCATTCCATTGAGTTAGATCCATCTCTTTTCGATTCGGGCAAGTGGCAATGGTTTGGAACTTATTTCAAAATCGATTTATTACACTGCGCTGAAACGCAGAAATTACCTGTCAACTCTCCAACGAATACAATAGCAGATTCTTGTATTAATTTATGAGAAAAATATCGATTTTTCAATTACATATTCGAAATACGAAAATAAAGAATGGGTATTTACAAGTAGTGTAATAAATGTGATTTATCGCCAGGGGGCATTCTATCGATAGTACACACTGACAATCGATGTCGTATAGTTCAGAAAATTTTCAAAAATGGGAAATTTATTAAACTGTGCTTACTCATTCAAAAGGAAAAAAAAGTATTTTAAACTTAAATTTGGCAGAAGTTTTCGCTCTTTTGTTGTCGGTTTCGTTTGGAGATTCAGATCTCTGAGACACTTTTTCTAAAAATGATTCTGTGATTTGATGGAATCAAATGATCTTTTCCAAAGATTTATCTTCTACACCTATCTGAAGGACAGGATAAAAGATTCTAAAAGCATTTCTCAAATGGACCGATTTTAGGAGCACTTTAAATCGCATATAAAGAAACAACGCGATACGAATCTTCCACAGACGCTAATGACAACATGATCTGACGCAGCGCGCCTTCAGTGGAGTTAAAGATTACTAGAGCGGACTTGACGTACAGGGACTACGCAGCAGACGTGATGTCGTTTTCTCCACCACCACCCCCTTTCACCATTTTACCTATATTTACATATATTTTTTAAAAAGTGTAGTTCTTGCTTCTCATCTTCTTTTTACTTTCCGAGCATGTACTACGTAAGGAAAGTGTTGTAATTATGAAAAAATTCGACTTTGAGAATTAGATGTATTTACACGTTTTGAGGTCTTCTAAATTCATTTATGCTATTTTTACGAGATGTATGTATATATGTATTTGTGTGTGTGTGAGTGAACACGATAGCTCCTGGACGGTGCATTCGATTGAGCTCAAATTTGGTATATATATGGAAACCAAAATCACCACCGTCGTACGACCGGTGTTGACTTTGGTTTTTGTGTGCATAGGACTTATAGCTTTTTACGATACGTAAGACTACGAAAAAGATTTCTTTTACATTCTGGCCTATGGACGGAAATTCTTGAAAGTGCGCTAGAGTCTAAACGGCGCATTCAATTGAGCACAAATTGTGTATGTATATAATAGGTCACGGTCACAAGATATGCATAGATTTTAGTGCCTGTAGTGGTGGTAGTTTGTTCACGGGTTTGAAAAAAATGGTTCTTACACATTACGGTCAATGAATCGTATACAATGAGCTTGTGCCAAATGGTGCATTCGAATAAGTTTAAATTGGGTATGTACATTATAGATCACAGTCACACAACATGTATAGATTTTGTTATGTACAGTTTTTTGACAGGCCGTACAAATGAGTGTTCTTTTACATTATGGCTTATGGACGGAAAAGCTTAAGTGCGCTAGTGTCTATATAGTTCAATCCGTTGAGCTCAAATTGGGTACGTATATTATAGATCAGGGTCTCATTACCTGAATGAGTTTTGATGTGTGTAGAGCTAATATTTTTTCCCCGGGTAGCAAAAAATAATTCTTATACATTACGGCTTAAGGTGGCACATCATTTAAAGTGAGCGTGTGTCTAAATAATGTATTCGATTGAGCTCAAATTAGGTACACATATTATAGGTCACTCTCCTACATACTGCATAAATTTTAGAGAGTTTACGGCTTACAGTTTTTACAGGGTTACAAAAAGTATTTTTATATATTGTACGTACTGTATATATTTTGGTGTGTGTAGCGCTTACAGTTCTTTACAGGGCTCCAAAAAAGTATTTTTATACGTTGCGGCTTATACATTCAAACCATTTTAAGTGCATTAGTGCCTGAATACTAAATCCGTTTGAGTTGAATAAAATTTATTTAAACGCTTGGTAAAGATCAAGTGTTCGGAAAGGCGAGTGGAGTCACTCCAGATTTTTCCTGCTTGTCTTCCATTTTTGAGAAATCCGGAAAATTCAGATGCACATAAGAGTTAAGTTTTTTATTACAACTTTTTAGGTGTATTAGAACATCCAGACATAAACACATAGTGTACTACTCAATAAATGTTACCTATAAAAAAAATTAGCTTTCCGAAAAGGAAAGAAAGAACTGAAAAGAAATATGAGAATTCAATTAATTGTGTATAATGATACTTGTCACATAATCACGGATTTTTTCTTTTTTGCTACAGATTCATCATAAACACAAATTTTGAAGCTTTTTCAAAACTATTGTAGGTATATATGTAAGAAAAACATGAATAAGCTTTAACGAGTGACATTTTATCGTAAAATACTAACATTTTAATGCGTAAAAATAAACTACATAGCACAAATAAATTCATAAAAATTTCCTATATAATTATAGCTACTGGAAGTACTTACATTTTCCTCCGTATTTATTCCTGGACAAAATCAAGAATGAAAACTTTATTTGAACAAGTCAAAAAACTTCATTAAATAAGATTTTATTTGGTTATATTCATTTGATTATACCGTGATTTACTAAATACGAATTCACCATGCAATTACTAATTACGAATTCACCATGCATTTACTAATTACGAATTCACCATGCATAAAGGAGGAACATGGACGAAATATGAATTTCCATTATTTTCCCAAATTCCAATCAGTGTTGCCAAAAGCCATGGTAAAATTCGAAACATAGATAACAATACATGCAGCGCGAGACAAATCCACCTGGGGGTTCGTAATTTCCCAGTTCGATAACTGTGTATTTTTTTGTCTGTGCCTTAAATGAGATTATTGTTTGAACTCTTTGAATTTGCACTGATGATGTTTTTCAATGATATTCTTAATAGTAATATTTTTTAAAGATTGCATAAATTGCTGAATAATTAATTATTTTATAACTCAGTTCTCTTTACGTATGATAGTGCATTGAGTAGAAACTTAAATGGGAAAGGGTAATAGGGAAATGAGTAGAAATTATTAGTATAAAACGATAAGGATTTTGTAAGTTACGTGAGAGGAGGCAGAAACAATCACCTAAACACCAATTCTAGCAACAGAGAACTGAATTTTTGTAGAAGGCGCTGAAATCTCTTTATGTAGAACTAAGCTCTCTCACCCACTTACGTAAATTTTTACTAGTTTTGTTTTGTGGATTTCCGAATTCAGTTTTTTTACCGTTACTTCTAAAATGTTCAAATGTAAACCTGATCGACGAATTCAAGTTTTAGTATAAATTTATTCTATGACGCCTGACGCGTATTTCACAAGTGCACCGCTATATAACGATGGGAAGAAAAAGAGCCTTTCTATTGGCTATTTCGCGATTGCTTCCATTACGTCATACATCGCGAGGTTCGGGTGTTCTGCTAGTAACATACGCCATTAAAGAAATAATTATATGAGACAACGAATTCCGATTCCTTCATTTATGACAGGTGGATATATATATAAAAAAATACTATAGATTAAACAGATCAAGAATTTGAAGCTGAAAGAAAATCTGAATTTTAAGAAAGGGGCAATACTTGCTTAGCTATTTTTTTTTTTTTTTTTTTAGTACTCCTGTTTGCTAAATATTTCGAGTTGCTGGCGCCATCTACTGGTATTTAGATGTGCATTATTATTATTATTTTTTTTTTCAAGTGCTAATGTATTGAATAAAAGTTTCACTTCTTTGTGCTTAATCATTTTTTTCACTCGAATTCTAAAGTTCAATATAATATGACTTTAAAAATAAGCCTGCCATATTTTGTACTCTTGCAAAGTCATTTTACACTCTAAGATAATGTCATGGGTGATTATTAATCAAAACTACCATATTTTCATGCAGTAAAATTAAACTTCAGGTTTTTGGGGGCTCAAGATAAAAAATGGAAATAGGGGTGAGAAGTGCAGGAAATTCTTACTTTTAATATGATTTATCTGGACTTATAAAAATAGAACAACATATTTCAGAAATTGTACTTTCAGTTTTAATCTTAAATCAATGTACTTCAAAGGAGCAAAAATACATAAAGCTTATATGTAAATTCTTCTACCCTCTAAATTTACCACTTCAACCAAATATTTACTTGCACACACATGCAATTAGTTTCCTTATTTTATTGATATTATTCATTTAAAATTTTAAGTTAATTAACGTTCTTCCATATTTATAATGCAACACTCTTGTCTTCACTTTTAAGCATAATATATAAGTAATTTTTTGCTGTATGCCTCATATTTTTTTTAAGAAAGTGCTGTAATAGTTTTTCCTATATTTTTCTACAATTTTTACAAATTTCTTTGGAAAAAAATCATTATACTGCCTCTTAAACTGTACAGGGCTGGTTGTTCATTTAGACAGGAATGGGGAGGGGATAAAGTGTTACAAATATACAATTTCTTTTGAGTTTTTTCAAACAGGTTACTTTTGTCAATTTTAAATTACTTTTAATAATCACTGAAAAAATATGCACACCAATTCAATAATTCTCTATCGTTTTAGTATATTAATTGGAACCAGTGGCGGATCCAGAAATTTTTTTTGGGAGGGGCTAAATTTTTAAAAAAAGCTTATTTCACCCAATTAAAATGTACTATAAATCAAAATTTTAGTCTAAACCAATGTGCATGGGAGGGGCTAAGTAATAAAATAGGATCATTTTAGCTATTTAAAGTGAATAATAAAGCAGAATGTTATCCTTTAGCAACGTCTTTTTTTTTGGGGGGGCTGAAGCCCCCTAGCCCCTCCCCTGGATCTGCTACTGATTGAAACCTACAGTTACAAAATATCAATTTAATTTGTATTAAACGTAGATTTTACACTTCAAATTTTCGTTTGGTGCACACAACAAGAATTCACAAAATAAAAATTTTGTCTTGAATATTGCCAATTTCAAGGTTCATTACTTAATTTCTAAGGTTATATTTTTCCTCTGAGAAAAATTTAACATATGAATTACCATCTCTGGTGTGCATTAGAAATTTAATGTTCGAATGCAAAATTCTTTATTTTTGTAAATTAATACTTAAGAAAAGTTACATAAAATGAAATTTAATCTTTATATGTAATATTTAAAATAACGTTTATTTCTACATGGCTGTTAAATGGTTAAATTCGCCAATAAAAAATGTTGATTTCCATATCCAGTAGATGGCGCCAGCAACTCGAAATATTTAGCAAACAGGGTACTAAAAAAAAATAGCTAAGCAAGTATTGCCCCTTTCTTAAAATTCAGATTTTCTTTCAGCTTCAATTTCTTGATCTGTTTAATCTATAGTATACCTGTCATAAATGAAGTAATCGGAATTCGTTGTCTCATATAATTATTTCTTTAATGGCGTATGTTACTAGCAGAACAGCCGAACCTCGCGATGAATGACGTAATGGAAGCAATCACGAAATAGCCAATAGGAAGGCTCTTTTTCTTCCCATCGTTATATAGCGGTGCACTTGTGAAATACGCATCCCTGACAGCACACTTGCCCAATTTATGTCCATATCTGGACAAACTTGTCCAAAATATGTCTATGTCTATGATAAGATATCTCCTGTACATCATTTTAGCGACATCTTTGGGAAAGTCCATAATATGTCTAGAATAAGACATGATTGAGACATGTAACACCCCAATTAAGTCTTATTACGACAAAAACGGGAAAATCCATATTATGTCTGTTATATGACATGAATTAGACATCTAAACACCCCAATCATGTCTATTTTATGACATAAATGGGAAAATCTATCGGCGACAAACTCTGATTGGCTCAATTTGTTTGATCATGCGCAGTAACATTTTTGTATGCACGTTGTTTTTAATAATCTGTGGTGGTTGTGGTAGATAGTACACATATATTTGAAGTTTCCTTGTCAGCTAATTATAACATTTTTATGCGCACTTCTTGCATATTGCTTGCCTATATCACTGTTCTTTACAATACGGGGTAATGTACAACTTTTTGACTTAATGTGTATTTTAATAAAAAAATTAAGTCGACTCGCCAGGAATGGCAAAATGTTGAATAAGAAGTTAATGATGAATTATTCCTTATTGAAGCTGAATGTAATGTGAATGATATTGAATCAAAGCCTATTAATGCGCACGATTATAATTATTTTCATAATGAATTTGAAAATAGGATCGATGAAAATATTTTTGAAGATTCAAATACGTGTGATCCTACAAGCAGTTCTTGTAATAGCTTCATTTCAGAAATTACTGATGAAACAGATACTTCTATTCCTTTATGGTAGTAACTTATCCATAGCATAAAAATAAACTGTGGATATGAGATAAATATCCACAGATTATCTTTTTATGGACAAATTATGGATGTCCATACATGTCCATATGGATGTCCATAACATGCCCATATAGATAAGTTTTGGATGTCCATAACATGTCCATATGGATGTCTATATTTTGTCCAGAGGATATCATTATGGACGCCGTATTGTGCCATATGGACAAGTTTGGGGGGTATTATGGACAAGATATAGACAAATTTGGGAATGTCAGTTATGTCCCGAACTTGTCCATCATATCATATGGACATGTTCCGTACAAGTTTGTGCTGTCTGGGATATTATTTACTTCTGAACAATAAAATTTCGGCAGAACAAATTCGGTAATAATTTGTTCACATTGTTGCTCAACCAAACTTCGATAAAATATTGAAATTGTCAATTCGGAAAAATTTCTGCAGATTTTTATTATTATACTTTCTGTTGAAATCTCCGAATTATTGCAATTTCATCGAATCTTGATATGAAAATCTACTACAAGATTTATCTCGTTACAAGACCAAGATATACAGTGTGAGCTAAATTTAAAGAGCTTAATTATAAAAGAGTCTTAAAATAATGAACTCCTCTGCATAAAAATATATTTATCTAGTGTATTGATAATTCTTACTTTTCAAACAATCATCATTGTGTAAATTTGTTTAACTTATTCAAATCTTACTAGTCTATTTCATATATCCCTTTGGCTTTTTAAATTTTTTTGTCTCAAGAAAGAAGAGTTATCAGATTTATGATTTGTTAGCTAAACACTTCTAAGTAAGATTGAAGTTAAGTAACCAAATTTCCTAAATTTGTGAGAAATTTACATAGCACTCGAGGATCTTAATTGCACATCCAATTTTTTCCACCCTATTTGTTAATTTAATGAGTCCCTTCAGTGATGTGCGTTACTCATGAGATAGTCTGTCTTCTTTCTTTCTTTAAAAAAAAAAAAAAAAAAAAAAAAAGGTTTTCCTTGAATCTTAATATTTCAACAAATTCCTTGATACTTAACGATCTGGTCATCATTAGGCAGCTGCAGGGTCCCATAATTGATGCGAATTTAATTTCTTCTAGGAAAAAAAACCAAGTCAAAGATAAAAATCCCCGAGTTAGTAATAAGAGCATTATTAAGGAATTAATAAAAGTGCTTTAATTACGTGAAGTTTAATGAATTATGAATAACAATATATCTTTTTTGACTGATAAGTAGACTAATAATAATTAGAAATATTTATTAAACTACGATAATTAGTTCACTAAAACTATTACTGTATTAATAACTTTTCTAAACAATTTAGTTTAGAGAAAATATGAAATTATGCTGAAAATATCCATTTTAATAGATGGAATCAGAATAAAATATAAAAATATGTTTATTCACACTTAAAATTTTTCATTGAATTCAAATTTAAAAGATTAAATGCTATGGCAAAAAGTACGTAAGATATACTTTTAAAATTAGTTTGTTTTCAATGAAATACATATTTGTTGAAGTTCATATAAAAATGTTCATATTTGCATACGAATAAAAATTCCTCCTACATAAATATTTCAACATTAGCTGATAAGGATGGATTCGAGGGATTTCCAAAAATTCAGTATTAATTAAAGGCCTTTTTACGTTCGTTTGAAGACAAGCAATGGATCTTAAGTAGTAAAATTAGATGAAGATTGAAAGAAATAATTGTTTCAAATATCAAACTACGTAAAATGAATCAAATATTAATTTAGAAACAATCCCATTCAAGTAGTGTTTCTTTTTATTGAATATATTTTCTTCATCTAAGCTCTTCATGATTGATTCAATAACTTTCTTCGTGCCTGCTTTTGAATGTCTTTCACTTGAGTCTCCTTTATGCATTTATTTAAATGCAGTTATTCTTATTAATATTTAAATTCATCATGTAAGCCAAATTTAAGAAAATTAAATAGGAACTATAAAACATTAATGATGTATTGCATTCAGTAATTAATATTTTTATGGATTTCTAAAACTTAATTTTATGAGATGAAGTTATGTCTTTCTTCACAATGTCTTTGCAGATTATTTTTAAGAAGTAGTACAGTTACATTTATCAAACACATATTTTATAATTGTTTCAAAGAGACATAGTTTCATTTTAAAAATCAACCTTCCTAATAAAAGTTATATTTCGTGTGAAACTTAATGCTTAAAGTCTAATTTTAAATTGTTAATTAATTAAATATCTATAATTGCTAAAAGTAAACGAAAACCTACATGCTGAATATAATAATTAGAACCTTTTTCAAAAACTTAATGTATGATTAAAAAAACAAGAAATAAGACGTCTTTTATCTAATATTTCTGTACGTAATATCTTACAAATTATTTCTTGTACTTGAAATGTTTTTTTAATTTGTTTGTTTTATATATATCGGAGATTTTGTTCATAAAAATATTTATATTTTTGCCTACCAAACATAAGCATTTAAAACCATCAAACTTCATGCAATATTTATTCAGTTTTAAGAGCTTTAAAAATAAATAAAAAATATTTAAAATTTTTACTTTAACACCCCCCATAAAAAAAAAGAAAAGAAAGCTCTAAGATGTTCTTTTTATGAGTCATCTGCTCATGATATACCTTACTTCACAGTTTTTTTATGAAACTACTTCAATAAAAACCCATCGTATTATATCCTCATTTTATTAAGAACTTTTTGGAAAATTTTGATGTTGTTGCTCTTCCTAAAATATAGCGTTTTCTTTATGCATGTAAGAATTCTAATGTAATTTTCCAGATGATAGAATGTAGTTTTTAATTATTTGTCTAAGTGTTTATAAATTTCCAAGATGGAATACGTTTAATATATTTATGTGCGAACGACTTTTTGAGAGCTCTTCATTTGTGACATTTCAAATCTCAGTGAATAAAACTAACATTTCCTTCTGCAGTAATTGCTTTTTTTAGGAATTATACTCGTGGCAGTATTCTCTAGCAAAATATTCGGTAAAAGTAATAAATAAATAAAAATTTGATTTTTTTTTTTTTTAGAAAGAAAGTCTGGAACAAAACAGCATTGGCACTCTAATTGATGTATCGAATGGTACCGTTTCCTTCTCCTTATAGAAGTGTACCATTAAATGTCCAGTTGTTGTTGTTGTTGTTGTTGTTAATCCTCTTGGTTTAGGCCTCCAACCAAGTCCAAAAAATCCTTATGCATCAACAAGTCGTAAACAATCTCTTCCTCATTCAACAGTTGCCCTACAAAGTCACCAATAGATTCAATGATGCTAAAAAGCGATGGTTGAACAATAAAAATAGTCATTTCTCTTCTCTTTCCGTTTAAGGTTAAATTATTAATATGACCATTCCTAAGCCTGGATAAAGCCGTTTGAGTAGATCGGAGCAGAAGCATTGAAAGGATAATCAGGCATGGCACGACCTGAAGGGTAATAAGACCTGAAGGGTTTTTATCTACGAGGATCATCTGCATATTAAAACAGAACTTAAATTTTGAAAAAATTCTATTTCGAATCTATCTTTACAATTTATGAAATTAGTATAACAACAAAATGAAACATACTCATAAAAAAGCACAGCCAAAATATAAATTCCTATTAATTTTCCACAATTTTCTTAATTAAGTATATTCAAAAATAACCTGTCTCATTTTAAAGAAAAAATTCAATTTTTAAGCTAGAACTCCTGAGCTATATCTCCTAAGCTATAAGTATTGATGATCTATTCAATGATATTATGAAATATTCAGTATATAATATTTTATTTAATCACTACAGTTTTTTTTAATCCGACATAATATTCTGACATATTCTATATTGTATTTTAAACAAAAATCATTTAAAAGAACCCAATGATAACGGTAACGACTTTTTCAATTATCCTTTAAGTATTATCAAATTGTGTTTCAAAAAATCATACGAAGCAGCATGAATAAATTTTAATTTCCATTAGAATCAGTGTATTTAAAAACCTCTGAAAATAAGTTTTGTTTCTTTTTGAACTAGCAGTTCTTAAAGTAACATAAATAAAAGTGAACCTTGAGAGACCGTTCTTTAGATTCTACCGTTTTGCTCATTGTTACATTGCGCTTACTACTAGAGAAACTAAGTATTGCAATATCTCCAATCACTAACTCGAAAAATTTTCAGAGAAGAGCAAAAATTTTTCTTTACAGTAAATATATACAAGGTGTCCAGTGCTAACGGTACCCAATGGCTGTTTCCTAAACCGTTAGTCAGAGACACATAGTTCCAGTTGCAAAAATGCTTTAAATTGTCTAATCTATGATATTAGAAACAATCGAAGTCCATAAATCAATTCCTATAAAAAGTAAGGAATTTAAATTTTTATATGGTCCCTCAGTCCTATCAGTTATATTTAGAAAAATTTTCTATGTACAATTTGGTGCAAGATTTAAAAAAAAAGATTTCGTCCTTCTACGATCAAAATTTACCGAGTTATAAAGCGGCAAACATTTTAACTTATGTCACATTCCCACTTTTAAAAATGTCCCGTTACAGTAAGCCGTTAAGGGACCATATAAATATTGAAATTTTAAGTTTTAAGGGGTGTTTAAGGGTGTTACCGCCAATTACTTACGTTTGGGATCTAGGCTGGATTAGGATTTCCCTCCGTGAGGAACTTTATGAGGGGTCCTAACCCGTATTTACGCGAAGTTTCGGAGAAAACCACAGGAAAACTCCGAACGGTTGGGTCGCTGGACGCTACCTGGCCTCGAACCAGGTACCTTCCGTCTCCCAGTTCAAAGCGCTGGCGCTATGCCACTGGTAGGGCGCGGAGAAAGAAGCAAAAGTTATTTTAGAATACTAATCTTTAAGCAGAAGGTTGTACCCAGGTTCTATAAAAATCTATCCGGGGTCAGACTTACTAAATCATATATGTGTAGCACGGAGTATGCTACGCAAAGTAATGGAAGAGTTTTCTACACGGATGTATTGCAGCCATATTTGTATTGCAGACGAAGGAAGACACTTTTGAGAAAAGGTTACGCTAACAGAATTTGTTAAATTATTTTAAGATTCTAAATTAAATATATTTATATTTTTAAATGTTTCATTTTCTAATTTAATGCTTAATGAAGTGTTGTAGGAATTACCTTGTTTTTTTTAAGTTATTTAACACCAGTTCATTTAAAAAACTCTTTAAAATGTCCTATTTTCAGTATAAGCTATAATTCTGTGTTGATTTATTAGATACGCATAGTTAAATGTTAATTTTCTTTATTGCAATCTACATTCATAAAATAGTTAATGAAATTTTACTAATAAATATTAGAAGGCTCAAAACCATGTACAGCTGCGGGAAGAAAAAGACCACTTGTACTTCATTCAGCCGTCGTTCGTAGTACAGCAAAGTTACATATACCAATCGTTTACAATTGACGTACACTTTAAGTTGCTATACATAAAAATTGCATAAGGGGCCGTCTCCATATTAAAATTCGCATCAACTTTTTTTTTCCAACAGTAACCCCTAGATTTCACTTCATATTTCAAAAATTTTGCTCATTTTAAGCCCGGATACCAATTTTCAATAAATTTGAACTGAAAATGAGTGAGTTATGAGCACCCAAAATCCCCCTCTCCCTATGTTAAAATATTTTCTCATACTTTAATTCATACCTCACAGGGGCGTAGCCAGAAATTTTTCATGGGGGGGGTTACGACTACTGCAACTCACATATATCCATACATGTGTGTGATAAGGGAGTGGAGAATATACATTTTGTATGGCAAAAAATTCCTCATGGAGGGGTTATGACCCCCCTAACCCCCCTTGGCTACGCCCCTGATACCTCATATAATATTGATAGTAAATAGCTAATTTTTATTCGTACTAATAGAACTAAACGACCCAAAAATAATTTACTATTATTATAACTTTTAATAAAATATAAATATAAATTATGAATTGTTAAATTAATATTCAAAAAAATTATGAATAGCAACCTAGCCAAATTTTGATGGAAATAGAAGCAAAAAGTGATTTTACATGGCTGTGCAAAATTTCAAATTTTTACGTTCAGTAGTTTAATTTATATTAAATAAAATGTGTTTCTTTTCCGGAGTTAAGGGACCATATATAAAGTTATTAAGTGACAATTTTTTGAAAATTGCGTAAAATAAACGTAAATTAGATTTCTTTTATGCAAAAACAGTAAAAGAAAGCGGCATTAAAAAAATATCAAATTTTGAAGCAAATAAATTAGAGGTTTTTACCTTTTGATGATTCTATACAGCGTCTATTTTTGCGTCCTCTATCACACCCCACCAAATAAAAGGTTTTCTATGTATAGAATTAGATGCAGCAGGTGTATGTCTTCCAATACAACGTCGTATTTCTAAAAAACTAACATCCACAACATTCCAGGCATGGATTTGACATTTTTAATTTTGGAAACACCAGCTCTTTGGACTTCCCCATACTTTATCAAACATTCAACAAACATTCAAAATCACGTTTTTCTGTCTAAATTTTCATCTGACTATAAATTAAATTATCGCCAAAAGTCTGATAAGAATATTGCACATTGCAGACAATAATATTAAATGAAGAATATGAAATAACAATTACAGTGAGAATATTGGGTAGGCAAAAATGTAATTGCGTTTTTTACATGAAATTCAAACAAATAAATTTTCAATCATGAAACTATTCTTCAAGTTTGACCGTAGCTGAGAAACATTCATGATTACAGTCAGAAGAGCAGAGAACAGCCTCTCACTCCTGGCAACATTTCACAGGTCTAGCAGAACCTTCAAGAGAAATATTCAATAACGATTTAAAAATTAGAAAGATTTACAAAATCGTGAGCAGTCGTTTTGCATTTTTCCTTTAAATCATGTGTACGAACCAAGGAAGTTATGGACTCACGGGTCATTTGAACCACTGACTAAATATTCTAAATTCTACAGCTGATATTCTTAGTACAAAGAACTTTAACACTAGAGACAGTATTTTTCGTGAAAATAATATTTATTTCTTTTGACTCTCACGAGCGAAATTGATCGAGAGGCGAAAAGTTCGGAACCTACAAATAGCGTTTCTCAATTTGCAGAAAGTCCCTTGAAATTGCGCAAAAAATGAATCGCAATATCTCCGGAAATTATGGTAGAAAATTAGTGAAAATTTATATTTAGCGTATTTTGAAGGTTTTCTTTCGTTTAATGAAGTCAAAGTTGTATGCTGCCACTGAAAAAAAAAAACGAAGTTGATGCAGAATTAAATATGAAGACGGCCCCTTATGATAATTTTATTACTAGGAAATTAAAGTATACGTTATTTTCAAACGAATGGTATATATAACTTTGCAGTCCGATGAATAATGGCCAAATAAAGAGCAAGTGGGCTTTTTTTTCCCGCAGCTGTACATTAATTTTTCTCAAATTCGTTTTGTATACAACCCCTATTTCTCTGCCCGTAAAGAGCTCCTACTTTAAACAGCTGTAACTCGATGAACGATGGTACGATGAATATGTCCGTCGAAGGAAGGTTTTTTTTTTTTTTTTTTTAAGTCCATGAAATTGTATATGTATAGAGAAAATTTTTCTAGCTGGTAGGACCGGGGGGGGGGGGGCGTGCGTACAAAAATTTAAGTTTTGTAATCTTTATAGGAATTGATTTATCGACTTTGATTGTGTTTATGGTATAATAGATTATATAATTTAAAGTAATTTTGCAATTGGTTCTATGTGTCTTAACTAACGGTTTAGGAAATAGCTATTGGGCACCGTTAGCACTGGACACCTTGTATATGTACATTTATATAAAAGTACATCAACAGAATGATAGGTCCAAACAGCATAAAAATCGGAATAAAATGATCCATATTGTACAAGAATGAATGGAATAGAAATTATAATCTCTTGTACTCTCTTCAGCAAAATAATCGAAAAGCACTGCAAAACAGGTATGCCCTACTCTCTCTCTCTCTCTCTCTCTCTCTCTCTCTCTCTCTCTCTCTCTTTCTGATTCTGGTTTACCGTTCTGGTGTGGCTGTAGGAGTGGCTCCCGTTCTGGTGTGTCTCTAAGGTGTCGCTCGACCGCCGAGATGTGTTGTTGTTGCCCCACTCTTGCCGGTATCGTCATGTCGCTTAGACCAACATTTCGATATTTATTTATTTATTTATTTGCCAGGAGAGGACATCTCGCGTCACTGAATGTGCCACTTAGAGCTCCATATATGTCCTTCCCGTAATTTCCCGCTACAAATTAGAGCCTCATCAGAAGGTGGAGGACTTCTGAATATTGGCACCCCTCGGAAACTGCTAGCGACCACCGAGAGGACTTTCGGAACCACGGATTTAACGTGCACGTACACCGCATGTACACGGTGGTCTTTAGTGGTACGCCGGTATATCCACAATCGAAACGCAATAGAAATGTTGGCCATCAGACTGAAAATCACTCCTTGTATACATCAGCTGAATGTGTAGTTCGATGCACTGGTGCTACTATTATTCATTCCTTGGATGTCAAATTTTAATTATTTGTACGATTAGTCAAAATATCTTTGAATACTAAATTTCACCACAATCGAACAACTTCTTCTTGGAGCGTCGAATTTTTTTATTATATAATGTAGACTGCAACTCTAAATTTCCAATAACATTTTTCTTTGAGAAGCGAACGCTTTAAATACATTGCTCAGTCAGCTGGGTTCTATAAATAAAATAACAAATACAACATAAAATATTGCTGCAGAGTTTATAAGTACAATATAAATTTTAAAACTGGCACACAGTATTTATTTTTGTGGAAAATACAAAAGTCTCTCAAAAGTGGAAATTTATTGTTTGAATCAATTTAAACTCTTATGAAATGCATAAGTTACACGCACCTGTCTGTCTATTGTGGAAAGTTAAGGCTCGTGTTTTACTTAATTTATGAAGTTAAAATGTTTTTATTCCTGGATTAAAGAGTTATCAAGTATTTATAAATGTATGTAGGTCTGTGTACGTGTTATGCGTGAACATACGTCACATACATTTCATGAAATCTATTACAAACATCGTACCAGACATCGATTTTTTTTCTGTTTCTTTCCCAAAACAATGCCTTTAGAATTATTACCCTCTTTTCGGAATGAATATATTTGTATACTGTGGTATACTGTGTAGTAAAACATTTATTATTGCAGATTCACATTGAATTGCTTTCTCTTGTAAAAAGCATTCTAAAACTCTGTTTTTTCATTTTTTTACAGGTATTTTTGGTTTTTAAGCGATAAAAGAATAACCTAAAATAAATAATCCCTAGTCTGGTCTTTCGAAATTACTGTTTTAACAGGCTACTGTTAGCTAACAAAATGCAGCTTGCCTGTTACAAAAAAGCAGTAAATGTTTTCCATCAAATCAAAACAGATTCGATAACTTATTAAAAATAGAAAACTCCGTGATTTCGACCTATTTAAAAAGATGTAGAAAAATACAAACGATTTAAATATTCATAAAGTAGGTAATAAAACTTGTACGATAATATTCAGCATTTGAAGCCTTTTTTATGTGCATTAAACTAATTACAAGTAAAAGCACTCTTCAAATTTTCATTGTGTTTATAAATATATTATATCTAGAAATTTAAAATAATGATGCAAGTTTTTTTTATAAATGTTGTATGGATCAAGGCTTCTTTTGAAACCTATGTATTTTGCTTGAAATGTCTATGTGGGGTGATTGCTTTAAATGCGATCTAAAATTAAAGTAAATAATGATTAAAAGTTGAAAGGGAAAAACAGTCTTTATATTTCATAAATGATTCAATTCAATTAATTATGTTACAGACACTTAAATTGATTAGTATATTTCTGGTAACTAATCTCATGACTTTTTGGAATCTTCACACAAAAAAAATTATTTTTAAAATATTCAGCTACATGCTCTTTTTTATGCTTTCCCATTCAGCCCCATTAATGCTTTTCCAAGTTTTATTAATTCTGGGAAAAAGTCTAATTTAGGTATTGATGATCTGAATAAATTATCAAAAAGAAATGTAAATATTTAATGTATTCTCGCTCTAGCGCCTTCTATATATCAGCGAATGTTTTACGGAACCTGGGAATGAAGTGGAGCGTCCCCAAATCTATATCTACTGTCACTCAAGGACATGTTTCCCTCTTTTATTATAACCTTTCTTTTTTTTCTGACGACTACACTAACTGCAATAAAGCCAGTCTGTCCATCTCAGTCAAAGTTTTGCCAGAGGTCGCATGCAAATGTATTGTACTGCACAAGCAGCTCCTCTAGCAAAATGCGGAAAATGCCACGTGGATACAGCTTAGCTCTGTGCAGTACATATAAATGAATCTTTCTTCAACTTATTTCTCTAAATAAACTTTATTTTTTAACTTACTGTCATTAGGTTCTCTTGAAAGAAATTTAAATTGTTTGACTTCTCTTATTGTCATTTAGTCTGCTTAGTGCCGGTTATCGCAAATTAAAGAGGAGTAAGTTTTCTGCTAGTAAAGTATAAATAACAAATTTTTGTATATTGGTTCGAATGGCTTTTTCTTTTTCTTTGAGTATTTAATTTTGTTGACTGGTGTGTATATTGAAATATATATCATTCATGTGTGTGGAAAATTCTCATAAGTATATTAAACTTGAAGATAATACACCACTGTTTTGAATGCAAACATGAACACGTCGAACCAAGTGTTTTAACACACTTCGCAACATTTATTGACGAGATTGCTTCAGTTATGATTTGTTTGAATTAATCGGTGTTCACAGGAATACTTTCGAAAACCCTATCTTAGCGTGAGCATTTTCAATATTTGCTGTTAGGAATGATAATGTAAAATATTTGAATTAAATTATGTTTTTCAAAAATAAAATGTTCACAGGATTAAGTAGCATTGTGCGTCTCCATTCCTGTTTTACCTTGTAAATAAACGTGTAACCGTCCAACAGTGTTGGAAATTGTCTCCCACACTTAAACAAGGCTTCAACAATTATATTTCAGTATTATAATAGTTGCCACATCTGTCAGATTTGATAATAATAATAAAAACTAACGGGTACTCTTTTAAATTGATCGCCCTGTATAATAGGGTGGATCGAAAAATTTTTTTTTCGAAATCTTTATCTCCTGAGGTCTCAAAAGTTGTATATTGATATAAATAAGACATGTGTAAAATTGGAATGTTCTACGACAACGTCTTGGGGTTGCGCATCGAGCTTGAAATTTAGAAATTTTTGAAAAATATGGCTTTTTAAAAAAATAGACCAAAAAAATTATTTTCCAAATTATTGGGCTCCCGAGGTTTTAGGAGTTGTATATTGTTATGAATAACTCGTATGCAAAATCTGGAGGGGCTACGACAATTTCTAGGGATTGCACTATTGCACATCGAGCTTGAAATCTATAAATATCTGAAAATTATGTGTTTTTTGAAAAAATTATGTAGAAAGCAAACTTTATTTGTTAAAAATAATTTTGTCCTTTTATATGTTAAGAAATTTTCAGAGAAGCTCAGTAAATCACAAATGGCGAATAGTTTGATTCAATGCACACGTTATGCTGTCGATTTGTCTGGGGCGCAGTACGTAAGCTGTGCTCTAGACAACTAGTGCCAGTTTGACTGACGAGTAATGACGATGAACATGACGTTCCATTAAACCAGGCACGAGATATTTCATTGAAACAGGCATTTAGTTTAACGTTTCAGATAGATGGTTCTTTCAGTTTACTCTCAAAAAAGCTAAAAGGTGGCTGCCTTACACTGCTACGATTCTGAATAGAGTGAAACTGTCTGCAACAGGACATGGAACAAAATCGGTGTTCTTAGAAGAGCTGAGAATATCGAAAGAATTACCTTGTACCAAGTTACAATTCCGAGAAGACATACTCGTACTTCTATATTATTATTTTGTACATAAGAAGAAAAATTTCTGCATAAAGGGCAGGATTCACCGGACGGAGCAGTAACCTTAGTTGTGGCGATCAAAGTACAGCAAATGTGAATCAAGGCCAGTATCCCTACTGTGTCAATCCAAGGAATTCAAGAGATAGTTAGCAAAGGTCATGAGCAAGTTCAGCATCTAAATAAATCATACGTTAGAGACGGACATAAGGAATTGTTTATAAAGAAAGATGGAAAAACCCTCCCCAACTTTATTTCACAATCTATTGAATATCGCACTTGCAAATGTACTGACTTTTCCCGGAGCAGGTGTAGCTCAGAGTTAGATATGTGACAATCGATGGAATTGTAAAGAAGAAAAGTTTATGGAGAACGAGAGAAAAGTTGAAAGGTTGGAAAGAGAAATTTCGAGATTGGTGGAGAAAGAGGTGAAAGTTCCAATATCCAGTCTCCAACTTTAATCAATGATTTGGAAATTGAAAATAACGAAAGAGAAGTACGAAAGACTGAAGAAAACGCTGAATGCCTATCTACCTCCACTTTGGAAGGTGCGTTCGCAAATGACCAAGTTAGAATAAAAATCTCAGTGTTTTCACAAGTCTGCGACGCAAAGTTATTACGGACTGGGCAGCAGCAGTTCTGGTATCAACTTTATTTCACAATCTAGAAAGCGGAAGGAATGCAGATGGAGAGAAACCTTCTCAACTGATTCTCGACCCATATAAAGTTAGAGGAAATCTGAGATGCAGTGAAAGAAACGGAAGAAGGCTTTAAAATTTTCTTTGTATCGTGTTTTGATAATAGGAAGAACAAAACCAGATACATAGAAAAATTTGTTGACGGCAAAATTACACCCAAGTGTTTGTCAGAAAGAACATATCTCACTGATAATGGAACCTGGTTCAACATACTTTGACCATATGTCACGATCTAATTTTGAGAATTTCACTGGAAATTTTGGAGAGTTTGACACGAAACCCATTGATCTTGAGATTTTCATATGCATTGGCGGTGGAGGCGAATCATCGAATTCTGGAAAGAACAAAGGCGTCATTCGAAATTTAGAAACGCAGTTCTTTAATCTAACTAAATCTCTGCAATGTTGCATTTGCCAACTTCACACCATAGCAAACAGCCACTCCGAAATTTGCTGTCTATCCATCTATCAGATGATGGTTTCTTACGATCTAGATTATTAAACTTGACATAAAATGCCACAGTTTGATTTGAAGTCGGGCTTTACATCATTCATTAAAACGTATGCTCCAATAATTGGATGCTTGGACTGGCACAGGCAGGACTCTGATCGCAGGCAAATAAACGAGGTAGGTCCTGGGTAATGTAGTTACGATTGTGGTTGTACTAGAGAAGAGCTGTGAACTTTACTGACTATATTTCAACAGGACTAATTCAATAAAAATACAATTTTTGCTTTCTACATATTTTTGTCATAAAACGCATATTTTTCAGATATTTATAGATTTCAAGCTCTATGTGCAACTCCTAGAAACTGTCACAGCCCCTTCAGATTTTGCATACGTCTTATTCATAATAATATACAACTTCTAAAATCTCGGGAGCCTAATAATTCGGAAAATAATTTTTTTGGTCGATTTTTAAAAAAAGTCATATTTTTCAAGAATTTTTAAATTTCAAGCTCGATGCGCAACCCCAAGACGTTGTCGTAGAACAGTCAAATTTTACACACGTCTTATTTATATCAATATACAACTTTTGAGACCTCAGGAGATAAAGATTTCGAAAAAAAAAATTTTTCGATCCACCCTACTGTATAAGCTTAGCGTCTTTCTTTTTTGCATGTGTGGTAGCTTATTTGTGTTCTTCGATTCCTGACAAATATAAAATTCTTTGGCTTCTGAAAACATTTTGAAAAAAGGCTTTAAATATGTATCATTTTTTCTCCTAATGGATTGATTTTTGCCCCAGAGAACTAATTGTCAACTTATTTTTTGAAAAAGGGGTATGGTCGTTTTCCGTATTTCACTGTTGCCGATACCGTACCTATATCATAATATTTTTGGTTCAAAGCTGGTGCAAGGATGGGGCGGCGCTAACAACGCTTTACTTGACAACAGCGCAAAGCCACTCCGTTACAACTGACCACTCTTGCCCCGCTCGGACGTCATTTTGACGTATTTGATGCCGCTTACTTGATACCGCGCCAGAGTGTACTGCTTCCGCATACCATTGTTGGTACATAATTTATCCGATATGGCTGTTTTTGCTGGGATTCAACTTCTCTGTTGGTTAGTAAGCGCATTCCTTCAAACTGAAACAATCGGCTGCTGAAATTGAAAAATAGTATTATTAATCTAATTAACTTTGTTCCGCATACACATTAAAAAAAAATCAGGATAAAAAATAAACATATAATAAATGCATCTGTAGATCCATAAATTAAAAGATGTCGTTTATCCTTTAAAGGAACTCGGATTTCATCTTGCATAGATCAAAAAGAATAAAACGGAATTATTTACAAATATCGCTTGGTTTAAATAGTATTTTTTAAGTGCTGAGGTATAATGTTTCAGCTTCCTTTCTATAGAGATTGGACACAGTTGAAGCAGTTGATAACGCAACCAGATATCAACATAAATAATAAGATACGATAAGCGAAAAATATACAGAAATTCATTTCAGTTTATTCTGAGATATGTACAAAGCTAAGCATAAATTGAATATTCATAAACCTTACCCAAAAAAAAACTTTTATCAGAAAACTAATCTCACGTAATCTCACGCAGAACGTTTCAGCGACATCCTATTAAATCAAGAACTTATATATTTTTATGTGTGCAATTTTATCTTTGAAATGTATTCAAAATATCCCTTTTTATTTGATTGTGTTTCATAAAATAAATGGAATTAAACGAAAAGCAATATTGCATTCATTGAAAATATACTTCTGCAAGTATAAAGATAAGAATATTACAATGTTACGCTCCAAGTTTGAGAGCCAAGTTGATGAGCCATGTATGTATTTGTGTGACCACGAGCATGCCCCTATATAGATAGATATAGATAGATACATAAAAGAAAAAAAATCGTTCTGCGGATTTTATTAGTCCATTAATTATCATTATAGATGTAGTTAGTGATAGCACAATGTTAGTTTATACAGGATGTCCCAAAAAGGTGGTGACACGCTTTAATTCTTTATCTATTTGAGACACGTGTGTAATGTAAATTGAAACCAATGTTCAGTATAAGGTAGGAAAAAAGACTACGTTAAGAAAATATTCTCCCGTTAATTTTTAAAAAGTTACACTTTTTGAATTTGTGTTCGACCTCCCCCCCCCCTCCTTCCATACAAAAAATTCCCAATGAGTAAAATGTGCCCCAAATACTAATGAGGTTACAAAATTTGAGAATTAAATCCTAAAAGTGTCAGAGATATAAATTGAGATATATGCTGACTTAAACCACTCTTCAATGGCCCTCGAAGGGAAAAAATCAAGCCGAATGATCATGTTTTAGGGGTCGTTCAAAAATTACGAAATAAAATAACTTTTTTTTTACTCTAGCAATAAACGTTTACTCTCAAATTCATGTATAGCCCCAGATCATCTTTGTTTAAAGATATCTCTGAGATGTTTTTTTGATGAAAGTCTGTAATTTTGCATATCACCTTGTTAATGTATGGGGCAAATTTTACTTATCGGGAGGGTTTTTTTTTTTTTTTTTTTTTTTTGCACGGAGTCGTTTGCAATTTAAAAAAGTGCAACTTTATGAAAATTCAGGATAGGAGTTTAAACTTAACAGTCTTTTACTACCATATTTTGACCATTTTTTACTACTTACTACAGTTTTCTACTTACCTGTTACATCTTATCTGTGTTTTTTACAAAGTTTTTTATTTACTTTATCATTTCTTCCTGATTACATTGTCCACTTATCTGTAAAGAATTAAAACGCCTTACCATTTTTGGGGGACTTCCTGTACAATCTAATTACTTTCTAATTACTTCTTACAATACACACAGTGAGAATAGTAGGACTTAGGAAGATTTTTGAATACTATAACGCATATTTATATTTTAACATTTTAGGTAATTACTGATTTTGGATTATCAATTTTTAGAATTAGTGTCTCTATTCAAAAAAAAGTAACTCTAGCTGCCACTGCCGCTGTAAAAAATTATCATGCCATCTCCTCCGAAACCGTGGGGTTTTGAGTTTCGATGAAAGTGTCCACGTATTCGAAAATTCCGAAAAAGAAGGTAAGCTGACCTAAATTTCGAAAATCAAATTATTTTAGAAGATATTAATTAAAAACTGAAAAAACAAGCATAATGGTTGCCAGGTTTGGCAATTATCGCCAGCATTAAATCATTCATGCTTTAGCAACAAAGCAATTCAAAGTATGTACAATCGCGTGAAAAAGACAAACATGAAGTAGAACTACAACAATTTTACGCCAAATTAAAAAGTAAGTGAAATAAAATGTCAAAGTTTGTTACACTAAGTTCACAATTTTCAAATAGTAATCTCTCTTACGGTTGATTCCTACTTTAACCTCCACCCCCCCCCTCCACACACACACACATACTCGCGGCAACCTAAAAAATCGTCGTATTTCGGCGAGCTTCGCAATCATAGATCTCAAGAAGTTATGCACAAGTTTCAACGCTTAAAAAAGAAATAGATGAAAACGAAAATGAACAAATTAGCGATAAACGAGCTTGTTAAAGAATTTGAAGACACTTAATTATTAAAACTAGTTGTCTGCCAGCGGTCGAAAATCGACTATAAAGCATTAATATTTTTTAATTTGAGCGTGAATAAAGTCCTTCTGCCAGAGTACGTCTTTGCAAAGATTCCATATACAGTGGAACTTACTAAAGTGACCACGTTGGCTAAGGACCATCTGTCTAGAGTGACCACTTTTGTACAATTTCTCTTTACAACCACCAAACTTTTCTGCGAAGTTTTTGTAAAAACTCTATCTTATTTTGCTAAATGCAAAGGCAGCTCCAACGAGTGGGTCATAGGGGTCATCTCCCTCTACCGACTTTGGATTACACGTTCCCATACGATTTCACACATTCAGTTTGCGTTTTGAACAGTTTAGGCTAATCTAATAAGTCTAGTGGCCCCTTGCGAAAATTCAGCCTGGAGACGTCCTCGGCTAAATGTTTGGAGTCCGAACATAAATACCCATTATGTTCGGAGTTGTAAAATCTAAAACAGCCGAATGTTTCAACTCTTACTTGCTGAGGCGTATCAGAGACCATGTATCAAAACTTCCTGCCTCAATAAATTTGCACTTTTATCGAATGATTGTCCTTGAGATTTGCTTATTGTCATCGCAAATGCAGGTATATTTGGAAATTGAATTTTTTGAAAGGATATGGTAAAATAGTACCAGAATATTTTATAACTGAATTAAAATTCGAATGAAAAACGAAATTTGTATACTTATTGGTTACATAATGTGGAGTTGGGAAAACGTGTGGAATTAAAATACGAAATTCTACTGGATAGTTGTTGATTTCATTGCCATCATATCAAATTATTTTTTATCGTAGTTATGGTGATATGTTCTCTAGTCATCACATATTTGATTAGGTCAGCATTAATAAAAGTTCAATCGTCATTTTTAGGTTCTATTAGAACTGACTTTACTATGTTATCTGAAAGTATGTTTTCGGAAATATTTACATACACTTCATTAGTAATATTATTTTCATTCTCTATTGATTGCTGAGGTACTTCTTTAATAATATTTTCGGGGAAAATTGGTTTTAGCATTCTGCGTGGCGGTATATTGTGAAGAAATTGTCGAGTCTCTTGGATTGCAACTTGACCTGTTCGGTTCTTTTTCACACAGCTTTAAAACATGGAATTTACAACACTTCGCGCACTTATCGAGCGTCTAAAAAAGTTGCCAAGCAGAGGGCTAAAGCACATTTTAGTCTTCGGCGTTTCACCAAACTGGAGAATAATTTCACATTTTGCAAATTTTGTTGCAATACTATAACCTTATATTAATGCTGAAACTTAGTGTTTTTAGTTCAAAATTGACACAACAATGGAACCATCGCTCGAATTGGCTTGAAATACTGCGTGCCAAATTACTTCTCTAATTTTTCACGGTGCATTAGCTTATTACACAAAAATTTTAACATTCGCACGACCACCTCTATACGAATTTTAACTGTGCCGAATTTCGCGCTCATCCGTTCGCATAATGTGCTGCAAAGGGGACACAAAGGTTTTTGTTAGCGTATTTATAAATATGTTACCATTAAAGTATGACATCCGTTATTTCATAGAATGCCTAGTTATTCCATGAAATAACTGATCGTGTCCGTTAAAGTGTAAAACTCTCTTGTATTTCATGGTTTAACTAGTTATTTCATAGAATAACGATCTGCAGCCCGTTAAAGTGTAAAATAATCTATATCATATATCTCGCTTTTTAGTATAAGGTACATTTACGTTTCGCTTAACAATATGGAAAGTAGCGGGTGAAAAAACGTTAATTTCGAATTCAAATAGTTATAATTTTTGAAGGACGGCAAAAATACCAAAGCATAAAACAACGGGAATTTCGCCATACTCTCAAAATGTCAACGACAAATACATTTACCTTCCACCCCTACTCCATTTATGAACTATTCCAGGCCATAGGGAGAGAACTTGTTTAGCGTGTTATCTAAAATGAAATAATTGTCATTATTTCATTTTAGATAAATTGTTTATTTTACATTTTAACTGTCTCTCATTAGTTAATTTATAGAATACCTAGTTATTTCATAGAATAACTAGTTAAAGTGTCAAATTATTAACATATTACACACTTTAACGGACACGATCAGTTATTTCATGGAATAACTATGTATTCTATGAAATAACTGCATTATATACTTCAACATATACATAGATTACATTAATTGGCAACTCAAGAAAGATTTGTAGAAATATACATAAAATCTTTCAGTTCTGAGCGTCTAAAGCTCAATTCAAAAGATCTTTCACAATTTGTATTAAACTATGAATAATTACGTGAAACTATTATGTAATCTTTACCAGAAATCAGAACAAATATTATTTCAAAATTTACCTTAATATTTCACATTTCTTTTTCTACTTAAAGCAAATAAATGTGAACATGATCGTTGTGTCTTGCTTGTGACCCAAAAGATTAGGCGCTTTCATCTTACAAATTCTATCTTTAGATAAAAATCAAATTGTGCATTACCTCATTATATTGTTGAACTAATAACAATGATCTTGCCGCAGTTATTCCATTTTCGTTTGAATTAACAGTACGAAGCAAGTTTTAAATATAAAACAATATTTTCAGGGTTGATTCCTACTTTAGGACCCCCACTCTCGCCAACGTAAAAAATCGCCGCGTTTTGGCGAACCTTCCTGTCAATAGTCCGTGATCGCGCATGCGCACAAGTTTAACGCCTTCCAGAGAAACTGGATGAAATTAATGTGAACAATTCAGCATTAAACGCACCAAATACGGAGTTTGACGACAATTATTAAAAATTAATTAGTTGGCAAGTAAAATAAATGTAATGATGTACTTACATGTTCCAAATGACTTCATTTGACAAGAATTTATGAGCAGATTCTTTAAATTTATATGTATTTCCTTTATTAAAAGCGGATTCGTGAATTTTTACTTTATTTTAACCAGTGAAGTATGTTGAATCGCAACAATTTTAGGAAATGGAATCAGAATGTTAAAATAATTAACAAAAGAACTAATTCTGCAATGATTTTTAAAAATTTGCAATGCAAATTTAAAACACCTCACCAAATTAAGAAACAGAATAGATAAATTCACCGAATCCGCTGTTTAGAAATAGTTATCAACTAATAAATTCGAAAAGAACTCAATTCTTTTAAGTTAAAATATTAACATTTAAAATTGTCCTAGCAACCAATTTTCAGATGCCAGAAAATTTTGCGTCCGTGATATTAAATTATATCATTAATGCATAAATAAAAATATATATGTATACTTTAATATTTAAAGTTACCCTAGCAACCAAATTCCCGTATCAGATTTATTTGAGCTTGACGATGCTAATATAAATGAGTTGAAATCGTCTGCTCCTATTAATACGTACCAATATGAAAATAAAACAGGAATTTAGTACCCAGTGTTTGCGAAATTATACTTTACTGGGTAAAAGCCAATAGAAATTTTCTAAACTCAGATCGAAAATGCGTAAAAGGATACTAAACCTTATCGTTGCCTACGTAATACTACATATTATGAGCATTTCGTAGGCAACGGCCTTATCAATGATCAAAACTCATGACTGATCACGTGCAAATCAACTGAATACAGCTGATTACTGAGAGAATTTACGAATAAACCCTTGCCGTATGGCTGCAATATAATACAAAAATCGTAATGCAATGTATATCAATATTATCGTCGCGTTGGCGAGAGTGGGGTCCTAAGTAGAATCACCATTTTCAGATTTGTATAATAATGCGAGTTCAAATCTCGGTAACAATGCTATCTGTCCACAGTGAGTTGTGATCAAAGTTTAATTGGGAAATTAAAGACTATCCATGACAAAAATGACATGTTTGGGGTTTAAAGTGATAAAAAGAAACTATTTTTATTTGAAAGATTGAGCAGCTTTTGCTTTTGCAGCAGCTTTTTGCAGCTTACTTTAGCTTTTTGAAATAGAATAAAACCTGTCAGCATTGCGTTATACATTAGCAGGCAAGAGCTGTGTTCACACCTGTCTGATCATTTGCAACCTTGCAAACACTTCTATAACTTTTACCCATGTAGGTATGTATAATTTTATTAATATACAGTTCATTGCATGCATACGTTATTTGTAAAAGGGAGTACGCAATAATTGTCTTTTCATAATTGTCTCATAATTTGTAACCTTGAAAGTGCTAGTGCAGTTTTTCTTACTATAGTCATATTTTTCTTTTCACTGACTCAACTGTAAACATCTAACTAATACTTTCACAGTATTAACACGTTAGGGCATAATTGGATGGTATGTAACATTAACGGCTGGTACACTTCAGCTGCCATAGCTTCAATATTTGATTTTTTTAATTTCTTTGAAGTAGCAACAGCATTCCAAGTATTTATGACTGTGTATATACAGGTTTTTCCAAAAAACACTAACCTAGACATTTTTACCTTAAATATTGATGATAAACATATACTATAAATTACGTAAAAAAGTGTAAAGAATTTTATGGCATCGACTAAACTTTTCAGGAGATTAGATTTTAAAAATACAGAATTTATATTTTTATACAACCCTCTTACAAAAAATTTCCAATTAGTTAAATGTGTCCCATACACTAATAATACGATGTACAAAATTTACAAACGTTTCATTTTACCTTTTATAAACACACATTTACAAACTGGGAATTCTTTTGTACAGGGACCGTGCAAAATTTTTTTATTTTATACGTATTCAGATCTAATTTTAATTTTCATCGATATCATAAAATTTTCTACCTCTTTTTATTTATCTCTTTAATTTATTGTATAAAGATACATATATAGTTCCTATATAAGACTTTGGAGAAAGATGGCGAGGCATTAACTTTGCTGTTCCATTTCCAACCAACATTTAAAACATTCCCACTTATACACTTATTAAGTGCTCGAATTCTGTAGAGGAAAAAATCCAAAGATTTTTACTGAAGTCTCTATTCTATGGTATTCAATGTTCAATTCGATTTCAATAATTATTTCATGAAGCTCTTACTCTACACTCACATTCAATGCTCAGTGTAGTTGCAAAAACTTATTTTTTCGTGAATCTCCTCTGCACTCGAAGTCAATATGATGCCAAAATTTTTTTATAAAGATCTTTATTTACATTTTTTTGTATGTTCACTTATGTTAGTTCTTCTCACACGTCATCGTCTTAATTAACATTTGTTGTATTCCATGTAATGTATGAAAGTATACCTAAGTAAACTAAATCAAACATTTATTTTATGAGATAAATATATATATATATATATTTAATCAAAACATTCATAGGTGAACCAATGGCGTTCGTGGTAGCTCTTAATTGAAAGGTTATGAAAAAAAAAAACTACATACAATGATATTTTCATTTAATGTTATTTAGGACGGAATTTCTTTATTTCTAAAACACCTTTAGAATATAAAGAAATTTTTTAAAAAATACAAATACATTCAATATAAAAATATAATTAATTGTTCAAAAAAATATCATATGAATGGCTACATTTAAAACCATCAAATAAAACTGAATTTAAAGTATGCATATTCTTTTTTGAAATATTAAAAAAAATTAATCTACAAAGCGAATTTTAACTGATTAAATCCACGCTTTTTTCTTTATTTTCTTTTTCTGTGTTTACTTTTATGCGGAGACTGCACGATGGAAAGGATTTATATTTGTCGACTACGTTTCTTTTAGTTTTTATCAAAATACGAAGCGCCTTTAATTGACGCTAAAAGAAGGGGGGGGGGCATTATTGCCTTTTTTAAAGATACGTTTGAGCGGTAATATCCGTAGGTATATTTATAAAAAAAGGAGCAATAAAGGGAATGAATAATTATTTTTATACTCTTTATTTATAAAAGCGTTTAAAACTCCCTAAAAATATTTTTCTCCGTTTAGTAATTGATATGATTAATTTAAATTGCATACTTGGCAAAACAAAACAATAAAATAACACAAACAGTTTTTGAAAGAAGTTTCCTAAAATCAAATTGCACTAACGGATATTATATATAAATACACACATACACATACACATACTGTATGCATATTAAAATGTCAGTAAATATAAAAATGTTTACTCTAGTAAATATAGTAAAACTTATTTTCAACGGTATTATAACGAAGCAGAAGTGTTTCCTTTGATCCATTGAAGTGTTTTCAGAGGAAACACGCCTTAACGGAAAAATGAATCAAAATTTTATTGAAGACAAGTTTTAATGTGTCTCACTGAGTTTCAAAATACCTTTTAAAGAATACACTGAAAAAAATGCGTTGCTTTTACCTGCACGCTGTGCTACAGTTACTTGCAACATGCTATATTGTCACACATCGTTCTGTAATTGCAATAGTAACTGCAGAACAACGTGCCTGTAAAAGTAGTGCTTTTTTTTTTCGATGTACGAGTTAACTCACATTTCTTCATCCTTCTAAACATAGAACGCACTCAAAAGTGGCCTTTAAATAAACCCTTTTCTATATTTTATTTAAAATTAAAAACAATTTATTACTCAAAACTTATTTTTCAATCTATGTGTTTTCATCGCAAGTTTAAATTGGCTTTATAAATTATTTATTACATTTTAAATGGTGATTTTGCAATTTTTCGTTATTTTAAATTTTTAACAGTGAAGTTCCGAAAAGTTTTGAGTTTCTGAAAGTCTGGCAACAAAGTTATGAATTTACTAGTTGAAGTACCCATTCTTCGCACGGAGATTGTTAAACAACAAATACAAATGGAACATTAAATAAATAAATTCGAAATATATTTTGGTTACACATTTATCAGCTTGTCTCATAGAAATTTTAATCTCGTGAATAATCGACATATCTCCTTATATCGATCCATGTTTCATGTTTAAACAATCTCCATGCTGGTGCATTTTTTCTTTTTTGGCAAAGCTAGTTAGCATTTACTTACTAAGCTGGTTTAAAGCCACTGTGTAAAGTGACGTAAAAAATAATAAATGGAATTTTCTTTTTTTAATATTATTCTTTAGTTACCATGGTATAAGTGTCTAATTTAAGTCATTGAATGCTGCAATCAAACGAAAACTGTAATAATTTGTATTAGTAAAACTTAAATAAAAATTCCGTGATTCTGTTACATATATATATATTACATTCTGTTACATATATATTCTGTTATATATATATATATATATATATATATATATATATATATATGTCGCGTGTCCCAGTGGTAGATGAGCATTTAATCAACCGTCAACCAATCGAGTATTTTATTTACAGTAACAAACTATAGGGACAGATGGGGAGGGGGTGTTATTGAAAAATACCCTTTTCACCATAAAAATTTAGTTGTTTCAATAGTTTTCTTTTCCAAGGGCATATATTTTAGCAACATAACAAGTACTTGTAATGAAGTTTTAGGATATTTCAACAATATTAATTTGTGCAAAACTTCTTGTTTTAGCTCTAAACATACTGCCGGTCAACCAGTAATATTGAAAAACTTTCTTCTGGATTCCTTAAAATTAGATAAAACATTTATGTTTCGATACATATTAGTAGAGAGACTTCAAAAGAATGGGACTATATAAAAAATAAATTAAGAATAAAATTATAATTTCTAATTTTAAATGTTTTTCTTCTGAGGTGGAGGAAAATGGGGGTATGGTCAGATTCTATATGATACTGACATTTCTATTTCTCTTTTAGTTAAATATTCCTGCCACAACAGTTATAATCAATGAAATTGACATTTTAATTGACTGTTTTTTGTAGAAAGTAATTTTATGGAATGAGAATGATAGCCAAGATTTTTTTTCCGGAGGTGACTGAGAGCTCAAAAAACTAGAATGCGATACAGCTTATAAAAAGCGATTGTATTCTTTTTCAAGGGGTGGGGATGGAGCCCCTTTACTTTCCTTCCTTAAAAGTGTTCGCATATAAAATGAATTTAAACAAATGAAAGATAAATTAAATTCATAAATCGAATTTGAAATCTTTGAATTGGAGAACAAACATTAGAGAAAATATTAAATTTGGCTTAGGTCAGGGGCAGAACCTCAAATTTTTCAAAGGGTAATCTCAAAACCCACAAATACGTACTCCTTTCATATGTTGTGCTTCCTTATTTCGGGATGGCTACAGCCACATCAGCCATCCCATGCATACACCCCTATATAACATTTACCACCAAGTAACATTTGCCATATTCTGAGTGAACTTGAATTCGATAATCGTGGACATTATTTCTTTAGCTAAATATTTTGTGAAATAAACCTTTTCTGTGCATCTTAAAGTATATTAAGAATGCATTGAATTAAGTGACTTTTCTTTCATTCATAGCATTAACATGATTTTTATAAAAATTAAACAGATACTTTTGTATTACACCCATTTTCCCCCATAGTGGGGGAAAATGGGGGTACTAATACTTCCCTAACTAAAAGTACCACTGTAGGAAAATATTCTGATAACATTAAAACATAATGCTATATTTACGATCTATATAAGTCCAGTAGATGTAATATACGTCAATAATTTAATTAACATAAATTTAAAAGCTAGATTTTAGGACCTTTTAATAAAATACATAATTTTCTCATCATTTTCCTCCACCTGACCCTGTATACAAGAGGAGATTTTATACATATCCGGATTACATTAGTATTTTAAAGGAAGTGCAAAAACAGCGAGTACCGCAACAAGTTCAGCAATTTTGCTACGAGTAGTTCTGCGACATCCTTCTAGCGGATAACACCACTCTCTATTCACCAATTTGATTAGAAATTAATAACAAAACCCTAATTTCCTATAACGTAGACAAAGGCAGAGTTCACTGGCGAGAAACCAAGAGATTGCCAATCTGTGGCAGCACATGTTTAAAATAAATATCTTAATTACACTGGTGTAAGAAATTAAGAGAATTTGCAGATTTGGTCGATAACCTCTAGAACTACTGGACCGATTTTAATGAAATTCAATATGTACATATATTGATACAATACAAAACAAATAAATATTCAATAATTGTAATACACGCGTATGATCGTGCGTAACACACGTTGGAGTCGAAAGGTATGAAACAGCGGTTGCAGAATAAACAAAATGGGTTAATAGGGAGTACTTACAGATAAACAGGTCTCGCAGCGTGATTTTATACTTGAAATAAGGCAGTTTATCATTTCCTGTGGCAATGGGTCCCATTCATTCAGCAACGCTGTTTTTATTCCCTGGATGGTTCTCGGAGGGAGGTTTCGAGTTGCAATTGCCCTCCCAGAGCGTCCCCGACATGCTCTAAAGGGTTAAGGTCTGGAGATCTGGATACCAATCCGTCCGGCGAATATCCTCACTCCCTAGAAATCCGTCTCCTAGAAGAGCTCTATGTGGCCTTGCGTTATCGTCTATTAAAGTGAATTCAGGGCCAACTGCAGCTCTGAAAGGGCGAACATCGGGCCCCAAGGTCTTATCCCTGTACCTCACACCAGTCACAATGTCTCTTACAAAGACATGGAGAGGTGAGCGGCCATCCAACATGATGCCTGCCCAGACCATTAAACCTCCTCTACCATAATGGCAGATTTCGCGGACATTGGAGGGTAGATAGCGGGGCCTTGGTTCTCTCCATATGAACGTACGGCGAGAATCGTTGTTTAGGCTGAACCGGGACTCACAACACCGTCTCCCATTGATCCATACTCCAATCTCTATGCTCTCTGCACTATGCTAAACCGATTCTCCTGTTCGTAGAAGTAGCGGGACGAAAACAGCAGGTCTTCTTTCAAACAGCCCTCGCTCATGAAGTCTTGGAAACAGTCACCCTTGATACACAGGATCCTGTGGCTGCATGCAAGTTACGAGACAGCTGAGAAGCTGTAGCACTCCTGTTACGCCTCGCTATAATGGACAAATGGCGATCTTCTCTGGCCGTCGTGGCTCTTGGACGACCTTTGACGGATCATCCGACTTGGCAAAAAACATTGATCGACAATTTACTTCTTTAATTTTTTTGCAGTGCATGAACATATTACACAAAAATTTTATCATTCGTACAACCACCTGAACTTTAACTAAACCGAATTTCAGACACCTCCGTTCACGCAATGTGCTGCAAAATGGGCACAAAGATTTTCCTTGGTGTATTTATAGATACATAGATTATAGAAATGTCGCCAAAATTATAGACAATTCTGGCGACAGTAGTCTTTTTTTAATAAGTAGAAATATTTAAAAATTCCATTATCAAAACAAGCCGAAAAATTACTTTACGAATCAAAAAATGCTTTTCTCGGTGTACATACATTGTATGTTATAAATAAAATGAGACTTACTTTACTGATACCGTTTTTCATTCATTTCGACCTACTCCCATGAGTGTCTGATTATAATGCATATAGTGAAAGAGCCTGGAAAGTAAACAAGTCTAACAATTGTTTTCATAAATAAGGCATTGTCTGCAATTTCTTTTCTCTTTCTCTTCTTTTTTCTTTGTATTCTCAATGAAGGAATATTTCAAATAGTTTACTCAGTACCTTTTGTAAAATTATTTTCATATTTTCTAAATGGCAAGTGTAGAATTTACTTCTCCATCATAAAAGACTTAGGTGAACCAAATTTCATCGTGCAACGGTGCTCAACGGTGCTGGAGTTTTTCAACCTCATAAACACATATCAACATTCATTTTTATCTATAACCAGTGTTATTATATATACCAGTCTCAAATAAAATCCAGTTTCAAATCTAAGCCTCGCCAAAGTGCCAAGATACGCCATTTTGCAAGAGTTTTTTCAGGGAATCATTCGAAGCATTGACTTAGCAGCAATCAATATGGGAAATGGTTCGACAGCCAAAGAGTAGCACGCATTTATTTGAAAAACTGAATCCCTTAATACAGCCGATTTTTTTTTTAAATTATCAACTATAATGTGTTTTATTCATCGTTACTCCGATGTACTAATTGAGAAGATTTCAATTTTCTGAAATTTGGCGGAATTCCCCCAACTTAAATCAATGTACTCAATTGGCGAGAATTCTGAAGTTCGATCGCTTGAAATCCCTTAATAACTGCATTATTTCTTCACGGATCATTAAAATTTAACGCTGTATTCTAATAAAACCTTTGCACTTGTTTTCAAAAATCTATTTCCTTAAGCTCTCAATAAATTGCGCAAAGCCGAAAACTGTGCAAACCGCTAGAACTCACTTACTCAAAATCCATATTTCAGCCATTTTATTTTTTCGCCAAACTAAAAGAATTTACACATTAGCCTCGGAAATCTGCAATTCTTATTGTTTTGCGTGTAAAGCATTACATTCCTGCTCTGATTTCCCATGCACACGATATTATAATTTAAAAAAAAATAACCTTTCGAATATAAACTAACAAAAAAAAAATCATTATTATTCTTTTATTTTTACTTTGAGAATTTAAAACATTTATGCGGCAAAATCGCCACACATGGCAACCACGATCCTTATTTCACACTTTTTTCACTACAGGGGTTACAATTACGGAAAGCTTTTTGCGTGGAGAACATAAAAAATCTCTTAAATTCCGGGAACGGGTGGACTTTCAAAGTTTTAAAGATATATATATATATACTATAGTCATCGTATGAACACTGAAATATATTTATTACTCAATATCTATCATTTTAATAACACCAAAAATATTTTCTAAACATCCCACTTTTCTAAGAAGCATAATACATTATCTCAAAAGGCTTTCTATGTACTAATGATCTTCTTAACATCATTTAAATGTACTAAAATTTCATAGCGTGTAGTCTTAGCATCGTAACACAGTGTTCAAATGTTGCATTGCAACTGCTACAAAATGAATGGTTAAAGGAGCTTCGTTATTGAACTTTCGTATGCACAAACTTTTTCTAGAAATGAGTTTCATACACCTGGCGATTCAGGACTCTATCTAAATCTGAAGCTATGCCGAATTCCTTCTTAATAGCATAATAGCTAATCCTTCTTATTCAGTGATTCGGAGACAGGACTTTGTATTATTTTCTATGTCATATTGAAATCGAAATCTAGTTTGCTTTCGCCGTAAGCAAATATTTCGTGCCGACGTGCTTTGAAGTGTAAAGAATTCAAAGTATTAGATGCCTAAGCAGTTGATATTAGATTTCAGTAGAGCTAATGTAGTTATCATTTAGGTTTCAGTATAGTTATGGACTAAATGTTTGGCTCGAAAATTAGCTTTTATGTTTTAAAATTCAGATTTCTATGGAGAGAAATGCAAATTTTATAGTATCTGTCCGTGGCATTAATGTTCTCCAGGTTCAAACCAACGAACCACTGAGGGTGCCAATTTCAGGTGCTAGGTCTCTCATCTGTCATTGGTTCAAAATTAAGAGATCACTCATAGTGGGTAGGGTAACGCTGGCTTCCCATTGGGTGTCTACATAATGAAATGGCCAGTAGTTCGATCCTTAGTAATTGCAAACGCTTGTGGCAGCAAGTACCCGTCCACTGGAAAAAAATGTGTAATGGTAAAGTTTCACTTTAAAACCGCTCTTTGCCGAATTTATTGATTTGTTTTGTTCTGTTTCCAGAAAATACTAAAATTTATTCTACTTACATCACAAACGACCGGAAAACCCCTTTATCTTTCAATCTTTAGAATTAAATTATAATTAAAACGTTGACTGCATTAAATAATTCGAAATTCCTTCAGAGTTACTCAAAAGTACGTTTTTTACAATTGCAATCGTAGTCACGCAAACTACACAGCTTCATATATTCTGAATATCAAATTCCTCAATTAATAAATTTGTTCATTTTCAGGCATTTGATTTTGAATGGACATTCAATCACCTGAAAGTTCATAATAGTAGAATAATAAGCAGTTAATTGTTATATATTTTATCGTGTTTTAGAGTTAGATATTAAAATGCAGTTTTTAGTGAAACATAAAGCATAGTTCATACGAAAATTTTTAAGATCTGTAAACATGACAGGAAATATAAACTATACAGTATATACTTAATAATGGTGATTAAATTTTATGAGAAAACTGTAGATTAAAATAATAAAAGTTTGGCTTATAAATAAACAAGCAAACCCCCAAAGAGCTTGTAAATTAGCGTGCACTACACAGTACTGAGATTTCGTGAAATATTCAACTTTTCATACTCCTAATGAGCTGTACTAAAATACAAGACCTCATTTTCGCAATTAAAACTTAGACTTCTGCTGTTCAAGAAATATAGAGGAAGAAAATATGTCTACTTTCTGTGAACTCTGTCGTTCTAAATATTGAGTATTAAAATTGTTTACCTCGTTTAAAGCTTAAAATAGAACGAGGCAGTAATGCACTGTTTGAATTTGTTTGAATAATGTGTAGTGTGTCGGTGAAAATAACGTCTCTTTGTTGTAACGTGTACATTGCTTCTTTGAAATGCTTGAGAAATTTTCTGATAATTCATAAATATCAAATTTTATTACTACTGAAAAAGGTTGGTTGGTTTCGTTTTAAAGCATAAATAAAATAAATAAACTAAATTACCATCAAAATAACAGTAGCCGAACATTAATCAGTTGAATCAACACAATATTTTTCTAGTGCATTAAATAATGGCATCTGAAAAATCAAGATTTAAAAAGCATGTTTTACAAGCAAGTTCAGTCCATGTGACCTTCACACATTATTCCACGAATGAGAATATCAAATAGAATAATCTTTACGCCATTCTCGGCAACTTTCTATAACTCCTTTATTTAAACCTAGAATGAATTAGCAATTTTCTGGTATGAAAAAGAAATTTAAATCACCTTTATACATTACATTCTCTAAGCAAATATAGCTCTAATAAAACAGTATTTTTTTATAATAAAACTGTTTTGAGATAATAAAAGATTAAGTTACTTTACTGAGTCCGCAATAATAAATACTGTTTTGAAGAAAAACCATAAAAAAAATACTGTTTTTAATACTAACCAACATTTTTTGCCCTTAAAATTTTGAAAAATGTAATAGTAAAGTAAAAATCTAACAAGTTTTTGACATTCAAAGGTTCTCTCTAGAACACAGCATTTAATTCTCTGTAAATTATTCAATATTATAGGTCTTGAGAAATTTATCCATATTTACTCTTTTATCTCTAACTATCGTAAAACTTTCACAGCATTTTTAATATTATTTTTAGATGTGTTTAATACATAGATATCCCATTTAATTTCACTAAACGCCAGTCTTTTTAGTGCCTTCTGTTATTTTGTGCACTCTTATTTTGTTAAATTTTAAAATTGTATACAATTACCTGACATTTACGCATTTAAAGAATAGTAAATGGCCATAGCAAAATAAATTATATTAAGATACGGATATATTATTGGCAGATTTCATAAAAACACCTATGATGATCGACATTATATTGATCAACAAATACTTAAAACATAAAATTACCAACTTAATTAAAAGCTTATGACTGAGTAACTATTTTACATTACATTTTATGAGCTTAGTTAACTAAAGTAACCAAGTATGGACACAAAAGTGCAAAAGAGAAGTAATGAAGTTTACTCAAAGTTACTTAAACAAAAGTTTGTTTTTAGTAATACAAGCACGTTTATTATAAGATTAAATTATAAGATTTTTAATCTGACAGATTATTTGATAATATGATAAAACTGTTTTGAGATAATAAAAGATTAAGTTACTTTACTGAGTCCGCAATAATAATGTAAAGGGATACTTATAAGTAAAACCATTCACTCTTTCGAATCCAGAACTTAAACATATTAAAACTTTACAAACTCAATATATATGCGTAAAATCTGCTAAGGATTTAAGGATTAAAGTTTAAAGCAGCATTAGAATTTCATTACGTATTCAAATTTTCACACTCCAGATGAAATTTGCTCGGATACCCAGACCTTATATCCGTTTAATCAAAACTTTATCTCTTCAGACCTGAGAAATCTCGCAGATGAAAAGCAATCTTGTCCCATGAAATCTCCAGTGGGAAGAAGAGTGTGTGTTAAACAGCTCAACTCGCTTTGAACGTATAATAAAATAGCCATGGACTGTCTGTGATTGCTTCCGTGGTATAATTTATTGAGAAGAACGCGTTTCTCCGCGTTGTGAAAAGTACAGTTTAGTTTAATATACGATGGGTGGAAGAAATGATGGTCAGGATATCTCTAGGGAAGGTAAAGTCAATTAAGGTTACACGGAACTATTCAGAAATGTAGGTGTCAGAAATGCTTGTTTTTTTCTTCACACACTCGTTTGTATTCATATTGAAGCATTAAATACTGATGAACTTAGTTGAATTTTTACCAGCTAGATTTTGTAAAAAGAGTGTCTATTGTATGACAACTGTGCAACTGAAAATAATTTATGATATTTAACTATTAGTTATAGTGCTGTGAACAGCTGCCAGCCATGCAGACCTTTCATTCAAATATATTTCTTTCTCATCGAATGAGCTCTGTAGCACAGTTAATTTTTTTTAAAGGGGGTTTCAGTTACGTCATTAGTTTCAGTTGCATCTTCATAAGTGGCGACATTACTTTAGTTTTCCATTGCAGGAAAAGATTCACTTTGAGATTGAGCACGATGTGCCAGAGCTGTAAACCAGTTCTCTTACCACTCTGGCACAGACGTAGCATCAAGTATAGGCATGGGAGAACACGTGGCTCCCTCAGCTTTTTTTCTTTAGAAACGTGTTGTTTAGAAAACTCCTCATTTTAAAAACATTTTTACAAAGTCAGAAGAGCATGCATCAAATTACAAGGATTGGCAACATACCAGATATTTTTTGAGACGCCCTTTAACCGCCTGAGGGGCTTGAAAATAGCAGCAACGAAAATTTGTTTCCACTGAAAAACAAGATCAGGCATCATTTGCTCAAGATTTTAACTCACTGTTGGTTTAATTAGCTCACACCCACCGTTATATAAACGTAACAATAAAAACCCCCTACTGTACTGGGAGTTTACTTCACCGCACAGTTCCTGAAACGCTTCACTAAATTATTACCTAACTCAAACACACTCCATAATCTTACAGTATCGCCAGTTCACTTGTTCGCTAATTTTAAATATGAAATAATAATGCATACTCATAGATTATCACACACTTTCCAGCATAGTTTCCTCTCTTATATAAACATTAATATTACTTCCGTGAGGAATAATCAAAGCAAACAAAGCACTACATATTCTGATTAAGGTACTTCTATGAATCAAAGGTAACATTAGAACGTAAGCTATTGTCACGAGTTTGCGACATCTCAAGCTTTAATTTTGGCCAAAATTAATATTTTATGAGAGAGGTCGTTAAAATGTGCACTGCATGTAAATTCGTTAATTGATTCTCGAATTATTTATTGATCATTAAATTCCCATCGGTAGATCCCTCCGAGCCATCGGAAATGCGTTATAAATCTTACCTCTATAACTTTCAGTACTGTCATAAACTCTTATAACACAAAGTATCTCGAAGTGGGATACGCGGACTTCTATGGGTTTGCCAGTTGATCATAGGAGGCATGGTTCGAAATCAACGATAGCCCACTGATCTGAGACCACAAAAACACATAAAGCACAATACTAATTTTATATGGTGCATCGGACCAATAAGGTTTTACTTACATTTTCACTTTAAATTTTACATTTATCGACATCTTCCTCTAAAAAGCAAATCATAATAAGTAAGTTGTATTTTTAATTCAATTCAATTTATTTCCTGGCTAAAAAATACACGTTAGGAAATACATGTCATATAATTCTAGCATACTGCTTTATGAATGATTTAAGATTTTTAAAATAGATACTTACATTTTTAATTCAGCTCTAAACGGAAATCAAATTGTATTGCTCATATATTTCTTTTGCTGTGAAATTTAAAAAGAAATCATTTATACGTACCATTAATAAAGGTTACTGACCAGGAAGCTATGAAGTCACGAATCCTTTGGACCGTGGTTTAATCTAATTTCTACTCCTGGGGGTGTTCACGATCAGATTTACGCCATGACAGTTGAGTTTGTATTGTATTAAGCCAAAGATGCACAAAGTGTATCTGCCTATCGGTGATTGTCTCGGATAGATGACTTTCTAAGGGCTTCTAATGCGTATTCACGTTACATTTGGAGAAAAGTGTCCGAAACTCCCGTGAGATCGACTACTGAGCAGTGGGCCAGTACTTCCTGGATCTTCATACTTCAGTCATCTACCATATTCAGAGTCTTATACACTCGGCCATGTAGCGGTCGAATGACCGACACGTATGATGTTGCAAACTGTTTACTATACAAGACAGAAAACATTCATTTAAAAAAAAGATACTTCAAACCTCATTAAATGTTCCTCTGAAATAATTTGTTACGAACAACATCATACCAATGGATTCCCCAAATAAAAACTGAAAGTTTTCTTTCTCATTCTTCATACCCCAAGTATGTGATGTTTGGTACACCTGAATTGAGAATTTTTCATCCGTTGTGGGAAGTTGACAGATACCCACCCCCCACCCCTTGATCGCGACTGTATGAGAGAAAGACAGGATTTACGCTGGGAGTAGCACCCCAGGGAGAGTTTCTTAGCCAATCGAATTCAAGAATTAGCAAATTTATTTCGCCCATAGTTTAATTTTTACGCCCGATCAGCTAATTTTATTCAATTTCTAATAACGACTCAAAACGACGTCGATTTTTCTGGCGAATTATCCTTGGTAAGTAAAAAAATATCTGAGAGAAACGAACGTAGATTCACTCTGGTGCAAACAATTTTCATTTCACTCCACAACACTTTAGAACAATAAAAGAAAGTTGAGTAAAATGTCATCGACGTAGCTCAAATCAATAGACAGGACGTTCACCTCTTTCAATTTAAATACAGTTCGGCAAATTTTATATCCAGCGACTGAACTCGTAAATTCAAACCTCACCAGTTCGAGGTGTAGCAATACGCGCTCATATAGTAATCAGTAGATTTTCTCACCGTTTATTTGCAGCGAGATGAGAACTGTGCCCCAGAAGTTTCACGCAAATTCCAGAAATCAATTTCTGTTACCCTCCTCTAAAAGAGGAGTGCTCTAGCGTCCTCCATGAATGGGGTTAAGCGATTTTAAATTAACTGTCTTCTCGAATTTTGGACTTCAGGCAATGTAGTTCATTAATCTTGTGAAATTTGGAAACTTTACGACATAACTCCACAGCCGGCACTCTGCATTTAAAGATATTAGGGAGTGTAAAATATGGCGGGGAGAACTTTGATTCATCGATGTAATATTTTCGATGGTTCAAAAACGTATTTTTTTTTCAACGTCATTTACGATATATCAGCTCTCGATCGTGTAGTAAAATATGTGGCTTTGGTGTAATTTGCGAATTTAAATCAATGATTTTATCAAATGAGCTTTGCGAAAGTATATTCAACATAAAAAATTAAAATAACTGTTTCAGAAGTTTTGAAATTATATTGTATTCAGATAATCTCTCTGATACATAGTCAATCTGGTGTTCTAACGTCTACAAACATAAAAACTTACAGATTATTTCATAATCACACTTCTTTCTACTGTTTTATTATCATATCTATGTAAACAAATTAAATGGAGCTATCTTCTGAAGTTTAATTTTCAATTTTCTATATTTTATGCTCTTATTTTCTTTTTTTTCCAATCAAGTTTGATTTTAGATCTTCCGCTATTATAATGAGCAATTTATGAATTATTTTAAATCACCGTTAAATCAGTTTCAGGATATTGGATTTAAAATAGATTAATCATACTGTAAAACATAATTGTGGAGCGTTATTTAACTTATTTTAACGACGTCCATGGAGAGAGTTTTCACATATAAATACCTTCTCGGCTTTATGTTATACCAATAGATTTCATTTAAAAATTGCTTCCCTTTGTGTTTAGATTTCTTAAGATTAAGTTGATTTGCAATACACTGTATAGGGCAGAATATCAAAAATAAATATAAATATTATCTTCTGATTGAAGAAAGTAACTTCGAACAATTTAACCACGCAATAAAATCCACGAAATATAAATTAAATCCACAAAGTAGTTTGTTGAATTATTCAAAATTCTGTTCAACAATTCAATTGGTTGCAACTACAAACTTTTGAAATTCGTCGGTTGTGTGAACATCTCTAAAACCAAGTTAGTATTTACATGCACATATCCCAAACAATAGATCAGGTGTAGAGAAATGCACTTTCTTTTACTTCATTACATTTAATAAGGCAAAATCTACAGAAATAAATTTAGGTTTTCCCTTTAGATTACTTGGAATTCAAAAATTTTGCTTTATCTATCCGGTTCAAACACCTGGGAACTTTCTACGATCATTAAACCGAATTTCGTCGTTCTGTCCGTTACGCTTTTTTGTTCGCTCCTCACGCAATAACAAATAAAATGAATGAAATGAAATTTGGTCATATGATAGATGGCTACTCAACTGAAGCTATAGTCGTCGAATTTTTGAAAAAATTTATTAGATTTTAAAACTTTTCGAAAATTCAAAACGCGTAGATTTTTATTCACACATCCCGCAGTAGCGACTAAATTGAATGAAATAAATTTTGGTGATATGATAGGTAAACATGAAACTTGAACTATAGGCAATTTACTCAAAATATGTTAATTTTTGTTTACTCATCACGCAGTAACAAGAAAAGCGATTGAAATTAAATTTAATGGTATGTAAGTGGTCACTCAATTTAAGTATAGCCGCCAAATTTTTTGAAAAATATTATTAAATTTTGAGATTTTGCAAAAGTTTATTAAAAATGCAAAAATTTTTATTCACTCATCGAGTAATAACAAGTAAAGTGAATGAAATGCAATTTGATGATATGATAGGTCGTTACTCAACTTAAACTACAGGAGACGAATTTTTTCAAAATTTATAGTAGATTGTGAGATTTTCGAAACTATATTCCAAATATGTAACATTTTGTTTATAAATCACTTATAAACTACGGAAAAGAATAAAAGAAAATTTAAAATCATCTTAGGTGGTCAATTAAACTGTAAACATTAAAGTACTTCAAAAATTTTTATAGATTTTAAGATTTACTGAAAACTGACTAAATGTTTGTAAAATTCCCGAAAAATGGCATTAGAGTGGAAAGAAATATGGAATTGTGTTGGATTTCAAATTCATTTAAAACTATAGCTACTGAAATTGTTTGTAATATTTCATATATTATCAGATTTTGTGAAAATCGTGTAAATGTTTCTTATGGTATCCATTAAAAACAGCTTAAGAGAATTGAATGAAAATTGGTGAAATGAGCGCCAACAACTGAAGGAATAAATATCTATTTTTTCAATAAAGTTGAATAAATTTTAAAGTCTAAAAAAAATTGCATTTCCTTCCTTTTTTTAGAGGAAGGGGGCAGGGGAGACATAACTTTAAGGCTTTAAGGTACATAATAACTGGCTATTGAACTTGAAAAAATTTCGTCGACTTTTTAAACGGTTATTTGTTATTGTACATTTTGTGAAAATTGAATAAAATTTTCTTGAAATATCTAGAGTGGATCAAACAAAACTTAGTTACACACGAGGAGAGACCAATTTTTTAACTTTAAAAGCTCCTTCCACTAAAATAGTTCAGTGTTTCATAGTGCTTTTGTTACGGCAAGCCTTCATGAGGGGCCTATGGAGGGAGTGCCTTGAGAGGAGGATTTTTTGAGGGGTTCTAACTCGTATTAACATTACACCTAAAATTCAGACCATCTGATCGACAGCCAGGCAGTAGTTTCGAAAGCGGGACCTTCACATTTTAGCCATCTCAGTTCAGTCCAAACTTTAAACCACCATGCTGAAGCAACCACTAAAATGAAACGTTAATTTTGGAAATAAAATAATTTCTCTTTCGACAATTTAACCAAGCACTTAGTTATTATCTTAGTTGTAAACTTTTAACTAACCAGAAAGTATAACTTTATTTGCTATACTTTAGCCAATAGAGTAATTCCATTCTTTGTACTACTAAAACGTAATAAAAAATTCAGGTGTTTTGAAAATGTACATTATATACTATCCCATCAACGACAAGTCCTTCAGCTAGTAGACTAATAAAACTCTAGTTAAAAAATCTGATATAATAAAAGCATAATAATTGTTAATAATTCATTAAAATAATAAAACTTTATATCTGACTATGCAAATTTTAATTTAAACCACTTTTAATTTGCTATTCGTTTTCGAAAAATCTATTTAATTAACAAGAGTTGTTATCTCTATTATAGCTCACACATTTTCTTTTGTCTAAAAAATAGACACTTTTAATAAACAGGCTAATTTCTAATTTACGTGTATTGGAAAAACTATTTTATTTTTGAAACGAATATCTTTTTTTTAATGTTTTAATATTTTTAAGCAGTTTCTCTGGTGCATGTATACTGCAATTAGATTACATGCTTATACCTATATACCGGTGTGATTCAAAATAGATGTTAAAGCGATTATATTTTGAACTGTAAGTGATCGAAACCTACTTTCAATTGGAAAAGTTCGTCAAATTAACAGTAACTTTCAGATATGACATTTTTTTACTAGGTGTTGTATTCATGTTAAAATACAAAATTTAATTTTACTTGGTCCCTCCTTTCCTATCACTTATATTTAGAAGAATTTTGCCTAGTGTCTAATAAAATTAATTTAAAAATCCCATAAGAGAAACAGTTAGCGAGATATTTAAGTTAAGATTGAAGACCTACATCACTTTACCTGCTGTGTTGGTGTCCGTTTTCAAGCGAAAAATTCTTTCCTTTATGAGGCCAACTATGAGATTACGAGAGTAAAATGATGGTCCCTTTGTTGGAAAATAGCAATTAAACGCATTCAAACGCATAAAATTAATACGTACAATTTTACCTGAACTGATAGGTTCTGCGTTATGAAATTATGGATAATTTAGTTTTTTAGGCATTCCTCCACTCATCACGTCACGCTACTAGAGAAAGAATTTCAAGGTGTGAAAGAGAATGGCAAGTAATGATGTTGGTTAACTCTCACTAGACACTGATAAACATGCAATATAGGAAAATTCTATCGGCAATAGGATTTCCGGGCAGGCCAGTAGGTATTCCGTTTTTATAGAGGGGACTCCAAATTTTCCAAGGGGGGCTTTCAAATACACACACGTACACATATACATACACACGCATATATGTGTATATATATATATATACATATATATGTATGTATGTATGTATATATACACTGTCTACCAATAAGTATTTGGACACCTATGCAAATGACGATATCTGCGGTCCTGAGGTACGTCACGGCCTCCACTGGTATATATCGTGTAGGAAACAGCATCGGCATTAGTCGCATGCAAGATGCCGCGCAGTTCGGAGCTCTCTGATTTCGAGAAAGGCATAATTATCGGGTATCACAAATGTGGCCGATCCTTAAGGGACATATCTAGCGATCTGAAGTACCCAAAATCGACAGTGGCCTATGTGGTTAAGAAGTGGAAGGTGAGCTGTGATTGTCGGAATGTGCCCTGAGTCGGCAGACCAACGAAACTGGAGATAGAGCGACGAGGGCTGTCCAGAGAAATTCGGAAGAACCGCACCCAACCGATGGCCCTCATCCGCGAGGAGTTTCAACAGGCATCCGGGAGTATTGTTTCAATGAATACCATCCGTAAGGAAGCAGATCTGCTTGGTTTTCATGGTCGTGCTGCCCATAAGCCTTTCATCACAAAGTCCAACCGCGCTGCTCGGTTAATGTGGTTCAAAGCGCAACGAATCAAGGTTCACCCTTTACCGTTCGGTTGGCAGGGTCTGGGTCTGGCGTCTGCCTGGAGAATGTCTCCTGCCAGAATGCATTGTGCCAACAGTCAAGTTCGGCGGAGGTGGAATTATGGTCTGGGGGTGTTTCTCCTGGTATGGACTGGTATCCTTGGTCCCCATTCATGGTAAGCTCAACGCCGATGCCTATTGCACTATTTTGGATGACAATGTGCTTCCAACGTTGTGGCAGTTTTACGGGTTGGACCCCTGTCACTTTCAGGACGACAATGCCAGTTGTCATGTTTCGAGGTTAATCAAGGCTTGGTATGGTGCCAATGGAGTTAATCGAATGGACTGATCTGCCCAGAGCCCAGACCTGAACCCTATCGAGAACCTCTGGGACGAGTTGGATCGCCGAATTAAGGGGTGCACTACCCGTCCAAAAATTGGTAAAGGAACTTCTATGTCTACTTCAAGCCGAGTGGAAGATAATACCACTAGCTGTAATACAAAGACTTGTGGAAAGTATGGAAAGTATGCCCCGGAGGGTTCACGATGTAATTGCCTCTCGTGGAGGCTCTATCAACTATTGATTTTGAATAAAGTTAGTCTTTCTTTTCTATCACAGGTGTCCAAATACTTATTGGTAGACAATGTATATCAGAAACAATTCAGTAGTTACAGAGATGCCCATAGAGAATTATTTTGAGTGCTCCAGAAAGAACTATTTGTGTATGAATTTTAGTTATGTTACTCAGGATAAGATAGATTTCTAATAGTGACAAAATTTTTAGACTCGGTTCAGTGATTAAGGAGATGGCAATCAAGAATAAAGTAATTCTTATGAGTGTCCCTGTAAAGTTATGATATGTGCTAGAAAGGTAGCCTATATTACTCAAGAATAGTGTAGCTTTTTGTCAGCGAAAATGTTTTGGAGTCGGTTAAGTCATTATAGAGATATAAATGGAGCTTAATGCAATTCTTATGAGTGTCCCTGTAAAAGAACTATTTATGATGTATGCATAAAAGGTAGCCTATAATACTCAGAAATAGTGTAGCTTTGAATCAATGAAAAAGTTTAAGAATCCGTCTAGTAGTTACAGAGATCAAGTAGAGCATGATGTATTAGAATTGTTTTAAGTGTCCCTGTAAAAGAGCTGTATTTATGTTTTATGGATGAAAATTAGCCTATAATACTCAGGAACAGAGCAGCTTTCTATCAGTGAAGAAAGTTTTGTATCGGTTCAATAGTTACAGAGATACCCATAGAACGCATCTCTGTAACTATTGAACCTTAATACTATGAGTCTCCCTGTAAAACAACTATTTATGCAATATGCATGAAAAGTAGCCTGTACTACTCAGGAATAGTGTAGATTTCCATCAGTGAAAAAGTTGTAGAATCGGCTCAGTAATTTCAGAGGTGCGCTTGGAGCGTAATGTAATTCTTATGAGTGGCCCTGTAAAAAAACTGTGATATATGTATGAAAGGTAGCCTATATTACGCAGGAATAATGCAGTTTTCTATCAATGAAAAAGTTTTAGAATCGTTTCAGTAGTTACTGCGACGCCCGCTGAGCGTAATGTATAAGAATAATTTTAAGTGCCCATGTAAAAGAATTATTTGTGCCATATACATGAAAGATAGCCTATAATACTCACGAATAGTGTCGCTTCCTATCAGGAATAGTGTAGCGTTAAAAAATTTTTAGAATTGATTCCGTAGTTACAGACATACGTAGTTTTTAGAGACAAATTTGATGATATTTTCCAAAAAGTCGCCAAGCTTGGCGACATTTCGCGGGATTTTTCCAATGGGTAAAAGTTTGTTTTCTTGCATTAATATTACGTAATAGCCTAGAGATTCAACTGCATTTCTATGACGTACTAAAATTGGCTCTTTATGGGGATCCTTCGAGAAATTTCTCCTAGCTTCTGCGACACGTATAAAAGCACAGCACATTGTCCCAGTTTAGTTTCAGTTTGCTTCTGTCTGCTGATGAGAATATTTTTTGAATCGGTTCTGTATTTACTGAGATGTCCGTCAAGCGTAATGTATTAGAATGATTTTGAATGTCCCCGTAATAGAACTAGTTGTACTATATGCATGAAAGATAGCCTGTAATACTCAGGAATAGTGTAGCTTTCTATCAGGAATAGTATTGTGTGAAAAAATCGATTCAGTAGTTAGGCATACACACAGATCGCAATGTAATTCATATGAGTGTCCTTGTAAATGAATTATTTGTGATATATGCCATCAAATTTAGTTTATGTTACTCAGGAATAGTGTAGCTTCCCGTCAGTGAAAAAATCTGGCAACACATCTGGACAACATCTGTGAAAAAATCTGGACAACACATTACTTCCTTGTACGTCTATTAAATCAAAAATATTTTTGACCCTCTTCATCTAAACTTATTTTGTTTGAATGAAATAAAATACTGCATTAATAGTAAGGTTTAGCGATTTCTACCCAAATATCTCCGATATCACCAAGTTGGGTTCAATTGGAAAGATTTCCCTCTAACATTTAATTTGGCGATATTTCATCAAAAACCGACAACCTTGAGATAGTTTCCGAGATTTTGGATATAGCCAAAGTAGTCATTGACTACAGACTTTCAATGAATTGAATGTATCCATACATCTTAATGAATTTTAAGTCATTTGGCTGACCCTGTAAATAAATTACGCAGTCGATTGCAATCAAACAAGAGATGCACAGTTAGATGTTAAAATAATTCTAAATACAAAATTTCAAAATTCTACGGGTAAAAATTTTCGAGTTATGCAAAATACGAAATAATTTTTGGCGCCAAATTTGATGATATTTCAGAAAATCTCGCCGCCAAATGGCGAGATTTTAGGCATGGACCAAACAATGACTGACTATTGCCAAATTTGGTGATATTAGGGCAAAACTCACCAAGGTCGATGGCAAATATCGAGATTTTGGGCACGGAACGAGCAATAACTGTCTACAGATGTAATACATTGAAGATGTCCAACGACATTGTGTGGTCCTGTAAAAAAACTCTCCAGTAGATTGGAATCAAAAATCGAGATGCAGAAATGGATGTTACAACAATCTTATGTATTAAATTTAAACATTTTACGACTAATAGTTTTAGAGATTTGAGAGTTAAATACATACACATGTACACCAAAAGTCGCCAAGCTTGGCGACTTTTGGCGTAATTCTTGAGGGAAGCACGTAACCGTGGTCGGACCATAACCTAACTCTAGGGTAGGACGGTATTGTGCTTGAAATGGATGAAAGTCCTTAAAATTGTGCCATTGACCGTAATGCATCGGAAATCTTTTGAGTGTTCTTGTAGCAGAACTATTAATGATAAAGACACTTTTTCGATGGAGAAATTCAATTTGTAACCCTTAACAGCATATATCACTTCTGAGTCGTTTGAAGTAGCCACGCTTTAATGAATATCTGCCCATAAGCGTAATGTATTTCGAATTTTTGGGCATTCCTGTAGATAAACTATCCCGTCGATTAGGACCAAAAGGGGATGTGCACATCTACATGTTACAACAATCCTAAATACGAAATTCCAAAATTCTACGACCAATAGTTTTTCAGATATGCGAGTTACATGCATATGTACGTACTCATGTACGTACAGACGATATGGTAAAACTGGTCAAAGTAGACTCGCCGTTGGTCAAAATCGATTGCAGACGCATTTATATGATCATACATGCTAGCGTACGATGAGACGCATCGAAAAAATTCTTAAAATTAAATTTAGGGGTAGTCAAAATCGGCTTTTTCATCGAAATTTGGCCCCCGAAATTTTTCGGGATCACATTACTTCCTTATACTCCGTGCAAAGAAGTAAAAGTTTTAGAATCGGTTCATTAGTTCCAGAGATCGTACTGTATATCGAATAAATATCTCTGTAAAAGAACTATTCGTGATATAGACATGAAAGGTAGCCATAATACTCAGGACTAGTGCAGCTTTCTTTCAGTGAAAAAAGTTTTAGAATCAGTTCAGAAGTTAAAGAAATACCCATACAGCTTAATGTATTACGAAAAAAAGTTTTCGAATCGGTTCTCTAGTTACAGAGATACCCATAGAGCATAATGCAATACTTGCCAGTCCTTCTAAAAGAATTATTTGTGATATATTCATAAAAAGGCAGTATAAAATATTCAGAGGCTTTCTAACAGAGAGAAAAGTTTTAGAATCGGTTCAGTAATTAGAGATATAACCATAGAGTGTAAATGTATAATAATTATTTTGAGTGTCTCTGTTAAAGAATTATGTACGCTGCATACATGAAAGGTAACCTATAGTACTCAAGAATATTGGATGTTTCTATTTGTGAAAAAAGTTTAAGAATCAGTTCTGTAGTTACACAGATGCCCACAGAACCATCCCACATAAATTCTAAGCATAATATAGTTTAAATAATATATATTTCTTATAATAAGTTCGTAAGACTAGTTCTTATGAGAGTCTCTGAAAAAGAATTATGTATATACATATACCTGCATGAAAGACGGTGAATCATTTTCAGGAATAGTGTAGCTTTTTATTAGTGGAAAAAGTTTGTGAATCAGTTCAGTAGTTACAGAGATACCCATACAGGATAATTTGAATTATTTTGACGATTCCTGTAAAAGAAATATTTATGTCACATGCATGAATTTTAGCCTTTGATACTCAGGAATAGTGCAGCTTTCTATATGAAAATTTTTTTAGAATCGGGTCAATGGAAAGATATGTCAATTTTATGTATTTCTTAAGACAGCCGCTGTGAAATTGTGATTTATGCATGAAAGATACCCCATATAACTCAGGAGTAGCATAGCTCTCTAACAGTGAAAAAATTTTCAGATTCAGTTCTGTAGTTACAGAGACCGTAATTAACTAGAGTTGTTTTCAGTGTTCCTGTAGGAGAACTACTTACGCGAATGCACAAAAAGGGATTCAATAAGTTAATCCAGTGTATAAGCGCTTTAACCCACACTTTTACATATATTTCATACTAGCTGCTACCCGCGACTTCGTCCACGTCGGCTTTAGACTTAGGTCCCGACAGAAATGTAGCATGTGTGAATAACAAACATTGTTGCGACAAAAGGAACTGCATTTAAATATTATTTGCTTTTTACTTGTTTCAAATGAAGTATAATGCATGTTAGTATACTTCTTTAAAATAAGAGAATATGCACAGAGTTACTAAATTTAGATTTTTTTCAGGCATTTGGCGAATAGAGACAGTTATGACAGTATTTGCGAACTGTTTTGTAAAAGAAATATTTATGCTATATGCATGAATTTTAGTCTATGTTAATCAGGAATAGAGCAGCTTTCTATTAGTGAAAAAGTTTGAGAATCGGTTCTGTAGTTACAGAGATACCCAGAGAGCGTAATGTATTAGAATTATTTTGAGTGTTCCTGTGAAGGAACTATTTATGCTACATGCATGAATTTTAGCCTATAATACTCAAGAATAGTGTAGCTTACTATCAGTAAAAATTTTAGGAATCGGTTCAGTACTTACAGAGATGCACATAGAGCGTAATGTAATTCTTATTAGCATCCCTGTAAAAGAACATGTTTTTCATCTGTGATATATGCATTAAAGGTAGCCTATAACAGGATGCCACCAGTGTCTAAGAAGTTCTGCTCTCAAAACTGCAAGGGGGGAGGTGCCAGATTCAAACCCTGGTCGCGCCTGTCGACCTAGCCTCTCCCATTTTTCCGTGGTTTTCTAAAAAACCTCGCATAAATACGGGCTAGGATCCCTTAGAAAATCCCCCACAGAGGAATTTTCCATATAGGCTTAGGACCCTAGTGCAGTCAATCGGTCTTAATCCAAAAACAAACAATGATACTCAGGAGTAATGTAACTTTTAATCAGTGAAAAAAGTTTTAGAATCGGTTTAGTAGCTACAAAATTTCCAATGCATTAGAATTATTTTGAGTGTCTTTGTAAAAGAATTATTTATGCTATATGCTTGAAAGGCTGCCTGTATGTTAATCCAGGGCATAAGCTATTTTCATTACAAATTTTTTCAAATCCGTTCAACCATTTTTGTGTGATTCAGTCAAAAATATCCAAACACACAAACGTACACATTTATATTATTGGTAGGATTTGGAAATTTATGAACTTTAAGAAACACATCTGGATTTTTCTTGGTACTTACGTATTATCCCAGCGGTCATTCCCGCCAAACTGTTTTATCGTCAAATGGGTTGCCAAACTGTTGACAATCGTATTCAAAACCATTAATAATTTCATGTGCCCGGCATTTATTTCGGCAAAAAATCGCTTGTCTTGGCGGACCGCCGGGATAATACGTAAGTACCCTTTTCTTTACTTATGCTTTTTAATTTGGCGTAAAATCAACATAATTCTATTTGCAAATGCATGTGATTTTGCAAATAGAATTTCTGCTTTATTTCAAAAGCATAAATAATTTTGTGCGGGCGATAAAACGGCTTTTAATTAATACTTTGAAAAGTAGTTAAAATTTCAAAATTTTGAGCCTCAGGTGCACTTTGCCGAAGTGATGGGCTCAATCATGCTCAAATTTTCAAAGCTCTGCTTTCTGTAGATTTGTCTGGAGAACATTCATTTTTATTATTACAGATAGATAGATTTGGCATAAAACTGGCTTAATTTCCGTGGTATTTAATGTTTTTCAGATGCACGCGCGCTTATTTATTGAAGTAATAGCATTCTTGTTAGCTCAAAACATGAATCATTTGATACGGGCAAAACTCGCCAACCATGGCAATGTAAAAACGGTTTTTAATTAATAATTAAAAAAGTAATTAAAAATCTAAAATTCTAATTAGCCTATAACCAACTCCAGGGTCCCCTCTGTATCTAAACCAAAATGCATCCTAATCGATTCAGCGGTTTAGGCGTGAAAGCGTCATAAACAAACAAACTCACTTTCGCATTTATAATATTAGTTAGGATTCCTTCCATTTGTTTAATGTTATTATTTCAAAATTTAACACATTGTTTAGAAGTATATTATTAATGGATTTTTAAAAAGCATAGTTATACCGTATATAATATAACCCTTTCATTCTAAGTGCATTATTGACACACATTATAAAAAGCATTGTTATACCGTGTATTTTTGCATTATTTTAAACAATTAAGTCTCTTTGTTGAAAGTCATTTTAAATAGAGGTTTAGCCCACTGTTCAAAGTATAATATTGGCACACATTTTTAAAGAACATTGGTATATCGTGCATTTTTGTATTATTTCCAACAATTACGTCCCTTTGTTGAAAGTCATTTTAAATAAAAGTTTAGTCCACTGTTCCAAACTTCATTATTGACACACATTTTTAAAGAGCAATACCGTGTGTTTTTGTATAATTTCCAACAATTACGTCCCTTTGTTGAAAGTCATTTTGAAAGGTTTATCCCACTGTTCAAAATATACTATTGACAAACATTTTTATAGAACTTTGTTATATCGTCTATTTTTGTATTATTTCCAACAATTGAGTTCCTTTGTGGAAAGTCATTTAAATAAAGGTATAGTCCACTGTTTCAAAGTATATTAGTGACACACTTTCTTAAAGAGCATTGTTATACCGTGTATTGCTGCATTATTTCCAACAATTAACGTCCTGTGTTGAAATCATTTTTAATAAAGGTTTAGTGCACTGTTTCAAAGTATATTATTGACACACATTTTTAAAGAGCATTATTAAATTGTGTATTTTTGCCTTTCCAACAATTACCCCCTTTGTTGAAAGACATTTTAAACATAGTCCACTGTTTCAAAGTACAGTCAAACCCCGATTTAGTGCCATCTCGAAATAGCGCCAATTCCGCTTAACCGCCAATTATGTCTATGAACAAATCTGTCAAATAGGAATTTCAATGTAATGGATCCGTTAAAGCGCCAACTCGATATACCGCCAGAATAAAACTTGCCTAGTGTAACAAATTTTCTAGAAATTACTGGATATGTTTTTTGCACATCTTTCTTTTTAAACTTTTTGTTAGATTTCGAAAGAGTCCCTTGCCTTCCTACGTCTATATGCTTTCAAACTCAAATAGTATTCAGTAGTAACGAATTCCTATTCATTCTCTTTTGAAAAGGGAGAACAAGTATGAACAATATTCGAAGAAACCTCTCCACTCCTCCCCCCCCCCTTCTCGTTTTCGCCGCCTTCCAGGGAAACGGGGTGAAATGCAAAATCTGTCATTCAAAGGTTAGATTAGTCGTTGAATGATCGAAGAATTTAGCAGTTAAATCTGCAAAATAACCAGAGTCTTAATTCATGATGGCAAAAAGAGCTGTATTAACATAACAGTTTCGGAAAAGCGGGAAATTTACGAATATAAAGAGAGAAATGTGACTGCATCGCAAATCATTTTTTTACATTGTGGAGAAAGCCTGTTAGCCGGCGCTGCATAGAGACATATTGAAAAATCCCGAGAAATGGATTAACACCAACGATCTGCAGTCAAATGTGAAAAAACTGAAAACACAAAGATTTAGAAGATGCCCTTTGCACATGGATGGATACTACAAATGAGTGCTAAAAATGCGACTATAACTGAGAACATTATTAGAGAGAAAGCAAAAGTCCTTGGCCAGCAAATGGACATCACAGATTTCGAGTGTAGTAGCGGCTGGTTGAACAGATTTAAAAAGCAACGAGGATTCTCGCAGTATATACGAAGTGATGAGACTGCAGGAGTTGATGAAGATGTGGTAAATGGTCGTAAGAAATTGAGTGCGCTGATTTTAGAATATAAAGCTGAGGACGTTTACAACATGGATGAAAGTGGATTTTTTTTACCGCCTGCAGCCAGATAAAACAATTTCTAGTGGGCCTGTTAAAGGCTGCAAAATAGCTAACGATCGTGTGTCGCTGGTGTTCTGCACAAATGCAGATGGATCTGATAAAAGAACTCTGACAGTGATTGGAAAATCAGCTAAGCCCAGATGTTTTAAAAATTTTAATCCTGCCCTTTATGTTGATTATGAGAACAACAAGAAAGCTTGGATGACTGCAGCATTATTTCAAAAATGGCTAGCGAATTTCAACTCAGAAATGCGAAGAAAGAAACACCATGTTTTAATGATTTTGAATAATGCCCCTTGTCACAAAACACACCCAATGAGCAATATCCGCATTGATTTTTTACCTCCTGATTGTACTGGAGTTTTACAGCCTTTGGATGCGGGTATAATAAACTCATTCAAAGCTCATTATCGAAAGTATCACGTCCGCCGTATTATTGAAAAAATCAGCATAGATGATTTTTCTCCAATCCTTTTACACGATGCTATTTGCATGATAAAAAAAAAGCCTGGGATGAAATTTCACCAGAAACTATTGTTAACTGCTAGAAACTTTCTGGATTAATTCAATCTGAAGGGTTTACTCCAAAGCAAAATATTACAGCACTCCAAGAACTACAAAATGAAATACACAAATTGACAGACCTTGAGCATCCTCTGTCGGCAACTGAGTATATTAATATAGACAAAAGTGTTTCAACATTTGAAGATCTGACAATCGATGAAATTGTTAAATCAGCTACCAATCAAAATCAAAATTTAGATTCATCTGACAGTGAATCTGAAGAAGATGAAACACCACATGTTACATCGGAGGAAGTGAAAAATTGCATTGGGAAAATACGAATTTTTTTTAGAAAAAAATGCGACAGATAGAAAAGTGCAAAACAATCTCTTAGTTGTAGAAAAGGATATTACAAAAATGAATATTGAAAAGAAAACTCAAACTACCATTTTAAAGTATTTCCAATAAATTTCAGTTTGAGTTTTAATGTAAGTGTGTGTCTGCTATGAGCAAAAATGTATATTTTATCCAAGTTTGTTTGTTGTGTTTATTTCAAACCTACACGAGGGGTCTTTAGGGCGGATAATTTTTTAAGGGGTTCTAAAGCGCATTCACGATACATCTGGAAAAAACTGCTGGAGACTCCAGAATGTTAGATCCGTCGCCGCGCGAAAGGCCTGAGCCCTGGATCTTCACACTTTAGCGATAGTGTTTATTCTACTCGGAAACTTCTTTATATAGGATTGACGATATAAAACAGTAAGTGCATCTTAATTTCATAGTACAATTTGATAATTTAATTCCAGCAGAATTGAATTATATTACCTATTATTAAATAAAATGCATTATGATACTGAGTTTTACAATAGTAATAACACCATATCAAAGTTTATTTTTATCCATCGCATAATCTAATATAATTCGATATACCGCCGCACTCGTTATAGCGCCATAATTTTCTCGAACGGATAGTGGCGTTATATCGGGGTTTGACTGCATATTATTGGCACACATACTTAAAGAAGATCATTATATCGCGTATTTTTCCCTTATTTCCAACAATTACGTTCCTTTGTTGAAAGTCATTGTAAATAAAAGTTTAGTCCACTGTTCCAAACTTCATTATTGACACACATTTTTAAAGAGCAATACCGTGTGTTTTTGCATTATTTCCAAAATTACGATTATTGGTGGAAAGTCATTTTAAATAAAGGTTTAGTCCACTGCTTTAAAGTATATTATTGACACACATTTTTAAAGAGCATTGTTAAATCGTGTATTTTTGCCTTTCCAACAATTACATCCGTGTGTTGAAAGACATTTTAAATAAAGGTTTAGTCCTCTGTTATTATTGTCATATAAGTATATTATTGTCACACATTCTTAAAGGACATTGTTTTATCTTGTATTTTTATTATTTGTAAGTCATTTTTAATAAAGGTATAGTCTATTTTTCCAAAGTATAATATAGATACATTTTTAAAAAGCATTATATCGTATTTTATAGCACTGATTTTAAAAATTGTGTCTTTTTATTGAAAGTCACTCTACTAATATGATAAATGTAAAAGTTCGCAGGTTTGTGTGTTTTAGACTCATACACGCAAAAACCGCAGAACGGATTTGAGTAAAATTTGGAGTGAAAATATCTTATGCCTCGATTAATATGCGGTCTACCTTTTATGCATATAGCATAAATATTTCTTTGCGAGGTACGCTCAAAATAATTCTAATTCATTGCGTTCTATGGACATCACTGTAAGTATACTATACAGGTTCTAAGACTTTCTTCCCTAACAGAAAGATACGCCATACCTGAGTTTTATAGGCTACTTTTATGCATATTTCACAAATAGTTCTTTTACAGGGAGACTCACAAGAATTGGATTACGCTCTATGACATCCCCGTAAAAGTACTGAACCGATTCTCAAACATTTTTGATAGACAGAAAGGTACACTATTCCTTTGTATTATAAGCTACCTCTATGCATTATATAACTTAGTTTTGCAGCGACACTCATAAGAATTACAAAGGCTCTGAAGACACCTCTAAATACTAAACGGTTTATATATATATATATATATATATATATATATATTGTTAAGAATTATCGGTTTGTTCTTCCTCCCAGATATTAAAATTATTCTAAAATTCGTACCCTATACGTCAAATAATTAAATTTTTCCTTTTGTTGTATGAAAATCGGTTAGAACGCGACGCACTGAGTTTTGGTTTGCCCATTGGTTAACATAGAGTTTCCTAGAAATCTTAGAAATCTCGAGAAATATTGATGCTAGAGCTTTGGTGATTTCACTTATAGGAACTTAATTTAAACGCCAAATTTGGCGATATTTCGCCAAAAAGTCGCAAAGCTTGGCGACATTTCGGTCAATTGGTGCATTTTTATCAATGAGCCCTGTAATGCTTGTTTCCGTGCATTAATATTGGGCTGTAGCTTAGTATTACTCATTTCTATTTCCATGACATAATCAAAATTCGAGCTTTATGGGGTTTCTCCGAGAAATAGCTCTTACCAGAATTTTCGCTTAGCTTCTGCGACACGTATAAATAGAGACAGTAAGGGCCACCAGAGATAGTTATATTCGAACGCTAAGTGAGTTCGATGCCTTACTCTGTAAATTGTGCTATTGGAAACAATATTTTGTTTGTTTTTAGAAGCTTGTTTTTGAGTACAGAGTGTAAATTCTTCATTGCTGAGTCCTGAAAGACTGTTTATGATTTCCATTGAATTTTTGTCTGTGGAAGTGTTTTATCTTTTGTAAGAAATATAGCATCTATGAAAGCTTCTGTACTGAGCGGACTATTATAAGCTGGGCACTGGCCGTTAGTGTCTGTGAATTTTGTATAGCTGATTGTATGACAAAGTTCTAGAAGCTATAAAATTTGTGTTCCATCCTGACAAATGGTCTTTTTACTAGAGCTTTCTACTTACACTGGACTTTAGAACAACGAACTCAATAATCGAATCCCGACGAAGCCAATCTCTGTAACTGCTGAACCGAATCAAAAACTTCTTCAATAATGGAAAGCTTCTATTCCTAAGTATTGTTACGAATTTTCGGGGCAACCCGCTGTTCTGGGACCTAAAATAGTTTTAAATTCGTATTCTACCCTTCAAATAGTTAAATTTTGCTTTTTGTTGCATCGAAATCGGTCAACTAGAACCGGAGATACGGAGGTTTCGATTTCCCCTTTGTTTTTGTATGGGGTTTCTAGAAATCGCGAGAAGTATGCGTCCTAGGCCTTCCGTGACTTCACTTTTTGGGCTTATTTTGGGCGCCAATTTGGCGATATTTCGCCAAAAGTCCGCAAGCTTGGCGACATTTTGGTGATTAGGCGGGATTTTCCCAATGTGGCCTGGAAGTTGGTTTTCCTGGATTAAAAATGCATAATAACCTAACATTTCTCCTCTATGACGTAATCAAAATTCCCGCTTTATGTGGAATCATCGAGAAATAGACTTTTCTCGAGGATTCTTGTAGCTTCTGCGTCGGGCATAAATATAAGCGTGTTTCAGAAGCCCCAGTTTAGTGTGAGTTGAGCTCTGAGTGCGTACGCTTGCTTTACTCTGTGAATTACTAGTGCTGTAGAAGCATTATTTTCGCTTGTTTATGAAGCTTTGAATTTAAGTGCTGTGTGTAAATTCTTCACTGCTGAATCTTGAGGGACTGTTAGTGTTATCCCTCGAATATTTCCACTGAAGTTTTACCTGTGGATGTGTTTTATTTTATGCGAGAATTACAGATTCTGTGAAAGCTTCTGATCTTAGCTGACTGTTAAAAGCACGTTACTGCTAGATTGTGCTTGTGAATTTTGTATAGCTGATGGTTCTACGAAGTTCTAGAAGCAATAAAGTTGTGTTCCATCCTGACCAGTGGACTTTTTACTAGAACTTTCTACACCAACTGGACTTTAGAAAAGACGAACCCAGAAAACAAGCAGAGTGTTATGCAACAGTATTATAGTCTTACGAACTTTTGGGCCAACCCGCAGTTCTAGGGGTAAACTAGCTTAAAATTTATATTTTACACGTCAAATAATTAAATTTTGTCTTCTGTTGCATCAAAATCTTTTACCTGGAACGAGAGCTATGGAGTTTTGGGTTCCCCCATTGGTTAACATAGTGTTTTCTAAAATCTCGAGAAATATTGATGTTAGAGCTTAGCTGACGTCACTTTTGGGGACTTATTTTTGGCGCCAAATTTGGCAATATTTCGCCTAAAATTCGTCAGGATTGCTGATATTTCGGCTATTTGACGCGATTTTTCCAATGGGCCCTTAAATTTCGTTTTCCTGCATTAATATTGCGTAATAGTCTAATGATTCAATGGTATTCCTAAATCGAAATTCGCTCTTTAAGGGGATCCTTGGAGAAATTTCCAATAGCTTCTGCGTCCCCTATAAATACGACAGCGTGCTGCCCCGGTTGAGTCAGTCTGTTTTTGACTGCTATGAGAAATAGACGTCCGTTCTGTTAAGAGTATAAGACTCTGTGTTAGCGCTTATAGAAGCAGTAATTTGCTTGTTTTTGAAAGCGCGTTTTTTAGTGCTGTGTGTAAATTACTCACTACTTAATCCTAAAGGACTGTTTGCGAAATCCCTCGTAAGATTCCACTGAATATTTTGCTTATGGAAGTATTTTATTTTAGGTGTGAATTACAGCATCTGTGAAAGCTTCGGTACTGAGCGGACTGTCATAACGAAGCTACTGGCCGTTAGTGCCTGTGAATTTTTTACAGCTAGAAGTAATAAAGTTCGTGTTCCATCGTAACAAGTGGACTCTTTACTAGAACTTTCTACTCCTACTGGACTTTGGAACGACGGACCCAGAAATTAAACAGAGTTTTCTGCAACAATTGGCTACCTTTCACGAATTTCTTAAAATAAAATAAAAGTTTAAATAGTTCTTTTACTGTGACATTCAAATTAATTCCAATACATTAAGCTGTATGGGTATTTCTTTGACGTCTGTACTGATTCTAAAATTTTTTTACTAATAGAAAGCTACACTATTTCTGAGTATTATGGGCTACCTGTCATGCATATATCACAAATAGGTCTTTTACAGGGATACTCAATTAGATTTACATTACGATTTCTGGAACTCATGAACCGATTCTAAATCTTTTTTCATGGATGGAAAGCTGCACTATTCCTGAGCATTGTAGGCTACCTTTCTTGTATATAGCATGCATAGTTCTTTACATGGACACTTATAAATATTACGTTACGCTCTATGTGTACCTCTGTAATTACTAAGCCGATTCTGATTTTTTAAATCATAGAAAATTACGTTATTCCTGGGTATTAAAGGCTGCCTTTAATGCTTATAGCATAAATAGTTCTTTTACATGGACAATCAAAATAATTCCAATATATTACGCGCAAAGGACATCTCTATGACTACTGAACCGATGAATAAGATATATAAATATATATAGGGAGAGTATGAACTAATCGTAGGAATTGGAAAGAAGAAAAAAGAGAGAGAGAGAGATAGAGAGAGATGCACAGTTAGATGTTACAATAGTTCTAAATGCAAAATTTCAACATTCTACGGCGAAAAGTTTTAGAGTTATGTGAAATGCAAAATAATTTTTGACGCCAAATTGGGTTATATTTCGGCAAAACTCGCCAAGGTCGACGAAAAATGGCGCGTTTTTGGAGAGCATGGACCAACCAATAACTGAATATTGCCAAATTTGGCGATATTTTGGCAAAACTCGCCAAGGTCGATGACAAATGGCGAGATTTTGGCCATGGACCAAACAATGACTGACTACAGCTGTACTATATTGAAGATGTTCATAGACATTAATGTATTAAAATTCTTTTGGGTGGTCCTGTAAATAAACTCTCCAGCAGAATGGAACCAAAAATCAAGATGCGCAACTAGATGTTACAACAATCTAATATATGAAATTTCAACATTCTACGATTAATAGTTTTTGAGATTTGAGAGTAAAATACATACACACGTACAGAAGTCGCCAAGCTTGGCGACTTTTGGCGTAGTTCTTGAGGGAGGCACGTGACCGTGCTCTGACCATTGCCTAACTATATGATAGGAAGGTATTGTACTTGAAATGGATGAATGTCCCTAAAACTGCTATTTACCGTAATGTGTTGGAAATTGTGATACTTTTTTATTTTAAAATTTTCATAAAATAAATTATGCATACTATATGATTGCAAAACTTGTTTTCTTTCAGCAAGTATAGCCATAATTACTTTTACATCTTTTATTTTGCCGATAAAAACAATTTACAATTATTTTCAAATAAAGGATTATTTTAACTTATTATCCTTTGGACTCTATTAATTATAATTATCCTTTGGACTCTATTTCAAAATTATATCTATTTATTTTACTCAATTTGGGTTTAAAATGTTATTGAAATATGTTTGTGATGTAAAATACAGTGTAAAATATTGTGGCAAAGGGCCAAAGTTTTATTTAACATTTATGTTATTTTATGCAAGTTTTACCTTTAAGAGGATCATTTTGGGCCACCTTCCCCTACCTTTAGACACAGAGCAACATTTTTTCAAATATAAGTGATAGGAAACAGGGGACCGTATAAAAAATAGATTTCGTATTTTAATAAGTATACAACCCTAGTACAAAAATTATCTCAAACCAATCTTTATTTGACGAACTTTTCTACGTAAAAGTATGTTTCGATCACTCACGGTTTAAAAGATAACATCTATTTTGAATCACCCGGTATAACAAATTTAAATCACAAGTTAATTTTTTAAAATATTTCCAAAAAGGTTTTTAGAAAATGAAGTAAAATAATGATTATTTCAATCATTATTTGTGGTTATAGAGAACATTACTAATTTATATATCATTGAAAAAAGGGAAGAAAAGAAAGAAAGGTTCGGTGTAAGACATGCAAATTCATATCTCTACTGAAGGAAAATTTCATCACTAATGAATGATAATGGAAATCGATGACTTCCTAAAATCAAATTACATGCGACCACAAGAATTTCTGTAAATTACTCTGTTCTGTTTTAAGAATTAATACTGAGCTCCGCGCAAAATGAATTATGCTAATGCAATAATTATTTAAATTTGATATTTAAAATGCTCGAACATATTACGCAGGGGAGAAATCGATTACGTGAGTTAAAGGAAAATCAATTAGTAATCTCACTTTGCAGTTATTAGTAACAGTTTCTGCAACTCGAAATTCAAAGTCTAGTGGGGGTTTTATCGAGCATAATTATCATTGGTCACTGCGATTGTAAAAGCAGTTACTGAATATCATATGACGATTTATTCAAAGACATGTTGAATATTAATTAACACAGAAAATTTGGGTATACAGTTGTCAGAATTATTAAAATTAACTTCAGTATGAGCAGCACATTTTCCGTATTAAGTTTTCAAACTTTATTTGAAATTAATAAATATTAACCTCATTACCCGTCCTTCGCACGGGAATGGGGCTCGTTGTAAGTATGTATATATACAAGCAAGGGTGTCCGCAAAACTGACCAAGGCTTTTATTCCTTAAATACTGATCAGAAATGTATACAATAGATTTTAATGTTAGGTAAAAAAAGGTACACAAGTTTATTGTATCATTAAAATGTTCAGAAGATAAAATCTAAATAAATACAATTTTTTAATTTTTAACTGTCCCCATTCAAAACTTCTTTCCAAGTTGGTTAAATGCACCCCATACATTAATTAGATGGTGTACATCGTTTCAGTCTTTCATCCCAAAAAGAATCAGAGATATGAAAATTAAATGAATCTTAATTTAAAGCCAAGAGAGGTTTTTTTTAATATAATTCTCAGATATGACATTTTTAAGTTTCTTAAGTTTGAGTTTCTTAAGATCATAACATACAACTCTACTTCGTCACTTTGGGGTCTCCTAGCCTCTCTCGAGATTACTGACAAACATTTCTCTTAAAAGAGGAAACATTCCGCAATTGAATTCCATGACCATAGCAAATTATCTTTTATTCCCATGTCATGAATTCTTCAAGCTTTGTTAAGCTATACAACATATACAAATTGATTAAGTCTTGTTGTTAATCTCTCTATTCTAAAAAAAGGTAAAGGCCCCTGGCGCTGTCAAAGCTTGTTGGCCTACCTCCTCCTAAACCGTGGGAATTTGAGTTTCGACTGCCCACAAACTCGAAAAATTCCGAGGAACCTGATAAGCTGACTTAAATTTCGAAAATCGAATTATTTTAGAAGGTATTAATAAAAAACTGAAAAAATAAACAGAATGGTTGCCAGATTTGGCATAAAATTATTCATTTCTTTGCAACAAAGCGTTTCCAAGTATCTAGAATCGCTTGAAATTGTCAAACATGAAGTAGAAATACACCCATTTTACGCCAAAATAAAAACTATATGAAATAAGTAACTCAAAATGTGTTACACAAAGTTGAGAATTTTCAAATAGTAAGTTCGCTTAGACAACAGGAGTTTAGAATTAGCGATTATTCGTTTTTCAAAAACAGAATCGGTCCAGCTGGATTATTTGCTAGAATTTGGCTGGATTATGTAGAATTAGCGATTGTTCTTTTTTCCAAAACAACATCGGTCCAGCTGGATTATTTGCTACCAGTAGAGACCACTTTGGATATTTGCTAGCTCGACGAGATGGTATAATTCGTGGTGCTAAGTACGCCAATCTGCAAACGATTATGTAAATGAAAATATGGATAACGGTTTTCCGGTAACCTTAAATGAACAGTAAATATAGGTTGTCAGCATGTGTAAATCGCCAAATAATGAAAAGTCGCCATTGGTGGCAAGCTATCCTATCTGTTACGTAGCTTTTATTAACTTTACATGTACGCAAGTCGCCAAATAATGAAAAATCGTCATGGGTGGCAAATTCGCAAGGTGTCCAATAGGTTTTACATTATTAAAAATACAGTTGAAACAAATGTTCCGATTTTATTACGCTTTAGCTCCTAATTAATATAACTTTTGAATGGCAGCATTAAATATCATTGTGTTTCTGAGGAGTGCAAATAATTTTTCCAGCGATTATAAGCGGTAACTCCGCTTATAATCGCTCAATCAGATGAGCTATACTCCACCTGAGCACTCCAGGTGGAGTATAGCTCAGGACCCATACAACCCGGATTCCCATAACAAAATATCTTCCGTCTTATGAGGGGGAGGGGGTCTACTGTAGTGTGAAGTTTAAATTTTTATGTACCAATGAACATGCAAGAACCAAGCAACGTGTAGCTCAGTAACATTCTATCTGATCCAATCTTCGGGTTTTGTCTGTTGAAATTATGTCTTTTTTACGAATAAGCCTTATTAGGGGCCGAATGCCTCATACGAAAAGCGAGCGTAGCGAGTCTGGGGGCCTTAACCCCTAGTATTTAAAAAAGTTAAGGTATAAGAATCTCTTAATGAAGAAACATACAGAGTTAAATAGAAAAGTTTAAATAATTTTTTAAATTGTCTTTTCATAAAAGACATGAGTTGTGTCGTTCCAAACACAGTCAATGCAGCCGAAATAGTGATCGAGCGCAGATTTTTAGTGAGTTAAAGGTATCCATTAACCTTAATGTAATGAAATTCTTTGGTGTGATCCTGTAAATAAATTTCCCAGTCGGTTGTAATCAAAAAAAGAGATGCACTGCACAAATAGGTGTTACAATAGTTCTAAATACAAAATCTCTACAATCTACTGTTAAAAGTTTTACAGTTACGCGAATTACTTAATTATTTTTGTACCAAATTTGGCGATATTTCGGAAAAACTTGCCAAGGTCGATGACAGTTGGGGAGATTTTGGGCATGACCCAAATAATGACTTAATACAGACATGATGCATGGAAGATGTCCATAGACTTTAACGTATTTAAATTCTTTTCGATGATACTGTAAATAAAATATCCAGTAGATTGGAAACAAAACAAAGGTGCACAACTAGACGTTACAACAATCCTAAATATAAAATTGCAACATTCTACGACTAAGAGCTTTTAAGATATACGAGTTACGGATATGTATACATACGCACGTACAGATGTCAGGAAAAATCTGATCAAAATGGACTTGCAGTCGGTCACATTGGATTGTACACACATATATACTAACACTCGCAAATGCGTACGTTGAGATGTCTGGCAAAAATCCGTCAAAGTAAGTTTAAAGATATTCAAAATGGGAGTTTTTTCCCCATCAAAATCTGCACACCGAATGCTTCCTTTTACTTCGTACAAGGAAGCTAAAAGTGCAATCAAATTTTCCACAAGAACAATTACAAATTTCAATCACAAATATAGTTGAAATAAAACTCGTAAAAACTTTCAATTGTTAGGTTTTATAAAATTCATACAAATATTACTTTAAGGAAGTTAAAATAAATGTTTTGCGTAAAACATTTATAAAAATCTTGAAGGAAGATAAGAGGATAGAGGTACAAGATAGTTGAAAACAGTTTTCTGTTGTTCTTATAATTGGCAGTTATTCAAAATTCATTATTTAAAATTTATTCGTGACGTTGATTCTATGTAAAATATTCTGTTCCAGCCAGACATGGCCCTTCTCAAGGGATCATTAAATATGATTACCGTTTTCGAAGGTGTCAGTCCATGCGTATTCACTAGATGCAAGTGGTTCTGTTTATAGGAAAAGTCTAATTACTAGGTGGTTGCAGTTAATCTTCCCGTATAAACAGCACCCTGCAACGAAAACGGTATGTTGGCAAAGTCTGAGGGATGTGAATATTCAGAAGTTCTTTATCCACATCTGATAATTTAGATTGTGGCTTTGAAGGTTAGGTTAATGTATGATAAGCAGGCTTCTGTCTGCAGGCATTTGAAAGGGAATTACTATCAGCTTTAGTAGTATGTATTATACACAAGACGCACCCAAGAACTTTTTTTTATATTATTCAACTCCGTGGTACTTTACAAGGAGAAAAGACGACTTAAGGCGCGTTTCCACTTGTGTCGTTAATGCCCCAAATGTGTTTACTGACTCAAAAGTCGTAACGTTAAAGTAGAATTCCGTTTCCACTAGCTTCGTTATCTCCTTTTAAAACCGTACGTTTCCTGCAATGGCTATTAGCAATTTCGCACATGCGTGTTTAAACTTTTATCTGTTTCCCGTTTTTCTTTTAAATATATCCCCATTTGTTATTTTTAAATACAGAAGAATTTCTTGAATTTGGAATTCCAATTTACGAAATTAGACCTTAAAATAACAATAAATCAGTATTCGAAAGAAAATGTTTTAGATTTTATTAAAATGTTTAAAAGAATAGCATCTTTCTAATGAGCAATTTCTCAGTAAATGTATTTTATTTTTAATACATTTTTCTATTTTAAAAAAATGTAAATCTTTTTTTAAAACTTTACCTAATTACAACGATTTTTTTTTTTATAATACTGCAAGATTTTTTATAATCTGGAAAGTTGTGTTATGCAGAATCGGTAAGTCCCGTCGACTTTGAATTTGAAAAATTCTACTGCATTTATTTAAGGGACTTTTTTAGTTAGCACATATTATACTAATTTAAGATGCTTAAAGAAAAAAAAAAACTGGGTGTCAGACATTCCATTAATTTGAGGCTTTAAAATACTAAGTTAATTGAGCTGTTTTGATGGATTTAAAAGGTAGCCACATTTTCGATAAATTTAAGTACTGCATGCTGTCTTTCACCAAATAAGTAATTAACAGAATATTGATATCTACTTTTTGTGTGTTTTGTAAATTTAAGAAGTGCATTATGTTATTAATTTAATTTCAGTTATCTCTAACATACACTAAAAGCATATAACTATTTCTGTAAAGGTTGTATTGTACTTTGTTATGATAAACCTACACGAGGAGTATTTCGTATTGCCTATCGTGGTTGACTTTCTTAGTGCTTTCTAAGCGTATTTACGTTGCATCGTGAGAAAAACCGTCTAAAACTCCGAATTTTTATATAATCAGCCGTCCGGTAGATCAGAACCCAGGACCTTTATACTTCAGTTATCTACCATCTTCAATATCTTATCAACTCGGCTCGAGTGGGCACAACATCTTGTTTTAGATGCCATCTCCGGCCTTTAAATGTCTAATACAAAAGATAGTGCACGCATAAATTTAGATTTATTAATCAAATTTCTATTTGAAAAGTATTGAACAAAATTTTTAATCTGGTATTTAAAGAAATACAAAATAAAAATGGGAAAACCTATGATTTGGAAAAAATATTGGTCTTAAAATTAAAATTCAATAATTACAAAAAGTTTTATTTATACATGAATAGTAAAAGAATTATCATTAAAACCAGTTAGTATGTAAAACTACTAATTTTTTTCCCTTTGAATACTAAGTAATAACTATTATTAATTAATTATGTGAGCTTTCTGAAGAGAAAAAATAAATCATTGAAATATTAATTGCATATATATTGAATTTTTCAAATACAGTCAATAATATTAGAAGAATAAAGACTTCATTTTAATTAGAAATAGATGTCAAAATACTAGAGATCATCAGAATATCACATGAAATACTTAAAGAAAAAGTTAGGAAGGAGCTTTGCAAAGAATACTTAAATTAAATATTTTTTAACTCAAAGTCATAACTATTTTTAATTATTAATTATCGCAAATAAATTAACGAAAAAATAAGTAAAGTATATAATAATGTGTTATTATTTTTTAAACTGAAATAAAACAAAGTCCAAAAAAGAGCGGCGGCGGGAATCGAACCCAAGACAACAGGCAAGCGTGGAAGGTCCTAGCCACGCTAAGCACAACCTGAATAATGTTATTAGTTAATTTGTACTGATCTTGTCACAGATCTACGCGACACATCGAATAGTTACGAGCCAAAAGCAAAAAGAAATAGAAATACTATTAAAACATAAGGGATAAAAATACTCAAAAGGAAGAATGATAGAATTATGATTATGTGTGCATGAAATCTTGGAGAGAGAGATTGAGCGCCGAGTCTTTTTTTTTTTTCTCTTTAGATTTTTTAGGTCAATTGACTGCATCAATTTTGTCCAGAGCAGATTTACAACAATTTGGAATACTCTGGTGAAACTGGATGATTAATTGAACCAAAAAGAAAAGAATTAAGAGCCTATTTATCCTTAAAAAATATCTAGTACATTCTCACTATCGCGACCGCCATATTGGAATGCTTGAGAGAGCGTTTCGGGGACGCGATTAGCCAATTAAAAGCTCGGATTCTTTAAGAACTTATCACGCTTAAAGACGGGAAATGAATACCTTTTAAAACGATAAAGGCAGGCGATAACGGTCGAAAAACCGGCTTTACGGAGAGTTTTTAGCGACCGTCAGCGCAATAGGGACAATAACGACCTAGTGGAAACGCGGCTTTAGAGTAAGAAAATTGCCAAACTTGTCAGAGAATGATAAAATTTAGTGAATGAATGTAAAAACTGTTTGTACACTTCGAACTTTTATTAATCTGCCGTTTTTTTCAATCAAAGCACGAGATCGTGGTCATATTTTAACTAAAATTAAAAAAAAAAAAAAAAAAAAAAAAAACCTTGAGACGCTTCTTTTAATTTATAATCCGTACACTAAAGCTGGTGGCAATTCACTCACCCGTTTTAGCCACAGAAGAGACTGCTTATGAAAGAAGTCTCATTATAACCACCATGTAGTTGCTTTGGTATCTGAATATGTCATACCACACTTTCCAAAGTGTGATTGAATCAGACTTTTTTTTCTAAAACGCTTATATTTTTCTTTAATTTTTGGAAAGTTATTACAGTTCAAAAGAGGTTTGGTTAAACACTTAGCGTCTCATCTCACTTTTAAGAAGCGCATTTAAATTTCCGACTGACGGGAGTTACGCCTCTCGATTCGATTTAATCAGGTCATTATGAGTTCTTGCTCACATCAAGCAGAATTCGGGTTTAATTTTAATAATGCGGGTAAATTTATAAATAATGATAGCGAAATTCCGCTGCAGTTCCAAAATTAAATCCGCAAACTAATCAGAACTGGGCGCGCAAACCATTTTGAATGTTACTCCCTAAATTGGTAAATTTTCCCCGGAGTGTTATGAAGAGACAACGCTTTAGTTGAATTCCCGAACTATGTACATGTCATCAATTATCGTTCATAAACTACGGATTTGTGTATTTTTCTCAGGTAAATTGATAGAGTGATAATATGCCAAACACCTTTTTAACTAGGCGCCAGTTTAGGTTATCAGTAGGCAGTTTATACTAATAAACTGAACTACTTAGGTAAATAAATAGCCATTGTAAGCTTTCTTAAGTGTTTAAATGTACTGAATAAAAATTGAATTGTGGTCGGAATATTAGGAATAAAATAGTTTTCCATACATACTTATTTGCATGAATAAGTTTTACTTTTTATAATATTTTATATCGATAAAGTCGCTTTTAAAATGTTTATAAAATAATAGACATTTTCCAGACAGCACATAAGCTAAAATCAAGCTTGACATTTCTTTGAATTTGACGCATTAATACAAGCTTAAAAGTTCAATTCATTTTAAGCCTGCAGCAAGCTTGGAGATTACAAAAAAATTGAGTCAGCAAATATTTTCCCGCCGAATTTAAGTCATTTGAACTGTCAAGCTTGAATACAACTTGACTACTGCTTGATTTGGAAAGCCACATCCACATAACAAATAATTTATCATCAGTCATAAATGTACTTGACCATAGAATTAAAAAAAAAAAAAAAAAAAAAAAAGACTCTATATTTCCAAATATTGAAATTCTTCAAAATAAAATACAAATATACTACAAAATTGATTTCAAAATCAGTCGTTTTCTCCATTTTGGCCAATATTGCCCAACATGAGTGTTGCGATATTGAAAGTTTTAAAACGTGTGCTGCTTTTAAGTTTATATTATGCTTATTTCCCTATTAGTAGAGTCTATAAATCACACATAACATTATTTTAATTTTTATTCATCCCATGGAAAAATAAAAGATGCAGATCGGCATGGGGCAATACTGATGAATCTCGCCAAAAAACGGCGTGACAACCATAACAGTCACTTCAAACTTTAGTCATATCACCTCGTGTCAGATTGGCATGGTGGTTAGGATGCTAGCTTCCCACACACCTTAGGTCCCGAGATCAATCCCAATCGCGGACGCTAGACGGAAACAGATTAAAATAACTTGAGGTTTCAGCGTAGAGGGGGAAAATGCGTGGAAAAATAAAATTTGGTGCGAGTTCGCCGAGTGGCGCCCCATGTATTTAGGAATTTTTTTTTAGAGTGTAGTAAATTTCAATTAAGTTTGCTATGTCAAGCTTGATTCAAGTTTGCTATACCAAGCTTAATGCAAGTTGGGCAAGTGTAAACTTGAACACTTGATTGAAGCTTACATTAAGCTTACACGCTTGAAATTTTCAAGCTTAATGCAAGTTTATTTACTTGATAAATCAAGCTTACTGCAAGTTTGATGCAAATTGCAAATTTGCTGTGCTGTCTGGGTTACTGTTTCTGTTGACCGGTCGCGGTCTGTTCTCACAACAGTCCTGTTTATATGCGAGAATTTATTCTAAAAATTACAAATACAGTAAAGTCCTGCTATTCTTAACTAATTGGGGCCGAACACTGTTCGGTTTAGCGGGAACTCGGAATATGAGGATTTAATAAATAATATCAACGTATTTACTTGTTAAGGGCGGGGATTGTATAAACGGAGTAAGATTAGTAACGGAATAAGTAAACGTGCGGGGATTGTGTAAACTGTAAGTAACCAGCTTTCATTCAAATCTGCTTTAAATGTACGTTTTTTACGAACAACTTTTTAATTTCTCCTGTTTTTAAGTTTTAAAAAATCAGTATTTTTTCTGAACTCTGTTCGGAATAAACGGATTTTCGGAATAACGGAACTCCAGTGAAATTAATTTAAAGTAAATGCAGATGAAATCGTGATTTTAAAAGTTTTGTATTTAATCATTATTAATTTAACTCTCATTCGACTAGAAAACTGTTATTCTTTATTTATCAGTAAGTACAAAGAACTAATACCTATAACTGACTACCGATCTTTCATAGGATTTTGCCATTCAAATATCGTCCAAAAGAAGCTACTGTTCACTGGGCTCGTGAAAACGAAATTTTCTCTACAATTTAAAGATACGCCGAACAACACCAACAGACCATTGTTGTAATAAAATTAAATTTTGCATGTACTACGATTGTCCGATTCTTTTCTTACAAAACAGACACGTTGGCGACCAACTAGATAAAAATAAAATAATAATTTCTAAACAAGGCAAAACCTCACCAAAATTTAATAACAAGCCTACGACTAATAGTTACTCAAACAATTACTAAAAAGATATGGATTAATATTGTTACGAATTTTCGGGGCAACGCGCTGTTCTGGGGTTTAAAATAGTTTAAAATTCGTATTCTAGGCGCCAAATAGTTAAATTTTCCTTTTTGTTGTATCAAAATCGGTCAACTAGAACCGGAGATACGGAGGTTTTGTTTTCCCCATTGTTTCTCTATGGCGGTTCTAGAAAACACGAGAAATATTGGTCCTAGGCCTTCGGTAACTTCACTTTTGGGGACTTGTTTTTGGCACCAAATTTGGCGATATTTTGCCAAAAGTCGCCAAGCTGGGCGCCTTTTAGGTCATTTGGCGCGATTTTCCCTATGGGGCCTGTAAAGTTAGTTTTTCTGCATTAACATGCATAATAGCCTAATATTTCTCTTTCATGACGTAATCAAAATTCCCGCTTTATGTGGAATCTTCGAGAAATAGATTCTTCTGGAAGCTCCTTGTAGCTTCTGCCTTCCCTATAAATACAAGCGGTCTACCCCGATAGTCTTAGTCTGTTGTTAGTGTTATTAGTTGTTAGTGTGTAATTATTTATTATGTTCATTGATTACTTGCTTGAATTATGTTTTAAGATCTTGTTAATGGTTGTACACTGTAGTTATTTGTGTTACCTTGCTTTTGCTGCATTAAAATCACTTAATAACCTAACATTTCTCTTCTATTACGTAATCAAAATTCCCGCTTTATGTGGAATCCTCGAGAAATAGACTTTTCTGGAAGCTTCTTGTAGCTTTTGTGCCATCTATAAATACAAGCGTTTCAGAGGCCCCAGTACAGTGTGAGTTAGCTCCTGTCGAGTGTGAATCGAAATGCCGATGAGAACGGCGCTTTGCTCTGTCAACTGTGTGATAGAAGCGATGTTTTCGCGCTTCTTTACGAAGCTGATTTTTAAGTGCTGTGTGTAAATCCTTCATTGTTGTCTTAAGGAATTTTGTACGATATCCCAGCATATTTCCACTGAATTTTGCCGGTGGAAGTGTTTTATTTTGTGCGAGAATTACAGCATTTGTGAGAGCTCGGTACTGAATGGGCTGTTACAAACAAGCTACTGGCCGTTAGTGCCTGTGAATTTTGTACAGGTGATTTTTCAACTAAGTTCTATAACTAAGTATAAGTTTGTTTCACTAAGTTTGTTGAGAAACTTGTTTGTTCATAAGTTTTTTCAACTAAGAATAACTTTGTTTTCTATCCTGACAAGTGCACTCTTTTAATAGAACTTTCTACACCTACTGGACTTCAGAACGACGAATCCAGGAAATAGCAGAGTATTCTGCCATAATATTGAAGATCCTGTCCAAAAAAAGATTAACCCAAAAAATCAATAAGACAAATAACGAAAGGCGGTAGCGATGCAACGCGTTTGCTGCCTCATTTGCCTAAATAAGGCAAAACCTCACCAAAATTTAGTAACAAGCCTACGGCTAATAGTAACACTATATCTCAGCAATTACCAAACAGATACGGATTAATATTGAAGATAGCGTGCCAAAAAAGGATTAACCCAAAAAATCAATAAGAGAAATAACGAAAGGCGGTAGCGATGCAACGTTTGCTGCCTCATCCATGGGACATCCGGGGATTTTAGAGCTCGAATTTTTAAATTAGTTTTAACTGTCACCAACAGAGGAAACCGATTGATAAGGAAACAAAAATGTAAAAATGAAAGGATGAGAATGATACGACTTATTAGAAAACTAATAAACGGTTTTTCCGAAATAATTATTACTTCTAGCAGCAACATAGCGCAGTCTAAGAAGAAAATTTTCAGAAATCTACATTTGGGCCTGCATGCAGCAGAAATACACATTCTGATTCTGATGTGATGTGGTTTTCCCGATAGGATTCCGACACCTGTGCTGCCCATTTTTATGCCGGTACTTGTTTAGCGTGGTAGATCCATCTTATGCCTGACAGGGAGACGAAAAATGTAAAACAGCTGTAGTAGTAGGTGATTTTAGTATTGATTTGAATTCCAAAGAAGTGTTTTATGGAACAACGAAAAAAAAAAATACGGCACACTCATTAATATGGTGCACTTTCGAGCATAATGGAACAAGGAAGACAAAAGGGTTGACACACAGATCATAGTACACTTTCCAGCGTAATGAACCAAGGGAGATAAGCAGGATAATCATGCCCTTCCTTTAAAACTTAATTAAGCAAGAAAGACAAATAGGTCCGACTCATGTTAGATTATGCTCTTGCAAATAGGAATTAACAATCTGATTGACTACCGAAAGATAGTCATATGTTCATCATAACGCATAGTAAGAAAATACTAAAAGCGCTATCACGTTTCTTCCCAGTATTACCTCATTACCTAGTTAGACTTTCAGAAGATAAACTACGTTCAGTGAGGTAGAAAATTTTGAAAACTTCATAAAATTTAAATATTTTCATCATCCATTGTTAAAGCGTATTACCACACAATAACCAATCTCGTTGAAACTCATAAAATTTACTCGCCGTGAAATATGAGCAGTGATATGACGATGTTCGGCCACATAAATATTTTACGGTCTATGTATTTCACTAAGGTGGTCGAGCAATAAAAGCCGTAGCCACCAGTGTGAAAGGAACCAAATATTTATATCACACTATCTAAGACCCCGATACTCCTTCCCTCAGCCTTTTATACAAACTAAAGTGTTCCATTTCAAGCCAAGCAGAAAACTTAATGGTGTAAGTAAAGAACCAAGGCAGTATGTTTCTGAAAATCCTTAGAGATTTTTAGTGGAATTAATACTGCTTTCGTACAGTTGTAACATTCTAAAAAAAGATTTCTCTTATATTTTAAATTCTAAAATGTTGGGTTATGAACATATATTCACACACATGAACACAAGGTGTGCTGTGTACTGTATTATAATGGACAGATTAAAAAATAATAAACAAATAAAATAAATTCATTCCTAACCCATGGATCAAGAAACATTTTCGTACATATACAACGCACAATAAAATGTTTATATAGCATTAACTTATAAATAAAAGCGAGGAGCGTAACAATTTCGGGTTGTACCACTCTAAAAACTTTTACCACCATTTCCAAGACAATGAAAAATTCATGCTCGAAAAGCTTGATAAAACCCACGCCGTTTAGGCAATGGGCTTGAAAATTTTCATAATTATGTAAACAAACAAAAAAAGGAGAAATGTGGTACTTTAAAAATCTGAAGATCCACCCGTTCTCTCATTTCTAGGCGATTTTTCGTAATTTTCGCGCATAGCGTTCTACACTGGGAGGCGGAAAGTGCCTTTAATATATCACATTAAATATCATCTTAAATCGATATTCTCTGCCGTAAAATTTTTGTCACAATCAAAATAATTCAAAATTTGTATGATTTCAGTTAGCTTGGAATAATTTCTTTGAGATTACCAAGATTGTTTGCTTGTGCGTAATGACAAACTTACACAATGTACATCTGCCTACGGGGATGGGTGTCATGGACAGAGGACTTTACAAAGATTGAAAATTGAGTATTTGACAAGATTAGTAAATAAACGTAGTATTTCGATGTACTATTTATATAGATTGAGGATTTTAGTTTCCGAAAGCTCACTTTTAAATTGCAATTTAAATAAATCAAAGCCGTTGCACAGATTTACGGAAGACACAGCACAGAAGGGGAAAGGGGGCGTTTTCTGCGATAGTTCTACTACTCTTGGTGTCTACTAATAAAAGGTAAATGTAGATCATCCATTATTTTGTGTTTCCGCACTGTCTCGGACAAAGGATGATTTGCGTTCGCATCTGGATGGACTTGAAGATTCCTGGAGGTCTATTCTGCCTGTGTTATCAGACGATAGTCGGTGGATAACTTTCAACGTTCCTTACACAATTGTTTTGTAATCGAATGTTCTTACAACTTTCTGACCTGTTTCTAATCTTGTTTAGAGTTTTCATAAGAACTCACTGAGGCTCCTCCTCAAGGTGGGTCAGTGTTGATGGCTTTTCAGAGAAGGAAAATCGCCACCCCCCTCCCCTGAAGTAACTGCAGAACGTTGCTTATGATACGATCATGGATGTATATAAGGGGGATAGGGGGTCTGGATACCTCTCTTAGTTTATACACAAATGCTAATTATAGACAAATGTTCACCATTTGAATTCATCGTTCGAAGCAGTACACGGTAAAAAAGATTTCAATTTTATATAAACTGTAAAAACTTGATATTAAAATTAAAGAAGATATAGTAATTTTATAAATTTTGTGCGCAACAAACACAATTTACTATAAAGAATTTAAAAATTTTTTAGGATATTGAAAAATTTCACCAAATATTTGTAGTAAAATACACTGCCAATCAAATTTTATAATAAGAATGGACTCCCCCCGCCCCTCGCTTAACTGGACCCCTACCAACAGAAAGCTATAGCTACATCCGTGATGATTAAAAAAGACTGAACTCTGCATAAGCCTTCTCTTTCAGGGGCGCCGTTTGCACTGTGCAAACGCACTTTTGCGATTTTTTTAAACCATAAAAAAATTAAAATTTTTCCCCATTGAACATTCTATATTACTTTTACTTCTTTAAACTGGCAATAGATGGCAGCACAAGCAATTTATCTGCTCTTCAACATGGAGAATTCGCGATCTCAGGACTTGAATACGCCATCTAGCGGCCTAACTAGAACTACTATGTGGCAGGCTTGCCTGGCCAGCTCAGCTCAGCTTACATACTTACATATTACTGTTTTGAGACGCGCTTATTTCAAACGTGAGAAATTATTGTTTTTTTTTTTTTTTTTTTGCCAAAATATATCATGGGTAACGACAAAGTTAATTGTTGTGTTCCTCAGTGTGATTCTAAGGGGAGAAATATTCCTCGACCCAGTTTCCTCAGATTTCCGTCAATTAAAAGAAATCGAAACAATTCATCCGAAGCGACCACGCGGAAGCTTAGGTGACAATGGATTAACGCTCTGAAATTTGGCAAAAAAGTATCGGACAGAATGGTTGTTTGTGGAAAACATTTTCTTGAGAGTGATTTTATACCAAGAAGTATGTAATAATATACTTTGCCGTTTTTTCTTTAATGTTTGAAAGATCTAGTCATAAATGCTTGGATTAATTTTATGAACACAACTCCAAATGCATGTCCTAAATGATTTCTATGCTATTTATATTGATTTCTATGCTATTTATATTGATTTCTATATTATTTATATGTATACTTTAATATGTACGTTTAATGGTTCTATACTATCCTGTAAATCGACAGGTTTTTGACATGTGGTGTTAAAAAAGTAAAAACCTCCGTGTTAGATTTAACTAGGGAATGCAATCCCGATCCCGCACAAATATTTGCGGGGCTAGTCCCGCGGGATTGACACTGAGAAATAATTTTTTTATTACAGTTTCGCGCTGCTTTCCCAATCAACAAACCAAAAAAGTTTGCATATTTATGTCTCTCATCTAACAATAAACGAATCAATAATTACAAATTTTAATTTAAAGTTTTATTTTTTAAATCATCTTCCAATGGGAGTCTGTATCGAACATCTAAATCTAAACATTGTAATATAAATTTTTCGTAAAGTTTCCATTCTCCAAATGAACTGAAATATTTCATACTATTTATCTCTTAGCGAACAGTCATGAATTAATTATAAAAAGTTTTTATTTTAGTTTTTAATTTTTTTTTATAATTCACACTTTTAATTATTTTACTAAAATTAAATCTAGACTAGGAAATGATTCATTGGATTTGTTCAATTTTGTACGTTATTTTTTCAGCAACTAAGAAAATAACGCAAGTATGTTAACATATCTATAAATTGTACATTCCTCATCTTTAGCAACAAACATAAGATATAACTTAGTATATTATTCTGAATATCATGATTATAATTTTCATATATCTAAGTTATTGTATTAATAATCTCATAAGATTAATTATTATTATTAAAGTTAAACTTCATAGTGCTTAAAAATCTTATGTTTTTTCTACTATTCTCTGTTGAAATGAAGTCCTAACTAAATAAAATGTCAATCCCGCGGGATTGCGGGATCCATCCCGAAATCCCGCAGGACGAAAAACAGTGCGGGATTGCATTCCCTAGATTTAACAAAATACCAGTCTAATGTTGCATATTAAACGTTTTCTAGGATTTATGTACTTAATTTGAAGCCAATAGATCAATATATTAATGTTAAATGTTAAGAAATTTTCTAAACAGCTTCACAATATTTACTCAGAAATAACCTGATTGAAAGATAATTTTATCGCACTGTTGTGAGCCCCTCTTACACCTAAATGTCACCCCCAATTGAGAATTGAGGCTTTGCATTGATATCTTTAGTGTTGTGTTAAGATTCTACCCAGTGCTGTTTTAAAATGTATAGATATAGGGGTAGTACTCTTTGTTGAATATGTTAACATTGATATAGTTACACCCTCCAAAAAAAGTATTCGAGCAAGAGAGAAATTTCCTATTTTAGATTTGCGAATAATAATTGAGTTTTTGAAAAACTTACAACTTGCTTGATAGAAATATGGAAAGTCATATTTATACATAGCCTAATTCATATTCTATGATAAGTAATTTTTAGTATACGAAACCAACGTAGGAAATTTCTCTCTTGCTCGAGTACTTTTTTTGAAGGGTGTACTATATAATATGTGATAAAAGTACTAAGATATTTTTTATCTTGGATGCATATAATTGTTTGTCTCTTCTCCCCTTAAAATTATTAAGAGCCCCCTTTCTGTTAAAATCAGTAAGTAATTGTGTGTTAGTGTTGTTCTCTTTCAAATTGTCTCAACTAATTTCAGTAAAAAATTTAGCATCACAGAAAAACAAAACTCAGAAATGTCTAAATATCATTATTTTGGTTTAAATTTTAGCTGTTTATGATTTTGGATGAAAAATATTGTAATGTGAAAAATATCTATCATTCTGCATTTTTAAAAGATTGACAAAATTCTGGCTGTAAGTCTCCAACATCTTTCTAATTTTTCATGATATAGCTCAAAGATGAGATTCTTCAGCTTTTTAGCTGATTTCAGCTTTTTGTGAATAAAGAGAAAATCACTTTTTTCTCTGAAAATTCTGTACTGACAAAATTACCATATGGGTCATTCCATGTCAAATCAACGAGGCTCACAACCTGACCCCCACAGAATTCAATGAAATTTGGTATGATAGTTGTATCTATATAGAAAAAAATTAATGTGAAATTTCTAGTCCATATCACTTTTAGTTTTTGAAATATTTAATTTTAAAGTTTGTGAAATTAATGCAATTTTAGAAATTCTTGCACTATACAATTGACTCCAATTTCTCTCCTAATTATCATAAAAACTCCATTAAAGTGTCTATAGAAAGCAAACAGGTTGCCCTTTCTTATCATATGTAACATGATTAAATTTTTAAAATTTTAATTTAAAGTTCATCTTTTTAAAATTTCAAAAAGTATATTTTTAATTTTTTTTAAATTATATGTTATTCTTCTATTTATTGTTAACAATATCTGAAAGTTTGATTCTGGGATTACCATGGGTTTTCGAGTAATAAATTTAAGAAAATTGCTATCATCTCGATTTAATAACTACAAAAGAAGATTTTTGTATTTAAAAATAAAATTACGTTTTTAACTTAATATAAGAATTTTGAGAGAGAACAAATTTGTTTTTAAAATTTCAAGAGCAGTTGAGTCCAAATTTGTTTTTGCTGGGGGTTTTAATGAGGGTGCTTTCAAAGTAGGAAAGGGGGTGTGCCTCCCCCCTTTTAATAGGAATTTTCAGAGTTTGTCTAACAAAATTCCATTTTTCTAAAATCCACTTCTAAGATTCATAACTCCATTTCCATTAATTCCATTTCTAACAATGCTTCCACTATTCCAATGAGTTACAACTATTCCTGTAATTGTCAATTTTTAAATAATAACATTTTCAGGTTAAAAAAATAAAAATAATAATTACAGTAAGATGTTATTTTTATGTTGCATGCATATTCTGAACTATTAAGTAAATATTTCAAGTGTTACCTTTAATTGATGTGTATTTTTTTAAAAATTCAGTTTTAAATTTCAATGTAGTAAGGAAAACTTACAACTTGCAGATAATGCAAAAAGTAAAATCAAAAAGGAAGTAAACCATTGTGTGATATTTTTCTCAAATTTATTGGATGCAAATAGCATTTTTTTATCATATAATTTATGGGTAATAAAATGATGGCGTGATGGCGATAGATTATGTGGATGGAGAAAGTTTACTTTAATTTCATCTGTATGTGGATAAACACCCAGAACACATGAGCAAAACACGAAAAATTAGCAAATGTTACCTTTAAATTAAAAGATTGCTTGATATAAAACTAAAAGAAATAAATCATGTGACATTTTTTTCCATAAAAAACTTTTTTCCACCTCTAAAAAGAGAACATAGGCATAAAAACCGTGTTGCTTAATGCAGGCACAACTATTGTCGGAACAAGCTACCCGTCACCGAGCACATTTGTTTATATCCTACAGTGCCCTCTTTAGGTCGTTGAGATCGCGAATTATGAATCTTGCTCAATGCTGTATCATATGTAGTTCGATTTTCAATTATTTTAAGGATTAAAACTCTAAAATATTTTCATTTTTCTGGTTAGATTTTATAAATAGTCCTCATTGACTATTAGCACGTCTTTAGTTCTTTTAAAATAAATTTATTACTTTGTATTTTTGCATTTTTATAGTGCGTTTGCGCAGCGCAAACGGCGCCCGTCTACAACATTAGATTTTCCCTCCATCATATGTTCTGCAAGTAGTCAGAAGCTGTGTTTTGTACTAATACTTTTCAAATTTTACGAATATAAGTATTCAGTATTAAGTATTCTTTCACATTTTAAGTGTATTTAAGTATAGTATGTTTGCTGAAAATTGTTTGATTGTTATTGTTATCATGCTATAAGCATGCGATATTAAAATTGTATTTCTTAAATTTTCTTAGTTTTTTTAATTTTAAAAATTTAATTGAAATTTCGAATTCTTTAAAATTATTTGGCGAAAGAAATTTTATTATAATCTTAGAAGATCAGTGGTTTTTTTACATATGCCAGAGCAGGAGCGTAGCAAAGGGGGGGGGGGTTAGGGGGGGTCATAACCCCACCATGAGAATTTTTTAAAATACAAAATATATATCCTTCACTCCTTTATCACACTCATGTATGCATATATGTGAGTTGCAGTAGTCGTAACACCCCCCATGAAAAATTTCTGGCTACACCCCTGTAGCCATAGTAAAGCAAGGCACTTGAGTGTTCGAACTGAAATACTCTAGACGGGCGCCGTTTGCACAGCGCAAACGGCGCCCTCTCGGTACCGCGGACCCCTAATTTTTTTAAAATCACATTTCTTTTGTCTCTAGGACCATTAGAACTCCTTCTGCATGTTTGTTTTTTAATATATAATAATTTTAATATTGCGCCCCTCAAAGGGTTAAAATGTTCAATTATTGTTCAATTATTAGACAAAAGAACATAAACTGGATGCTCATAAATTAAATTTATTAACTCAACTGTCCTGTACAGAAAGAAACAACAATTTAGGAAAATATAGCAACTAAATATATCACACATACTGCTTAGAAATTAGATGCTAAATTATAAAACAAATTCATGGTGTTGCTTTAGAACAGCAACAAATAATGCGAATCTTTAATTTATAAAAATTATAATATACCAACTACAAAGGTTTGATTACTTTCTCTTGTTTAATTTGTGAAACAATTTCTATGGGTAGCTATTTACAACAAATATGAAGCAAGTTGCTTGTTTTAAACATCAATCAAAGTACCAAGTTAAGCTTACACAATATGATTTACACGCAAACAAACATACTCGTTTTAATATTTGACAGTTGAGCAGCATAAAAATTTAAATTGTAAAAATTTACTTAAAAAAATTCCTTTACAAAAATGTGAAATTAAGCCATTTTTCATATATTTTTATACAAACACTGTACAATTATACAATAAGTCACCATTTAATGCTTCACATATTACACTTATTTTTAACATAATACTTTGAAACATCACACTATGAAAAACATAGCAACATATGACACATACTTTTAACAGGATAATGTATGACATCACAATGTAATGTTTGTAATGCAATGTGGAAAAAAAAAGCGAGTAAAATGGCTTTAATTGCTAACCTAATAGCTCATAATATATAATGTTAGAAAAAGAACAAATATTTAGTTACATTAATAATGATAAAATTCTTTCATCAAATGTGTTTGGGTGTATTCTGATATAGCTATGCATATAATTAAGTATATTATATTACTAATATAATAAATATCAGGTTGTAACGAAAGTTTTCCGCCATATCTGACTGAAAAACTAACTTCTAACTCCTTAGATACCTGTTTTTGAACTTTCAGTACCAAACCTGTACCGTGTCACATGATACAACAATAGTACTTAAAGCTGTACTCATAATTCGTTGATATTCTGTAGCTGACTTTTTGCAACACAACTGGAAGTAAATGATGGTTCTAATCCTCTAGAGCAGTGGTTCCCAACCGGGGGGTCGCCATAGACCGCTTTTGTAGGAAATGAGCAGTAAACTATTTTCACGTTTCTTTGCCATGAGACACCTTTCTCCCTTTTTCTTTGGAAAGAAAAAATCCTTATTCTCGTCAGGACTTTTGTATCAAAGCTACAAAAACTAACGTTGGTGAAACTAGGAGTGTTAACTAATGCTTGAGAACCTATGCATTAAGACAGAAGAATCTGAAATAGGAATTGCAATTAATTTAAAGAGGGTAATCAGTAGCCACCTTGAAGCCCTTGAATCTGAAATTCAAAGATATTTCCCAGAGTTCGATGAACAAGAGTTTGCACTCATGTGAAATCCATTTCACACATCTTTCGGTGTCGCCGGCAGTGGCGTATGCAGGGGGGGGGGGTTCAACCCCCCCTTTGCCAAAATTTTTTAACAAAATGTCCATAACTTTCTATTTGTAGCTTAAATATTACGCATTTTAACACAAAGTTATGTTTATAATCCCCCCCCCCTTGAAGGAAGTCTGCATTAGAGATGAGACTGGCACAGCCCGATCCAGAAAGACCGAGCCCGAGCCCGGGCTCTGGCTCTGTAATTTACAACTGCGTTCGGGCTCGGGCTCGTGAAAAATTTCTTCTTTATTGAACATACTTCTTGAACAAATTTTAAAAAGTGATTCATGAGGAAAATAAAAGTACTTATAAAAAAAAAAATAGTGGCATAGGCGCCTAGAAGGTGCGTGAAGCTCTTTGGGTATTTCAGAACGGCGGCTTATATTACTTAGTTAGTCATGAGATCCGACATTATTTGATAAACATCGATATATAAAGAATTAGAAAGTGCATCGAGAGTTTGCAACTATATTTTTCTTTAATTTTCATAAACGGCAAAATTTATTGTATTCTATCAATGAAGTAATTGAATTTTTTTTTATCTTTAGCTGAATTTTTTTTATCTTTAGCCCGAGCCGGGCGGGCTCGGGCTCCGGCTTAAATAATATTGCTCGGGCTCGGGCTTCAAAAAATGAGCCCGAACTCATCTCTAGTCTGCATACGCCACTGGTCGCCGGTCTTCCTGATGAAGTGCAGGGTGAATTTTTGAATTTGCAAAATGACTCCTCCGAAAGTGATTTATAACCAAGAAAAACCGTTAACTCAATTTTGGTGCGCTACGCGTTGCTCATATCCGATAATTTCTAAGCTTTCGTGTCAAATGTTAACGCCATTTGCATCCACACTTACCTGCGTGAAGTTGGATTTTCAACTCTTTTGCAGATCAAGACAAAAAAGCCAGTAATAAATTAGATATGTAAGATGACATGCGGTTGGCTTTAACCAATATTCAGCCAAGAATAGCCAAACTTGTTAGTCAAATTGAACCTTAGTCATCCTATTAAAAATCAGTACTTATTAAAAAGATATCAATTTTAAATCTCAAGATATATTTTTTCATTATTAATTTTTTTTATTGGTCAAACGTGGAGGATTCGGGGGGGGGGGGGGGGGTCTCGAAAATTTTTCAAAAATCTAAAAGGGGTCGCGATTAAAAAAGGGTTGGGAACCACTGCTCTAGAGTGATAGTTCCATTTGAGACACCTTGTTCTTAATGATAACTATATTTTTTACAGATTTCACAACACAGTGTCATAAAGCAAGTCTCTTTCTTTCAAATGCCAAAAATCATTTGACAAAATATGAGCAAATACGCCAACGCGAACTGTGTGCTTCCGATGTTTGCGGTGGCGGGAAACTTTCGTTACAACCTAATATATATATATATAGCATAAATAACTGAATTTTTTAATTTAAAGAAAGTTTTGTAAATAATTAGTTACATAAAGAATAAATTAAGAGAAAACTATTATCATAAGAAGGCTTAAGGCTTCAAATTTCATTCATTAATGAAAAAACAAAAACCGAATAATAATAATAACTTCATCAGAAACTTTTCAACATTCAAGCACAAACAATAAAAATATTTAAATGTATCACATTTATTTCACTTAAAAAGATATAAATATAAACCAAAATGCAAACCCATCATAAAAGAGAGTGTTTTCTTTCTTTTTCATATTTTTTTTTTTTTTTTGGTGGGGGGGGGGGGGGGGTATTGGATACACATAGTTAAGCATTAATCTTCTTTATTGCAATTTACATTCATAAAATAGTTACTGAAATTGCTAATAAATATTATAAGGCTCAAAACCATGTACATTAATTTTTCTCAAATTCATTTTGTATACAACCCCTATTTCGCTGCTCGAAAAGTGCTTTAACTTAAAGCAGCTGTAACTCAGAGAATTTTGGTCGTAGAAAGACAAACATTTTTTTGAGGGGGGGGGGGCATGAAATTGTACAAAGAAAATTTTTCTAAATATAATTGGTACGACAGGGGGGGTCCTTGTAATTTTATATACAATCCCCTTAGCTCAGTCTGGCTGGCACCTAAAATCATAATAATCATTGAAATTTTCCAGCCCAGATAATAGGATTAACCAATGAATGCAGAGTGCACTGGTCATGTGACATGACCTCCAATCTTCTATATATAAAGGAAGATGTCCTGACTGACATACGGCAACCACACAGCCAAATCTACTGGAGATATGCACATAAAATTTTAGGAGCTTATAGCTTTTGTGCCCAAGGCGTCATTTAAGAAGCGATTTTTAACAATTCGAACCCAGGCGTGGGTGGCGACCCAAAACGTTCTTTTCACGTTTTCCGTCATGTCTCTGAGGGGAAAGAGATAGCTGTAAAATTCTTGCTTTAAAATGTAACTAATACAAATACCTAAAAATCAATTTCAGGGTTTTATAAAATTCGAACCCAACAGGGATAAGGGGACCAAAACGTTCTTTTCACATTTCCCTTCATTTCTCAGAGGAAAAAAGAGATAGCCGTAAAACTCTTGCTTTAAAATGTAACTAATAGAGATACCTAAAAGTCATTTTCAGGGTTTTTTAGAATTTTCATCCAAACGGTGTTAAGGGGCCAAAACGTTCTTTTCACATTTTCCTTCGTATCTCAGAAGGGAAAAGAGATGCCGCAAAATTTTTGCTTAAAAATGTAACTAACGGAAATTCCTAAATATCAGTTTCAGGGTTTTTAGAATTTGCACCCGAACGGGGGTAAGGGGCCAAAATGTTCTTTGACGTTCTTTTCACATTTCTTTTTATATCTCAGAAGTAAAATGAGATAGGAGCAAAATTATTGCTTTAAAATGTAACTAAATTAAATAACTAAAATTTGTTTTCAGGGTTTTTAGAATTCCAACCCAACCGAGGGTAAAGGGCCAAATCGTTCTTTTCACATTTCCTTTTATATCTCAGAAGTAAAAAGATATAGGAGCAAAATTCTTGCTTTAAAATGTAACTAGCTGAAATACCTAAAAATCATTTTTCAGGGTTTTTTTGAATTCCCACCCAAATGGGGGGTAAGGGACTAAAACGTTCTTTTCCCCTTTATCTTCATATCTCAGAGGCTATAAGAGACAGACATAAAATTCTTGCTTTAAAATTAACTAACAGAAATACCTAAAAATTATTTTCAAGGATTTTTTAGAATTTTCACTCAAACGCGGGGCAAGGGGGTAAAACGTTCTTTTCACATTTTCCTTCGTATCACAGAAGAAAAAAGAGATTCCGCAAAATTCTTGCTTTAAAATGTAACTAACGGAAATGCCTAAAAATCATTTTCAGGGTTTTTTAGAATTTGCACCCGAATGGGGGTAAGAGGCCAAAACGTTCTTTTCACATTGCCTTTTATATCTCAGAAGTAAAAAGAGATAGGAACAAAATTCGTGCTTTAAAGAGTAACCAAGTGATATACCTAAAAATCACTTTCGGGATTCTTTAGAATTCGTACCCAAACGGAGGTAAAGGGGTCAAAACTTTTTTAACGTTCTTTTCACATTTTCTTTTATATCTGCGGCTCAGAAGAAAAAATAAAAGATAGTTACATTTTAAAGCAAGAATTTTGAGGCTAACAGAAATACCTAATAATCATTTTCAGGATTTTTTAGAATTCGCACCCAAACGGGGCTGAGGGACCAAACTGTTTTCTGACATTCTTTTCACATTTCCCTTGATATATCAGAAGAAAAAGACATAGCCAAAAATTCTTCCATAAAAATATAGTGAACACAAACGCATTACAATCATTTACAGAAGTTTTTAGGATTCGCATCAAAATGGGATAAAGGGGCCAAAACGTTGTTTTCAAGTTTACCATCGTAACTCGAATGGAAAAGGCGATAGGCATAAAATTCTTCCTTTAAAATGTAGTGAACATGAATACCTAAAGCCTTTTTCAGGGTTTTTTAGTATTTGTGTATAAACTGGTATTAGGGCCCAAAACGTTGTTTTCATATTTGTCTTCATATTTCGAACGAAAATTATAGCAACCTTAAAAATTTTGCATTAAAATGTAAAGAACACAAATTCATAAACATCTTTTTCAAGATTTTTCGACCTCAAAAATAGGTAGTTGACAAAAACGAGGTGTTTTAGCTCTTGAGTGCTGTTAATTTCAGACAAAATTTTTGTCTATCTGGTGAAAGGGCGAATGACTTTTTAAGGGTTGTTAGATTAAACATGAAAAGTCGCGAAGGTTTGCCACTTTTTGGTGATTTATCGCCAATTTTGGCATAAAAAAAAATGAAGTTCCCAAAATTGGTGCCAGCTTTATCTTCCATGTTTGTCGAGAAATTGCCTAACCCTACTGTTTATTTAATTGGAATAATTGGTGTCTATATTCATGAAAATAAACGTGAAGTATACTTACAATATGCCTCGCGAGAATTAAAACAGTTTTAGTAGGTGATTTTAATATAGATTTCGATTTTAAAGAAGTATTTTATGGAACAAGAAAGGCAAATACGACACACTCGCGGATTATGATGAACATTCCAAACAGTATTTAGAAAGATCAATATATATAGAATAAGCCTAACGAATACTGTAAAACAGTTTATAAGGCGATTAAATCTAAAAATATGTTTAATATTTATTTATTTATTTTCCATTTGTATTTTTTGGTTTAACAATATCCATTCCATGCAAAGAACAGTTACTTTAGCTAGTAGGTTATAAAATCACAAATGTGACCCAAGAGAGCATTTTATTTAGGCCGCAACTGCCACAGTAATCTGTATCAAATTTGTTAAAATAAAAATATGTTTGAACTGTAGTAGTGAATGACTTAAGTGTCCACCGGACAGACGAAGATCAGGGCTAACGTTTCCTGCACCCCATCGACTTCTAAAATTATTGCCTGTTTTTCCTCCTCTGACGGCGACAGACGGTATCAGCAACATCCGCTCTGTCCAGTGACCGCTCCATCACAGATCGGGCAAAGTATTGCCTCATCCAGTTCACAACTATGACATTCTTCCCCATCCCTGATGATATACACACACACACATATATATATTTATATATATAATTTTAAATGAGTACCATTGTAAGAATAAATAATTCATCAAACTTATTAACTGAATAACATATAACATTAACTTATGCATTTGTAGACATTAAGAATTTAAACCAAAATAATAATAATAATAATAAATAAAATAAATGAACTAATAATAATAAAGAAAGATTGTCCATATAATAAAATATAGTCTTAAAAGTTTTTAAAAAAGCTTGTGCTTAAATTACTGAAAAGTTTCATTTTTCAAAATGCTTAGAGATTTAAATTTGGATGCATAAATATTTACTTATAAACTAACTAAACTTTCAATGAAGAAAAAATTACAGATCACCTAATATCAGAAATCATTAAATTAGCCACAAATAACTTATACATAAACAGTCACTTTAGCAAAAATATCATTAATTTAAATTAGCACCAAAATTAGAGAACTTTTTCCCAAGTTAAGTTAAATACACAAACAGCTAGAATGACAATCAATGAAGTATCAAAGATTTAAGTATCACCATGAAGCTCCTTGCTTTTTGTATGCAATTAGATCAGCATCATCACATGTTTTAAGAATGACATCAAGGGAGTCTAAACTCCAGGAAGTTATTAATGTGTCAAATTTTGAGGTCCTAAACTTTTGAAAAATCAGTTGAAATACAGTGAAAACATGAATGCGATAATGCTTAAGAGGAAAAATTAGTTAATATATAATAAATATCGCTATTCTGGCAAATTAAAATGTAATTTCACACTTTTTTTTAACACAAAATCTTTTCATTCAAATTTGCACTAGAATGGAGAAATGAATAAATAAAAGACATTATTCAATAATTTGTCAAGAATGTAAAGTTAAGAAAGCACTATTTTTTGCCTGCTTTTATGTTTTCCTTTTACTTAATAACTAATTGAAGTATAAATTCTATAAGAATACCATAGTTCTCCACTAAAGTGCCGAGCCATCAACACTGTGTTTTAAATCAGCGTGTTTTGGCATAACCATAAAATCCAGAAGTAAAATCTGACTTTTATGAAAGAAAATTTATTTGCTCATAACAATCCAACTTAAATTTTCTAAGAATAAATACCTATTCTTAGGTAATGGAATGGCACACAAAGCATCTATATTTCTATAGAGGTAAATATTCAACTTTTTCCCATACAAAGATGAAAATTTACTGCTAAATTAAGTGAATATTTATTCAAAAAAATTTTCAAAAGGAATAATTTTTACACACTAAATGATTGAATACATTACACCTCTAGAGAGTAGATGCTTATTGGAATGTTTATGAGGTATAAACTGAATTTTTAATTTTTTTAACAGTGATTTATAAAAGATCTTTTCTGTGACTGTAACTTTGTATTTGGAATCTCGCCTACGTACATATAACATAGACCATCTAAAATAAACAAGGCCCTTCTGTGCTTTTTGCACTGATACAACTTCAAAATTGTCATATGTATTACAGATCTGCTTTGACTGCATGAAATGTAATTTTGTAAGTATACAAATTATAACAAAAAATTACTTTAAACTACTGAGAGCTCATTATAACCATTAAAACAGCTGCCAAGTTCAAGCACATACGTCATTTTACAAGCAGTAAATGTTTACATTATTTTTATTTCTTTTCACACATGGCAGAGTCAGGACACATAATCAAATTTTGCAATGTAGGATCTACCAACAAGTAATAAATATTCCACTCTCGTGGGGGTTGCAATTAAAATAATATCAGTAATATTATTACTCTAAACTATTTAGCTACATTTATACATGTAAATTCGATATTCCTATTTGCTTTCTGCTGTCTTTTCAATGTAGTCATCCAGTAGAACCAATGGGTGTCACAGCCCGGCACTAAATATCTAAACCTTCATTTTCAAAATCAGCTTTTTGACATAGCCTATCTGCTTACTAAACAGAATGGAAAATCTCAAATTTTAGAGTACTAATAAGATTTTATACAATCTTGTGTTGAAGTAGCAACCATTTTTTTAAATTCAAATAGTGGAGTGGCAAGAGCATATTTATTCTTAGCATTTTGCAAAATTCCCAACTTTGCAGGAGTAAAAAAATTACTATCACATGCATTTGACATGACAGCACTGAAAGACTGAAGACCGTTTTATTTTTTCCATCATCTCATGCAACTCATCAGAAAGAGAGGAAATTGCCTGGGCATCCCAAAGAGGGATATTTTAATTTAAACTAACTGGTATTTACCTACAAGTAAAAATTTTAATAAAACAGCAAATGAATAAAATTTCAAATTGAAATTTTTGGTTTTTTTCTACCCTATTTTCCCCTTCTCCCCTACATACATTGTTTAGCAGGAAATTCTTTTAATACTAAAAAGTATTTCAAATTCTCTCAGTTTCATGTTAAATGACTTTCACTGTGAATTCAAAACGGAAATAAACAACAAAATATGTTTTCCAATCAGTTCCTGGTGACACTTAAATCTTCACATATCCTTTTCATATAATTCCTGTATTTCTATGTACCTCACATTATGTTTTTTCTTTTTTTTTAACCTTTTGAGCCTGGCTCCATGGCATTAAATATTTACTGTGGGTACGACAAATTATTTTGTAAATATTAGATTTTTCACCCCTTTCACTGTTTTGTGCTCTTTTATAAACACCCCTTCCATTTACAGACATCTTTCCTTATCTTTAAAAGCTGTAGCATTTCCTCTTTCTTTCGAAGAATAGATAACTCCCTGGAGAGAAGTACACCTGACGAAGAGGGAGGAAGTGAACTTCTGGGACAGTAGTTCTCCTGCAAGCCAGCTTTTGGTCTAAACCACTCCACAGGACAACTATTTCCCCTGTAGCTGTCAAAAGGTTAATAATAATTTCAAACTGTTATTAAAAAACTTGAAAGTGATACTGGAACAGTTATTAATGCCTGAGTTGGGAGAAAAGGACTTTAATGGAATAACTATTGTATTTTTAAGCACATAACAGTAATAACTTTTTGGGAAAAAGAAAGAACATTACTTTATATATTCTAGGAAAATAATGTTCTTTAATGTTATAAAATAGAAATATATTAAATTATAATAAAGTACAAATCTATAAATCTATCCAATTTACTGAAATTACATAAATATTCATCACTCCATATAAATATATCTATATATATATATATATAAATATAAATGCAAATTTTAATTCTTTCAAGTTAGATCTACAATCACAATTTATGATCACTGTGAAAAATTATTTAACAGGGATATGAAGAGCTTGCGAAACAACATTCATTAATAAAAACATCCAGTAAAATCTTTACATCTACATAGCACTGTGTGTTGTAAAACTTCAAAGGTATACACGGTAAAAAATGATACAGGTACATTCAAAATTGGCAGAAGTATATAAACCTCACTGATTTTATTTTATCACACTGCATTTGGCTGGCATCATGCAAAATACATCTTATTCGGGAAGATCTAGGTGAATAAGCTTAAAAAACATCAACAATGGAACAAGAGTACACACATTTAAATTTTTAAAATGGTCAAATTAAAAAGGCGAGGGAAGAATTAAATTAAAATTTTTATATTTAAAGTTTTATTTATTTTTAAATATAAATCACTGGGTTTGAATATGTCTCCATCAAGAAGCATTTTACTGCAGCTGTCTAGGATTGCTGTAATTTTAAAGTTCAGTTTTGCAAAAGTTTACTTTTTAGAGTAATTTATTAGCATTAACACGCTCTAACGTATTTTTGGACCAATGGATGCATAAACAAAATTAGGAAAGTAGTTAATCATACTTATAAACAAAATTTTATGATTATTTTTTTACCATAAAATGCTCTGGTGATAATCAGATATAAACTTGCATATTTAAATATTAATTTTTTATTACTATTATTATCACTATAGTTGTCCTCTTAATCTTTCATTAATTACAACTGTAACATACATAATACTGGAGAAATAACAGCATATCAAATAGATCAATCTAAACAACACATGAAATTTTAAAAAATTATAGGTATTTAACATAAGTTTCAATAGGATTGTCACTTGAATTCTCAAGCAAAAATTTCCTAACTTTTCCAATTTTTGTTTGGCAAAATTACAGACTATGTTGTTATACACATAATTTACAAATGCCATATCAACAGGGATCCTCATTAACTATTAGCACTCCCATGTCAGAAAACATTTGAAATATTCCAGATTGATATGAAGCAAAGAATTATTTATAAATGTAGACTTTTGATAAATTTCGAGTTCACAATTGGAGATTTTCGAGTTTTTTACCCAAAATTTGGAATATTCCTAAATTTTTCTTGGCAAAATGAAATTCCCTGACATTTTCACATTTTCTATGTTTTCCCACACCAATAGGCAACCCTGTTTCAAGCATTACGGAATCAAATTTGAAGCATGCTCTGCATTTAGTGCAATATGAAAATAAATGATAAACACATATGTTATAATCTAAAAAAAAAAAAAAATTAGTATTTATTAGGGCTTAAACAATTATGATTAATTAAGCTATGTAAAAGAAATGACATAAGTAAAAATATCAATTTAAAACACTTTGGTGTTTTAAGACAAGCTAAACCTTAATCGAGCTTCTCAGTCAAAATAATCCGATCCAATGAATCAATTTCCTTCATTGAAATCACTGATATGCAGTTAGTATTACCCATAATACCTTACATGCCTAAATAAACACTTTTAATTCTTTACACAATAATAATGGGTGATCAATTTTAAAGAGTACCCAATGTTTTTTCTTATTACCCTTAAATCTGACGGATGTGGCAAATATTCTAATGCTGAAATATAATTGTTCGAACCTTGTTTAAGTGTGGGAAACAGTTTCCAACTGTCGGACTGTTACAACTTATATTTGTGAGGTAAAAGAGAAAACAAGGCAAACAATGCAACTTAATTCTGTGATTTTTTTTTTTTTTTTTTTTTTTGAAAAACATAATTTAATTAAAATGTTTTACATTATCATTTCTCATAGCAAATGTTGAAAATGTTCATCTTCATGCTCAATGCTAATGTCAACACATCAAACCAAGTTTTCTGACTCTCTTCACAACAATGTTATGTTTTACAAAAAAAAAAATTATAACAGGATTAATTAACACTGTGCACCCTTATTTTTGTTTTACCTCACAGTTCTAATAGTCCAAAAGTGTTAGGAATTGTCTGCCATACATAACCTCTTCAGATCCAACAAAAATCTCATCAATATTCATTACATTGTACTTCCATAAAACAAAATTATTAAAAATTTTACAAATAATTCATAAGATCAAACTAGCATGGTATACTGTTAGTAGAACAGAAAATGAAGCAAATACATATACGTATGTCATGCAAGGTTAAGAAAACCTGTAATCGCAGGACTAGAAGTGTACTTTTATCACATATTTAAGAATTTATTTCGATATGTAAGTAAAGATTTTCAGAATACAAAATTAAAGCAAAAATACTTTCAGGTGGCATTTTTAGAGTATCCAAAGTGCAGTACCAGAGTATAGTGAAATGATCAAATCAGTTTATCTCTGATAAAACAAGTAGCAGATATGTCTAATCAAAACCTATGAATAATTAATATGAATAATTAATTTGAAACAAATTTCAGTTTTTGTCAAATCGATTAACAAGTAAAAATTGAAAATTTTTTACTCTGAAAGTTATAAATTTTTTAACTGCATTTTAAATAATGATACACTTAGAAAAATATTATTCAAGATTATATGTGTGTATATGAACATACTTCCACTTTATTAATAGCACCAAGCATCCAAAATACTTCAGTATTTTATTTAAATATTTTATGCAGAAAGTAAATGCTGAAAAGGGGAAGGAGGTTGTACATTTTCAAAATAATTTCACTTTTTTTTTTAATAAAACTCATTCAATATGCAAAGAATATCATGATATCAAATGCTTGGGTAGGAGAAGTAGTTTCTACTGGCCTTAAAAAACTACCACTTAATAAGAAAATGAAATTAACTTTCATACATTGTTAGAATTTTATTTTTCATAGATCAGTTATGTCTCATACTAAACAAAAAAGAAACAGCTTTTTCTACTTTATTTTTAAAAAAAATAATTTTCTAACCTTGATTAAAGTATGAAAAAGCACACAAAGAATTAAAAGTGCTAAAAATATCTAGGAAAATCATATAAAAGAGATCACAGGAATATGCATTGCATAATATAGAATTTCTTTCCTACAGCTAATCTAACTTGTTAGGTATTTTCTTTCTCTCTCTCTCTCTCTCTCTCTCTCTCTTGATAAAATAACTTTACATTTCTACATGAAATACCACACATATTTTTTTTAATATGATAACAATGATTTAATATAGAAAGATTTTCCCTATTTTTAACACCATATTAAGTATAATTTTACCTAAAGATATATCTTTAAAGATAATTTAATTTTAAGTGTAATTTTAATTGAAGATTTGCATATAATGATCAAAAGATTGCAGTTTATCTATGTAAAACTGCAATTGTGTAACACTGCTTTCATTTACTGAGTAAAAACTGTTACCTAATATAAAAATAACTGATTTTTAACCCATCATAAAAGGCACAATGTGTTCTTTGACAGGAACTATACAGTACAGTAGATTAATTTTTGACAAATGTCTTTATGTTTTTACAAATGTTTTTTTAAATGTCATATCACTAACATGTGCATTAGTTCTAAATGTTTTTTTAATGTGATATTATTATGAATTGTTTGCGACTTGTGAATTTCATACATCACTTGTCCCATTAAAAGCTAACATTCAATAAGTTAAAAAATATTATAATTATTAAGGATAGAGTAGGATTTCTTTTTATTTAGTATGGATTTAAACACCATATTATGTTGATATGTTCAGATTTTCTACTATATGTTGTAATGTTTAAAAAAAACTAATCATTTTAAGTTATTCACAAACTAAACTGTATGTTACAGGCAAACTAGATGATTTTTATTTTTACACTATCAATATAACTATAAATAGTAATAAAAACAATAGTATTTTTTAAAATTATTTTAATTCATTAAATTTTAACTTAAGTGAAAATTTAAAAAACAGTAAAGTATGCAATATCAAAATTATCACAATTAATTTCACTTAAAATAATTTTGTTTCCAAAACCAAATTGCAATAAATAAATTTAACAAATGTAAAATATACCAATATAATTACAATAATACATAAAATTCATCCTATATTCATTTCTAATTATAAAAATAATTACAAGGCATTTCAATTCTAAACAAAGAATAAATATTTGTTGAACCATAAATAAACAGTAATCAGACTGCAACAGGATATTAAAATATGCCTAGACAGTTCCCATGTGGTATTGAGTCTTTTCAAATCAATTTAACTTTCTTTTCTTAGACTTTCAATGCTATTGATTGTTAATGTTGATAATTTTACTGTACTTACGTCAAAAAAAGTTAACAATTTTAATGGTTTTAAGAAACTTAATGAAATGATTAATGATCAAATTGGTCTTTTTTATAGTAAGAATTTTATTTACACAAACATTTCCCTAAAATTGTTCTTTTAGAAATGTTTTGATCACACCAATATAATTTAACTAAAATAACCGATATGTGCTTAACAACTGCATAAACCTATTTACACTACTGTAAAATCTTGTTATAAAATCCTATACTTTTATGAATATTTCAAATTAACAAATAAAATTTATCTACCAAGAGAAAGTTGAAGATTGCGAATTCAGTTATAATGAAATTTCACTATAACAAACTTTTCAGTATCACAAATGTGATCTTCAGTACGTTGAAACTCATTATACTGAGATTTCACCGATTTGACGATTTGATAATTAAATGGGATAATGATTGAATGTGAAATATAAAAATGTAAGCACATGGAGCAAACTGTAGTTTGAAGGCAGATAATAAGCACTTTTTGACAAAATAAATAACAACTAAATGTGTTGCAGAAGAAAAAAAGGAAAGGTAGGGGGTATGGCACATCTGATAATATTTTTGGAAAAAATCCAGTAGCTTAGCACAGAATAGTAATATTTTAGACCAGCAGCAATTTATAGGCCAAAAAAACAGGGGTGTTCCTTGCATGCAATTATAAAATGTATAATAAATAATAATTTTAAAAAACTAAACATTAATTCATTGACTTTGTTGATAACAGACTTGGACTGACTATAACAGTTTTGTGCCCAAGCAAATTTTTACCTTTTTAAGCCCCTATATATAGCTGTTTCAATTTTCGTGCACAATGTACAGCTTTAAATTCTTTTTTTTTTTTTTTTTTTTTTTTTGTCTTTTTTTCGAGGGGGGGGGGATAAAAAAAATTCTTTAAAAAAATTACATGAGTAATATATATCGATTTTCGTTAAGAAATGAATTAAAAATATGTAAATGCCTATGTTAAAATATTAAAGAAATCAAATTATATGGCCTGTGTTCGCAAAATAAGATGACATGTACTGTGGGTCACTAAATGAGGAAAGTTTCCAAGAACAAAATATAAATAAAACGTTACTGATTCAACAGACTAATAAATTTTGTGTTCTACTGGTCTGTCATATATTTTTGTAGTCTCGAACCAGCTGATTATTATTAATTTTGAGTGCTGTTTGACATTAAAAATTATACATTTACTACAAATACTAATGTAAAACCATTTCTGGATTACTCTGGAGAGATTCTTGTCTTAATTAGAGTACTTTTTAATAATTTTACTGTTAAACTATTATGACAAATTCTACCATTTTAAATGAGAAGTAGCATGTTGTAATTTTCATTAACTATTGCCAATAAATATATCATGTCACATCATATTTTTCATGTTCATTTTTTAGCTAAATTTGACTTTAAAAATCAATTCCAACTTGCGAAAAATCATAAGTGAATTTAATCATCATAATTTTGAAAAAACAGAAGTTGTGATGTTATGACATCTTTAAACGACTTTAATAGTTTCAATCTTAGGATAAATTAATATTTAGTAAATCCTGAAAATTGCCTTCATGAATATAAATATAACTAATGATCGAAAAATTCACTTTAACAGTTTTTCAACTTTCAGTGAATATAAAAACATGCCTTTATAAACAAAAAAGCACAGGAAAATCTATAGATTATTAATCTTGGACCATACGTTTCAGGCCCCAATAAACACAAACAACAGAACACAATTATCTTTAAAACAGTTAATGAAAATAATGCATTATATTGCCTTTATGTTTTTAAGTTATTTATATGTCTCCTGGAATGTTGCAACATTCTATTTTGCTCCTACATAATAAAAATGTCATTAAAATTCACCAAAAGGATGAAGTATAAAAGTACTAAAAGGAACATTGAGTAAAAATGAGAAAAAGAGACAAATAAGGTTTTCCTTTTTTTTCTCTCTCATGTAGAGTAGCAGCAACATTGCAAGAGGCAATACAAAAGCATTCAAAGATAGCTAACTGCAGTGCTTCTAAAAATTGCGAACTTCGTATACTGTTGTGATAATATCACAATAACAAGTTTCAAAAATTTCATTCAATTTAGTAAATAAATTCTTCAAATTTTTAGGTATCATTAAACACATGCACAAGTGATTTTTGCAACATAGAAAGCAATATTTTCACAGATTGTATTCCACTATACTTTTTCACATGCAACATATTGAACACGGCTTTCATAACAGCAAAACACTGAATAAACAAAGCTACAAGAGAAATAATAATGATGAAGAATGAATTACGTACTTTAAAATCCATGTTTGTAGGCTTTGTTTAATGTTAAAGCAAATTAGTTTTTCAAAACAGATGTGGTCCACTATATACTTGTATTTTTCAGTAATTATTTTTTTTAATCTTTGGGAAAATACTGTTCATGATTATAATAATATATGAAGTATAACATTAAATATCACTGGTGTAATAATGTATGTACAACACTTAATGTTACATTTCAACAAGTACTCTATTTGTTATTATACAATGCAGAAAAACACCAGTTGATGAGGAATCATGTAATTACTTTAACAAACAGATAAAATACTAAAATGTAATTCTTATAGTACAGAAAATACATGCATGAATAAACATGAATGACTTAAATAAAATTAAAAAAAGTGCAGTAAGTCAGCATCAAAATATTGCTTTGGATGTATTTACATGACCTAATAAAATGAAAATATGATACATATGAAATTATTTCTTCTTTATGAAAAAACTATTTAAATTATGAGTGAGCAAAACAGTGAGTTACATCATACTCTCCACATGAGTAAATGATTTGTGCTATCATCACGACCAACAGTTTCTGTTTCATCCAGGGATCCAAAGTCCTCATAACCATCTCCTCCACTGATCACCAATGCAGAATAAGGTGAAGCACTTGAAGTAGATGCAATGGCACATGGAGATTTCAGTTGACCTGAGTTAATACTAGAACCTTCAGAGCTGAGTGAGTCTTTTCCAGAAGAGGCACATATACTGATAAGAAATCTTACATGTCCAGAGTGGCCATGTAAAAGACCTGCAGAAATATGAATGTTAAAAAGTTTTAAGCAGTTTTAAATTTTTTAAAAGAAATTAGAAGAAATTATTAATTTAGCATTGAAGAAAATATAAAATAAACATAGTAAAGTATTTTACACACAATATATATACTGAAATCAAAAAACCAAATAGTTATATGAAAAAAAGCTATAAAAGGGAGGATGGAAAGAAAATAAAGTTATATATTGTGATTTCTCAAAAACTTCAAAAAAAGCATCACAAACTGCCATCTACCCAAACAAACTTAAAAAGAAAGTGGTCAGAAAATTATGTTATATTATTCAAAGAATCCACACTCTGTATGATTTAATGAATATAAATTACAAAATGCATACAGAATTCAGTATTGCTACTATTTATTTCCAATATTCCATAACAAACAATAGTCATTATTTTCAAGTAAGCAGGATAAAACTTTAGAAAAAAGTACTCAAAAATTAAGAAAATACAGTTTATTAATTTAGTATATTGAAAAGCAAATGAAGGTATGTGAACGGATCCATAATTCAGGAGCAGATTTTAAAGCAAATTTAGCAGTTAGCAATAAAGCAAATTACTTAAAACAAACAGAGAGCAGCTGATTCTTGGAATAATATCAGATAATTTTCAGACTACTTTTCTTTGCATTTTTAATTTTAATAGCATAGAAGGAGGCTTTAAATGTAGTTTTTATGTTCTTTGAGTTATCTTTTTTTAAAGCAATCTTTAAGGGGGGAAATATTTTGTTAATGTAAAAATGAATAACAAATTTTTAAAAATTAACACATGAGTCAAGTGTGATATGAGTGAGTGAAAAAGATTTAAAATCATAATTAAAGTGTCTAGGCAAGAAATTTTTATTTCACGTGAAAACAGGAAAACTAATCATGACCTAAAATAAACATTCGAAAAATTTTAAATGGCCTTTTTGTTCAAAAGAATTTAAGGTTTTTGCATTTTCTAAAATTATATTAATTTTAATTTTGAATTAAAATATTTTTTGAATTAAAATACTAGCTGTCGAACGACCCGCAGGTTGCAAATTTCGGTTGCAAAGAGGACTGTCTGCCGTAGGTTGCACAAGCCAGTATGCTCTAGGTTGCACATTTTGCAACAGCCAAAACTGGTCGCCAAAGGCGGCTAGTTAACATATAAAACGCATTTGCACATTGCATTTTGTAAATCAAGAAAAGAAAAGAGAGAAAAATATCTGATAGTGGAGAATAAAGATTGCCTAGATAAAAAATGATTTCTTACTGAGCAAAGAATTTCACCAATAGCAACCAATTGGCGAAATTTCACTCGTAAAGAAAGCCATGCCAGGTCCAAAAGACCTGTGCCTGGAAGACAGTGCCAAATAGGCTGTTTTGAAGTTAAGTTAATGCAGTCTCAATATGGCTTTTGCGCTAAATGCCAAATATACCAACACGGTAAGCGGAGAAAGACACCAAGTTCAAGTCAAACAAGCTCACCATGCCCAATGCATTAGATAAGGAAAAAATAGTGTTTTTTTATTAAAGTGCTTTTTTAAGGGATAGCATTAAGGTAGCATAAAATGTATGCTTTAAATAAAGGTGAATTGTTAAAAAAAACTGTGCTACATAATAGGAAGAGCTTTTGATTCACTGTTTAGATGGTGAGGCCAGGGCCCTCTGACCACTAATGACAAGCCGCCATTAGCACAGACACTCTTTCCTGATAATATAAAAATTAACAAATTTAAATGATATTAAAAGTTGAAAAGCATTTTGTACAATCCTTATTTCAGCCTAGGGATTGTTCTGCCAAGATCAATCCCTACACATAAAGGTATTTTTGTCATAACTACTGATAAATAGATTTCTTGGAAAAGTTAGGCAGGTACATGCTAAGATAATTAGGAATAGTGACTGAAATCAGTTACAAAAGTATAGATTGGCAAGAAAGACAAAATTTAGTTCAAAACATTAATGCCAAACAATGAATAATAACATCACCATGCTGAAAGCATCTAATAAAGCACAAAATACAGAAAATAAAAAAACAGATATGACAAAACAAAATTACACCCAGAAGCATACGGAAGTTAAGAAGTATTACATGCCCAAATACATTAGATATGTAAATTAGATGTCAATTTCACTGTAAGTACATACTTTCAAAGTTGTCAAAGAGAGAAAATGATTACCTGCTAATCACAAATAATAATAGCCTTGGGTATATTGCTTTCATGTAACATAAATGGTATTCATAACAATGAAATATTATTATCATCAATGATTAGGCTTTGTTAAATACTTTGAAATAAAAACTACACAAATAATCTCACCTTCAATGTTTGACTGGGCATCACTAAGTCCACCAAATGTACAAATAGATGACATCATCAAGTTAAGAATCACGCCAGCACTGGTACCAATCCAAAGCAAGTCCTTTTCAACACAAAGTGACGAGACTCGCAAACATGCTAATTTATGCTGTCTAATGATATCATCACAACCTAAAATTCATCAAAAGTTTAATAGGTACAACCACCCATCACATATTTTAAACAGTTAACACATATGATAATGGTACATCACTAAAACTGTACAAATAGGAATTAGAAAAGTACAATTAAAAATAACATTTCTCAGCATCGCTAGAAGATTCTGATGTTAAATTTTTTTATTTGGACCAAAATAAAATTTAGTGTAATAGAAATATTGCAGGAATAATCTTTTCTGATTTACACAATGCACAGATATGTAACTCCAACAATAAAAATGGTTAAAATTTATTTTATATGTAGAAATTATACATTCTAGATGCTGTTTGATCAACAAATCATTTCTAATGTATTAGGTGTGTTGTATTTATGGATTTATACTATTGATCTTTAAATTTAAACTATGACTTAGCTTACTAAATTTCTTCTCTATTCCATTAATTAATTACACAAAAGAATATCAACATTTGAGATCATAGAGTATTTTAGTAGACGGTGTTTCTATTTTATTTTATTTTCTCCTAGAACTAAATTAATGCAAAAACTCATTCGGGTCAGATAGTGAGACATAAATAACTTTAATGAATACGCATAAAATAGTTTAATAAACAGTTTATTTGAATGAAACAACAAAATTGGAGCTTATTTTATGCACTATTTTTTAATATTACGCATGTGGCACTTCGCATCATAATATTAGATTTTGCCAATCTTTGCTTAATCTTTTTACATCTTTTAAAATAAACCTTTTAATTAAACATAAATTATATAACCTTAATACAAAAGTTGTTATCTAACAAAATAATGAATTATTGTAGGTGAATAATGCAATTATCATACTGACTAGAGTCTTTGAATTTAAATTTTATTTTTTAAGCTCCATAATAATTATCATTTTAAAGTATTAATTTTTGTGGCTGACAAAAAAATTAAATAAATAAATGTTAGCAAGAAGACATGCAAGGGAGTTAAGTAAAATAGTCTGGACTTATTTACATGAGGGTCTTCCTTAATCTTACATCTTGTTCACTACGGGGTCAATATCATCTCGTCTACCATTATCATCTCCATGAGACTGCGAAGAGGAAGAGAGAGTCCGAGAGAGATTCTCAACATTTTCTCCAATATCTTTACTCTTGCCCGAATCTATTCTTGGGCACAAACATGACTTGTAATCAATCCGACTATAGAGAAAGACTTAGACAAAAAATTAAATAACTTCGTAAATACTCTGTTAACTTCAATATCGTAAATAACGTTGTGTATAACTTCATAAATCTTCTGTCTGTTGATAAATTTTCTGTCTTTGAGCAATTATTATGTCATTTTAAAATAATTATTTTCTTGCAAATGAATCATGAATGGCCGTGTAATTACAGGATACATCATCGATCTGCCAACTCCAGCGTAGTTAGAATAGGCGCCAACTTCATGGCACTTGAGGGGGCTGCAGCCCCTCAATATTTTTATTCAGGGGGCTGAGCCCATGAAAATTTTCACTCCAAACGTTTTACTATCAAATCATATTTCTTCCCCCAAATCAGTTAAACTTAAAAGCCCTAAAAATTGAGATTGTATCGTTAGTTTCTTCTGTCTCTCTTTCTTTTTTTTTCTTCCAGAATTATGCTGGGTGCCTCCAATGCCGGAAGCACGGATATGGACCTTCTTTTTCAAGAGCACAAACAGATGACCACCAGATAGATTTGAGAAAGACAAAAGATTCGAGGAAGTAAAATAGGGTATTTTTCTACACAAGAAACCTTCAAATTTCCAATGCTGTGACACAATTGATGGTGCAGTTGTTTTCTGGAAGGGAGTACGTCTGGACTACGTTTTTTTTTTTAAGGGTCATGTGTCATATTTCTTACCGTTTGCTATTCTCATTCTAATGTAATCTTTTTATCAGTACAGCAAAAGCTTTCATTTTTGTACTTTTATGTGGTGTAGACTCTTCTCTGGACGTCTGACCATAGTAAAATGTGAAGGAAAGGAGATTTTTCCCATTGTCCAAAACTGCAAACAATACTGACATTCCTATTTCCCATCATTATCAGAACAGTATTCCTATACTAAATTTCCATCAAACTGTACTGGGTAGTTTAAATATGTAACAGCTGATAAAAGGGATTTTATTCAAAGAAATACAATACATAGTACAACCTTTGCACTTTTTCCTTCATTACCTTTTTACTTTCCGAACATGTGCCATGTAAGGAAAGTATTGTAATTATGAAAAAATTCAACCTTGAGATTTTGGTGTACTTACACGTTTTGGGGTCTTCTGAATTCATTTATGCTATTTTTACGAGATGTACGTATGTGTGTGTGTGAGTGAACACAATAGCTCCTAAACAGGGCATTCGATTGAGCTCAAATTGGGTATATATGTTATAAACCACTGTCGCAAGACTGGTATTGGTTTTTGTGTGTATAGGAATTATAGTTTTTCTACAGGGCTACGACAAGGATTTCTTTTACATTATGGCCTATGGGAGGAAATTCTTGAAAGTGCGCTAGAGTTTAAACGGTACATTCGATTGAGCTCAAATTGATATATATGTTGTAAACCATCATCGTAAGACTGTATTGATTTTGATGTGTATAGGACTTATAGTTTTTCTAAGGGGCTATGACGAAGATTTCTTTTACATTATGGCACATGGGGAGAAATTCTTGAAAGTGTGCAAGCGTTTATACGGCATATTCAATTGAGCTTCAATTTGGTATATATGTTTGAATTATTCATCGATAAAAACTTATTTAAATGCTTGGTAATGATCTTAATCGTAAGTGTTCAGAAAGTCGAGTAGAGTCACTCCAGATTTTTTCTTATTGACAGCAGCCAAGAATGAGGTATGTATTTATTAACTGTTTTGTCAGAGAGCAATATTTTATTATTTCAAAATAATTTAACCCTCTCGTCACCCTGAACCTCCTATGAGGCTCCTACTTCAAATAGCAATATTTAGAGATAAAACAATTGAATTTAGTATTTTTTTTCTTTCTACATGAATTAATGATATTGATATCACTGAAAGTATATGAGGCCCTTAACTAGATGCATAAATCATGCCTAGATTGCAGAACTAGTCAATTTAGATAATTTTTTACAGTTTTCGATTCATTGTTTCAGGAGAAAAATTAAGAAAATATTTACACTGCTTTTTTACCGTTTTTTTTTCTTTTTAAGGTAAGTATAGTTTTTTACTTATTCCTCAACCTTTACCTAATATGTGCATCCTTTTAAATTAATTTTAGCATAACAAATTGCTTCGAAAATGCAGAAATTAATATTAGAAAAATCTAATATTAATCGACATTAGAAAAAAATATTTTTGCATGATTTATAATAGTATTTCAGATGCATTAAATGCTAGACAGATTTTTTTTCTCAATTTGGTGACGAGAGGGTTAAACTAAGGTTTTCAACACAGCATATTATTCTTATTTCGTCATTTATTTCCTTTTCTGAAGTTTCAGCCATACATATCTTTGCAAAAATTAATATTCTATCAGATTTCAGGGTTTTTTTAATTTAATATTCTTAAGACATTACCTTTATTACCATTTTTTGCTTTTAAAATTTTAAGAAACTTAGCTCTCTCCCAATTTAAAAACACCACATTTTACACAATTCTCCAGTTATTAATTATGATTATACTAAAAACATTATAACAATTATGGCATTCAAGTTTTCAAATCTTTATTAGAAAAAACAGCTCGTAGTTTTACAATTTCTCTCTCTCTCTCTCCCCACCGCTTCTTTCTATTGCTTAAAGTTTTATAAAAAGGCAAATTAGCCATTTTTATTTTCTATATCTAATGCTTAAAACACAGACTAAAGAAAAATTTAGATACTACCAGACTAATACATTAACTAGAGCACACTATATTTATTTTCCATTAAATTAATTTATTATAACTAATTTAATGCAAGAAGCATTTTTTTAAACAAATGACATGCAATTTTTTTTTTTTGTTATTGTTGTTATATCATTTTCACAATTTACATTAATGTTCATACTGCTGTGCAATTGTCGTCAGAATAAATTTCAAATAAGGTTTTCAATACTATATTATGTACAATGGTTCTAGTTTATAAAATTAATATTATGTGTCTGTTTAGACATGAGGTCTCTAACCTAGTACAACAAATAGTTTGTGCATTAATTTAATTTGTTTTGATAATTGTAAAGGTAATCTGGAATAATTTGACAAAAAGATGTGTGATTTTAAGTGCAATGGAGTTTTTCTATGTTTCGGAAGTAACATGGTGTGATTTCGAGTTCGATTTCATTCATTTTGTTTTTAATTTTAATATTATTTTATTGAGTACAGTCGAGAGCCAAAAATCCGCCGACCTAAAATCCGCAAACGTCCGAAATCCGCACACCTTCTCAGATGTAAATAATGAAATTCAAAGTCATCCGCCAGTGATGAAATTGTTTAAAAGTGTCTTGAATCCAGATAAATATGATTCTGATGATGAAAACTTGGGTAGTAATAATAATATAAATATGATTCTGATGATGAAAACTTGGGTAATAATAATAATAATAAAATCCATTTGATAAAAGTTTAAAGTTAGGAGAAGAATAGCTTAAATTTTTAGAACAGCAAAGTTCTGTAACAAAACAAGAATTAAGATAATATACAATTTGCAAAAATAAATAAAGGAAAGAAAGAAAGAAAAAGAAACTGAAAGTAGGAAAAAATGATACTTTAAAATAAATCGCCATAGAACATGCTTTCAAAATTAGAAAAAGGAAATTTTGAAACCATTTGCTTTGCTAATCTTCATGTAATATTTTCTTTTTTCTCCTATGCTTTTGTATTTAATGTGAAAATATAAGTGAAATACTTTTGAGACTGTTTTTATTTCATTGTAATTGTATTCTATTTTAAAATCAGAAATGTAATGATTATTGATTATGATGAATTTTATGGCCCGAAATCTGCAAAATCCTAAAATCTGCACAAGCTGTGCGGATTTCTGGCTCTCTACTGTATTCTTATTTTAATGTATAGTGAAATTTTTGAGTATTCTTTTAAAATGTCTGTAAATATCTAAAATAATGTAGTGTGGCAATTTTGGCATTGCGCATCTGTTTCTATGCTATTCCACTTTTAATTATAAACTAGGATTATATTTTATATAACTTTTTTCTATTCTTAATTTAAATTAATTTTCATATATTGTTTCATGATTATCATCAGAATAAATTTCAAATAACATATATTCATTAAGGTTTTAGTTCATAAAATGAACATTATGTGTCCATTTAGCCAGAAACATTTCTGGCTAACAAATTTCTTTGTTAGTTTAATTTGTTTTGATAATTGCAAAGGTAATATGGAACAATTTGCCAAAAAGAAATGTGATTTTGGATGCAATGGAGCTTTCTGTGTTTTGAAAGTAACATGGCATGATTTTGAATTACATTTCATTCATTGTGTTTTCAATTTTAATATTATTTTACTAAGTATTCTCTTATTTTAATGTATAATGAAAGTTTTGAGTATTCACATGTGTATAAATACCTAAAATAATGTAGACCCTGAATTTTGATGTATCACTCCACTTCAGTTTCTTTGTTAATTGAATTTAAATGTGAACGAAGACTTTATTAAAACGTTAATTTTGTCCCTGCTGTGCAAAAACCATGAGAATGAATTTAAATTATATTTTATTCATTTTGTTTTTACAGTTGGAATTACGGCAATCTGTTTAATATGTAGGTTTAGAAGAGAGGACTTATAAACTATGTATAACAAATCGTATGTCAGTTTAATCTGCTTTAATACAAGGAAAGCAGTTATTTAACGTCGTTGCTTATTTTCTATATAATTTTAAATGTAATCTGTGAAAAATTGTCAAGAAATGCAATTTAAATACAATCAGTTTTTCTGTGTCTTAAAGTAGTGTGACATTTAATTAGAATGAATTCACTTTATTGATATTTCATCATGCAGAGAAATAAAAAATAATATTTTGTATTAGTAAAAATTATCTGCGAAGAATATTTGCAAGCAAATAAAATTTTTGAAAATCCAAATATTGGTATTTTGTCGCATTTTTACTTCTTTGTTAGGCTATTTTAGAATATTAACTGGAATAATGATTTATATAATAGTTTTTCACATTTGACTGCATGTATTTTCTTCTCTGCTGTTAAAATATCATTAAATACATTTTGAATAAGATTTTATTCATTATGTTGTTTCAGATCCTTAGTTCAAATCTCATTCCAGATCCTTAGTTCAAATGCTTAATTTAAAAAATAAATTCAAAAAATTTGTAGAAAAAAAATTATTAAATGAATTTTACATTTTTAATGTAAGTGCTAGGTTAAAAGAGCCATTTTAAAATTTCAGTTCTAAAATTCTGAATCCCTTTATTCTACTGACAGAGGGAAGGATTTTGTACCCCCATGAAGATTTGAGCCCCAACCCACCCAATAATTTTACAAGTCGGCACCCATGGTTGTTCAACCACATGCATGCTAGCAGGAATATGGATCATCAAAATGGCATTCTTGGAACTATGTAGCATCATTGTAGCAGTTAAAAATCAATTAAAATTAGTATAATAGTTAGAAATGTAATTACTTGCAATGTTAGAAAAGATTGTTTCACGAAATAAAAGATGGTGACGAAAATTTTTAAATATAGCAGACAAAATTTTAAAAAATCAGCCAAAATTATACATATAAAAGACAAATTACTAAAAAAATTTCTATTATATCCAGCATTTGAAGTTTTAAATATATTGGCATCTACTAGGATAGATTCATACCTGGTATTTACTATATCGTACAAAAATTTGCATATTATGTAGTGCGCAATTTATGGCACATACATGGATTCCTAAAGTATAATTTAATATGACATAACTCCCTCATAGTACTCCAGCATAACAAAAACTCAAATTTCTCTGGGAGAAGAACCCATTTTTAAAAAATTCTAAATATTGCAATTTCCTTACTTTAATAATTAAAGCTTTTTAATAAAAAAAAAGAAAAAACTTATTAATTCACGGTTTTACTAAATGTTCTTTTCTCAACATAACAGGTGTACTGGAAAGAATGCTTTTTTTTATATTAAATTCAAAAAATAAATTTAAAAAAAAGTATTATAAATAAGCTGTGCCTAAACTAAGCATTCACTGCTGCACTTTAAAGAAAGGACTTATAGATACTTTTTTCTTTCAATAAAAATTTCTGAATAAGATAGCCTCTACCCTCCATGTAAGGCAAATTTCAAAATGTCCTGAAACTGATTTTTTGGTATTTGTGTGTGTTACGTGTTACAGTGAGAATTTTATAAATCTTTTCTTCCTTTAACAGGGATATGGGAAAGAAACATTTTGGCATCTTACCCTCACCTTCACTACCAATGGATTACAAATCTTGAAAAAAAAATTCTTTTCAAGCATCAACATTACAAACCTGACATTCATGCCAAATTTTGTATCATTAACTTTTGTAGTTTCAACTGGGGAATGTAACATTTGTGTATAGTAATGAAATATCTTTATTGAGCAGGGCTCTTTTAATGAGAGTTATTGGTGGATTTGTAATAAGAGAATGCATGAGTTATAATCTACTAGAAAAGTACCCATTCGAGAAACCAAGGAGCTGATGAATGGATCAGCAAATGGGACTAAATACTAATTTGAGAAATCCCACAGCTGCTGCAATTAAGAAAAGTTTCTGTAGAAATTTGTACAGCACGTTATCACTTAATACAGTATTTTCATAAAACAAATTCAAAACAGCTGAGAATAAACATTAACCCAGCGTTTCTCAACCTGTGGGGCACAGAGTGTTTCCAGGGGGGAGGCACGAGAAGAACCAAAGATCAAGTACTGATGCATGTTTTTTAAAAAATCATCTTATTTATTCTCATTTTTACTCAAAAATGTATCCATTTTTGCTTAAAATTTTCATTCAAACTTTACTGATAACATTATTTTGTAGAAAATTTGACTAAATGTTCATTGTTAAAGATTAAAAAACCGAATGTTTGCTGAAAAATGTTAGGGGGGGGGAGGACACCACCTTAAGTTAGTGTTTGTTGGGGGGCACGACGTTAAAATGTTGAGAACCGCTCCATTAACCAAATAGGCAGATAGTCTTCTGTTATTGTTAATAATCAATGGATTTACGAAATATTATTTTAAGAAATGCCCAAAGATGAACTGTACGAGCAAGTGAAACTTTGATAGAAACACAAGAAAGAAGACGAAGTCAAAATAATTCATTAAGACAGAGATGCGAAAGTGAAACTGTTGATCAGCATATGATTAGGCTTAACAGTCGGCGGCAAAGTGAAGGCCAAGCAACAGTGGTCAGTATTCAAGACCTTGATCGTGTTGATGTTCCAAGAACACCAGGGCGGAAACCTGACAGAATGCTGTAGTTTTTGCAAAGCTGTCTATTGGAAAGATGAAGAAAACAGCAGCAAAAAATTTACAAGATGCTACCATGATGGTAAAGCGTCACTGTCATTGCTTTATGGGACCCCAGATGTTTTGACAGATTTATTGTGTAGTGATTCTGCCGAAGGAAAGAACTTTAGACAGCATACTAGGTCATACAATGCTACTTTAGCCTTTGCATCAATGAGGGCTGAAATAAAATCGCCTCCTTTAAATGGACCATATTGTTTTCAAATTCATGGACAAATTTATCCCTTGGTTTCACCTCTACATTCAAATGAATGCACCATTCCTGGATATGGACAACTCTATATTTTTGATTCAAGTGAGGCAAATGATTATCACATGCAGAATAATGAAGGCTGCTTTCGAACTGTTATAGAAAAATTGGATGACTTATTACGAAGTATTAATGCTTTTGCTGAATCATTCTTAAAATGAACGAATTAATACAAATCAGTCCAATTGCAAATGTTAAAATGGTTTTTATGGAACAGCCAGACTTAGATATGTCACAGTACAATTCACCAATATCTAAAACTGAAATTGCAGCCATATTTGTTGGAGATGATGGTGAGCCTCCTGCAAAGAGACATTTGCATTTATCCTAAGGCTGATAACTGTAGGAATATATCTCCTATGACCCCAGTTGTGACCCTATGGTTTATCCTTTGCTGTTCCCTAGACATGAGAGTGGATGGTATGATGGAATGAAACATGTTGAAGATTGACGTTCGATTAAAAGAATACAGGTGACTCAGTTGCAATACTATGCATATCGACTTTCAATTCGTAGTGATTTTAGCATATTGCACAGTAGTAGGAAATTGTTTCAGCAGTATATTGTAGATGCATATGTTAAAACTGAAGGTTTACAATTAAATTATATCTGAATGAACCCAAAAAATTTTAGAGTAGAGCTGTACAGTGGACTTTTAAATGCCGTAGAGACCCGTGCTCAAAATGCAAATTTACGAGCTGGTAAATTAATGATACTACCATCAATAACTAATGATACTACCCTACTTGGCATGAAATCTTAAATGCAATTGAACATCCTCAGTGACCAGAAAACAGACCAGATATCGTTGTTCATGTTTTTAAAATGAAACTGTCTGAGTTATTAAATGATACTTTGAAATGCAACATTTTTGGTGTTGATACTGCTTATATATATGTAATTGAATTTCAGAAATGAGGCTTACCTCATGCACACATTTTATTAACGCTAGACTCAGTATCAAAAATACGAACAAATGATGATATTGAAAAGTATGTGAGTGCAGAATTACCAGATATTCATGGTAATTCAAGATTATTTGAAATTGTAACAAAATGCATGATATATGGACCATGCGGTACATTTAATCCAAACTCTCCATGCATGAGGAATTCAAATGCATGCTGCAAACAATAACCCAAAGAAAACAATGACACAACTTAAGAAAATGTTAATGGGTATGTTGTTTATAGAAGGTGGGTCTTAGAACCAGTGAAAGTTGGTCAGTATGATAGCGAGAGTCGATGGGTTGTAACATATAATCCTTCATTATTACAGAAATTTAATGCCCATATTAATGTTGAAACATCTGCTACAGTAAAGAGTGTAAAATATTTGTACAAATATGTATATAAAGGGGATGATGCTGCTTCTGTTAGGCTGCAAAATGATACTGTCCATCATGATGAAATTTTAACCTTTCTTGATGGTAAGTATGTAAGTGCTCCCGAGGCAATGTGGTGCTTGAACGAGTTCTCTGTGTCTCACAAATCCCATGTTGTGCAGAAATTAGCAGTCCATTTGCCAGAACAACATATATTTTTCGAAGGCCAGGAAGAAGAGGCTATTGCACGAACCTCAGGTAAAGAAACAAATTTATCTGCATGGTTTTAGCTGAAATGCACAGATGAAAGATCTTGAAACTATACCTAGCCTGACATTCCAGCTTACTATACCGTTGACAGGAATGAAACAAGATGGAAAAAAAGGCAAAGAGGGGGAAACAAAATAATTGGAAGAACCCAGTTGTTAGTACACAAGATACTGAGCAATATTATCTCCGAATGTTGTTATTGCATAAAGCTGGTGCTAAGAGCTTTGATGACTTAAAAATTGTTCGAGGAAAAACTTTCCAAATGACATGCAAACAGATCAGGTTTCTTGAAGGACATAAACACTGGCATTACACTTTAGCTAATGCAGCAAGAACCCATATGCCAAGATTTTTAAGAGTGCTTTTTTGTATATTTTGTGCATTTGGAGAAGTAGAAAATGTTCCTGAACTTTGGGCTCGGCATAAAGATTCCCTCTCTGAAGATTTCACCTACCAGTATTCTGAAGAAACTGGATTTCAGCATGCTCTAGCTGAAATAAGTACATTCATCAAAGCTCAAGGTTTGAGTCTAGAGAAACTTAAACTCCCACCTTTAAATTCAATAACAAATATTCGCAGCCCATTTTCATTTGATGTTATAGAAGAAAAAACTAAGACCTGCATTAACACTGAAAAACTAAATGCAAGATAAAGATCTGTTGGAGAAAGTATTCTTTCTGCAATTTATGAAAATCATGCTAAAGGCCGCAAGTGATTTTTTTTTAGATGGACCTGCAGGCACAGGTAAAACTTTTGTTTATATAACATTGCTGCATACAATTAGAGGATTTTTGCTATTGGATATATTTGCTATTCTTGTTGCATCAACAGGGATAGCTGCAACTTTGTTACCAGGTGGTAGAACAGCTCATTCCATTTTCAAAATCCTGTTAACTTTAAATGCAATCTCTACATGCAGTTTGAAACCAAATTCAGAAGAAGCAAAATTATTATTGGAGACAAAATTAATATTGCGGGATGAAGATCCAATGACGCATATTCATGCCTAGCAGTAGACAGATTACTTCAACATTTTACAAAATGCAGAGAACTTTTCAGTAGAAAAGTTGTTCTACTTCGTGATGATTTTAGACAAGTACTGCCAGTTATATTAAGAGGCTCAAGATCTCTTGCATTTGCTAACTGCTTAATAAAGCACGCATTTTGGTCTGTGTTTAAAGTGATGAGCCCTCCCCCCCCCAAAAAAAAAAATGTGTAGTCTGTCTGGAAACTGAAAGATAATTTGCAGCCTGGCTTTTAGATGTTGGAGAAGCTAAAAATGGAATGAAAGTTAAACTGCCATTTCTATGTTTACCCCCTGTTCAAGATCCAGTTAAGCAACTTGATAATGATATAGATTTTGGAACTGTAACTCCTCAACAGCTTAAAATGCATGCTATTCTGACTGTTACTAAGAATTATCCATGAAAATCAATCAGCGTGTATTAAATTGTTTACCAGGATCTGAGGTTATTTATGAAAGTGTAAACACTGTGATAAGTGAAGATCTGCAGGATACGCTGACATATCCTGAAGAGTTTTTAAATAGTTTAACTCCAACAGGAATGCCCCCTCATAAACTCATCAGTGTTAAGTGTGGAGCCATTGTCATGCTTTTAAGAAATTTGGTTCCTTCTAAAGGTCTGTGTAATGGGACACATCTAATTGTTGCCAGTTTGCAGCGCAACATCATAGAAACAAAGAAGATTGGGAGTGATGACAATGAAACTTTCCTTATACCAAGAATTTATTTGATTCCATCAGATGCAAATATGCCCTTTAAATTTAAACACAACAGTTCCCTATTCGACTAGCATTCTCTGTGACTATAAATAAATCACAAGAGCAAACTTTTGACAAAATTTGCTTAGATCTATCTAAACCAGTGTTCAGTCATGGACAATTGTATGTAGGCTTATCTAGAGTCTGTTCTTTTGACTCTGTAGTATTGCCTACTTCTGAAATATTCAACTGGGTATTTGAAGAAGTTTTAGGTTAATTTTTTTAGTATGCTGATATGCTTAGACACCTAGCAGTAGCACAAAGCCACTGTGGGAACTTCTGGCAATGTAAATGAAAAGTGAAGCAGAGAACTATAAAGTATGAGGTGGCGAAGCTGGACGCCTAGTTCAACATAAAAAACTAATTTATCATCATCGTTACCATAGTAACATAATCCACTACCAAGGACATATTAAGGGAAAGGGGGGTTCTGGTCTTCCTTACCCCTCCCAAAAATTCAATTTTTAAACAAAATTAAGTCTTTTTGTGAAAAAATCTGCCTTTTCCAATGTTTGGATCCACACCACCTCCCAATTTTTTTTTCTGAGTAGGGTTCTCTCCATTACTGCCACTTAAGCTGCCAAATTCAACAATAAAATGAAAGGTAAGCTAATGTTTGGAGTTCTTAGCTTGGGAAAATGAAAATACATATCACAAAAAAAAAAACATTATTTTACAGGAGTTTTTAAAATAATTGAATTCATAATGCTATTGCAGCTATTTTGCAGTTTTTCCTACATATGTCTTGGCAACAGACTTTTCAATTTACCCGAAGCTGCACATGCGCACAATGCTGTCCCCCATAGCAAATGTAACAAACTTTTGACCTCCTACATGATACTCGTCCTTTAATTTTAATTCATGCTCTCTTTTACAGCAAAATTTTTCACTCCTGTCATTGCTATGGAATCCGGGGAGCATTAAATTCAAAATGTTGTTTAAAATTTGTAGAAAGTCTCCTAATTTATATTTTCAAATTATCTTCGAATGAAGGCCTTAATGTGTAATTTATTACTTGACAAAATTTAAAAAAAAAAAAAAGATTCTTATTAATAGATTTTAGGATGCGAGAGTGAGAAATGATGCATAATCTTAAATTTTAATAAAAAGGTTATACTCTGCAAATGATCTGAAATAAGAGAATTTGCAGAATGGACAATATTGCTGAGACATCATTTTTCATCAAACACGTTACCCTCAACCAATCAACTCAAACAAACTATTCTTCCTTTAATCTGATTGGTACATATTTATATTTTCCATCAACATGTGACTGAAATAGCCTTATATCAATTTCATCTGTGGCATATTTTTTGCTTGGGATAGTCTTATTCTGATTGAATTCCGAAATGTGTTTAAAACTCTTTACATAAAATGACATAAAGCTATCTCATTTACCAAATCTCGGAGTTTTGTTTAAATTTAGTTTTATTTATTTTTTTCAATGGGCAATTCTATACATTGTTACTGGTTTTAAGACAACCAAACCGCAAGATATGATAGGGAAATTTTTAAGCAGCTGCCATTGAATTCAAAATCCTTCTTTACTTAAAAATTCTTTTAAAATCTCCTAATTTATATTTCCTCCCGTTTTTCTTTTAAAAGAGGGCAAAATGCGTGTTCTGTCATTTGACAAAATACCAAAAAGTTATGATGGAAAGAATTCAAGATGCAACAGTTTTAAAAATATTTTATGAAAATTATCATCAAAAGCAATTTTCTATTAAAAAAAATTCCTTAAAATCTGCAAATTATGTTACACAGTCAGAATTTTTAAAAGAAAAGAACTGTTTTTAAAAGAAATCAGAACTGTTGTCAGAACTGTTTTTAAAAGAAAATTTTCTCCTCTATCTGATGATGCAAATATCGTTTTGTTGCGAGTGTAATTACCGGTGTTATTATGTTTTATGCTAGAAAAATGTCAAAAATCGCATAAAACATAAAATAAAATAGTCTTTTATTCGAATTTCAAAAACATTGTCCTGAGGTGTGTTAGGACATATCGCAGTGAAGCCATATACAAAATTTGGTAGGTCTGTGATCACCCGTCTTGGTGCTATGCGATCAAAAGACACACACATAAGAAGATTGGAGGTCACAAACCTACACACATACATAGCCAACCAGCCAGCTACAAACTTTGTTTAATCTCCGATTTTATTATATAAGATTAGAAACATACTAAAATTTTTACATGTTTCAATACTAACCACTTAACATTTTTGTAACAGATGAAGAAACATTCACTTCAAACAAATGGTCATATGTAATAACATCATACAAATGAATGACTGGACTACTCTGAACAGAAATCCATACACCACAGCTTGATGGAACAATTGAAGTTATATGCCTCATTAAATCAGATGCAACATGGAATGTATGCTAAAAAGATAGATTTTTAAACATTTAGAAATTAACAATATACTTAAAAGGCATAGTTAAATTTGTAAACAAATCAATATAATGATAAAAACATTTATTGGAGTACATAATTATAAATTTAGAGCTGCATAGTATGCTAAGAAATATTGTGATATGCCTCGAAATAATCATTTTATGGCAGATTGTTTTAATGTACATAATTTCATGAAAAAGTACATTGGTAGTTTTTCAAATTGATAAAATTATACATGCTAAGCTGGAATGCATCAAATACTATTAAGAGTGAATTACAAAGATTATCAAAACATCAAAACTGTCACATAATGACTTGCATAAAAATAACAAGCTCCCTTTCCATTAAATCACCTCACACTTTAATTATCTAGACCTTCATTATTACTTCATTGACTTGTTATCTACCACTCATCTTACAATATCTCTATTCATTCACCCTCTACCTTCAACAGCCCAATCTTTACTGTAATTTTGAATTTCTCTTTCTTCAAATTCAAACTGCTTTCATTACTTTCCTACTTTTTCTCCATAATAAAGTAGTTTGAGTTAAGTATCTTCTCTATGTTTTAAAATAAAAAACTGTACTTTATTATTCTCTATTCCTTTACCTTTAATATGACATATTATTAAAAATTGATCGATCCATTCCATTTTTATGAATTTTAACTTGGCTACATTTTCCCCACCAAGCATTATTCATCATAGGCACGGTTTTGCATATTCCTTTAGCTTTTCAGGTGTACGTGATAAGTAAATTTCATATATTTTTTGTAGAACTTGCTGAGAATTGCTCAAGCCTCTTGGGAGAGTTTTGGACCTGCCCACAAACCCAAAAAAACCTGGGTGTTTTTTTTTTTTTTTTAAACCCAATAAAACCCACACAGAAATGGGTTTTTTGGCGTTTCATTAAAAATTATCAAAATTTTTCCTTTCTTTCATTTAAATCATTTGTTATTTGACATTAAACACATATAATATTACCTACGTAACTTAGTGCATTATATTAGATAAATATATATGTGCCAGATTAATTTTATTATAATTATTTTTCCAACTTCAACATTAATAATAACCTTTGAAAAAATAGTAATACCTTGAGCTAATTCCATTTGCGATATTTGTTTTTAAATGAACAGGTGTAGAATGCAGGCAGGGATAACAAGGTAATTTATCTCTTTAATAAATAAGTTTTCAAATACGAGTAAAATATGCATTATCAATATAATGACAAACAAAAAAAAAATCCTTTCCCAGGTAAGAGAAGAATGGGTTATGTCTCACTCTTACAGCTTACAAGCATGCATCTCAAGAATGAATTCAGGTTCAGGAAGCCATCCTGTATTGTATTAGTTCCTGCATTACTTTAGTACTTAGAAATATAAAACCAATTCACTATACATTGTTTATGTGGGATTTAATATCAGACATATTAATTCTAGACTTTTTAAAGTAAAAAAGGATGTATATTTAAAGCAAAAATGAATAATTATAAAGAAAATTATTAAATAAATAGTAGTTCTGCAGTAAGTTGGCCTACAAAGGGTTTACTGACTAATATTCTAACTAGGAAATATAACTATGACTTAAAAAGCATAAAGCTTAAAAAAAAAAAAATTAAACATTCATAACTTGAAAAAGTAATAGAAAATAGCCAATCAAAAACAACATATTTTTCTAAGTGAACAGTAATATACTTTTATCTATGGTCATAAAACAAATTAGGAGCCTTTTATAAACACCAGCAGAAATAGATAGTGTTATACTATAAAAAAATCTTAATAAAACCCAATAAAACCCACCTGTTTTTTTTTTTTGTTTTTTTTAACACCCGGGTTTCTTAAAACCCTACCTCTGGGCAATCATCCTATTCCTCCAAAAATAACTGATCAAAAACTATAGGAGGAGATAAATTTCAACCTGAGATCTCAGCAATTTGGCAATGACTAGTGACATTTGAGCTGAGCATTCAAAGTTTTGTCAGATTCTTCCAGTGCATCATCAAGTACAGTCCATCATTTGGAGGGTTTATCAGCCCCCAAATCTGCTTTTCAAGTAGCCATTTACGTACTTCCACTTTGTATAAAGGCACCCCAAAACATAGATATGAGATTCAGACAATTTTTAGGAGAAAATCTTCCCTTGTCTCTCTCTGATGAGACTCCAATTGACTCTGATGAGGGGCATGATGTGTGTCAAGCTAAAAATGCATGGGTAGTTTTCTTAGGAAGCAAATGAGTGGTACCTGAAATTATGATCAAATTTTTCTTAACTAACATTTGTTATTTTGATGTACAGCACTTAAGTTTTGGTTAACTATTTGAAAAGCTATAAGTATATTAAAACTTTGAATGTATTCAACTCTACCAGTTTGGCTCTTCTGTATTGTTACTTATCCCACTGGGCTCTCAAAAAGATTAAATGTGTAGCTACTAACATAAAAAAAAAAATTTAAACTCACACATTTTTAATTATTTACCAAAACATTTATCCTTTTTTTCTTAATTTCCTGTTGATTGAATTTTGTTTTATTTTGCATTCATTAATCTATGATTTGTAGTGTTCTGCAATATTATTCAGCCATTGATGCAATTTGAATATCTATTTGCAAATTTCTGATTTAATTATATAGTGACAGTTAGGTTGTTATCTTAGCATTGAATATTCATTGTCATTTTTTGATACCATTTTGATTTATTTAAAGATTTTTGAATTTTAGAAAAACATATGCTCTGTTTCTTTTGGGCTTTAACATGGGGCCTATGGATAAGTCAAAGGTGGAGATGCAGTCTCGCAAGCCCAAATTTTACCTTTTCACACCTGTATAGTATTTTTGTTCTCTAGCTAAATAATTTTTTGTGCTTTTTCTGATTATTTATGTGTTCACTGTGCTTCTAGTTTCACGATCTTAGGGTTAAAGGAAATTAATGATCTTTCTGTTAAATCACAATTTTAGGTGTTCTTTAATTGTTTATTTATTATTTATTAGTAGTTTTACCTTTGTATATCAAAATTAATATTTTGAGTGACATTTACTTTTATAATTCAGATTTTTGTCTTTTTTCCACCCCTCTCTATTTCTATTTTATTAAAGGTGATAGCCTTCCATGAGGTGTCTAAAAGGGGGGCTATTGTTTTATTTGATTATATTTCTAAAGACCCTGTAAATCTCATTGACTTCTTATATTATTAACCTTTTCTTATATTATTAACCTTGTGTAAAAAACACAAGAAAAAATGACTAAGAAACCTTCAGATAAATCTGTTGAGTGATACTGCCACAAACCTGTGTCTTCTTTCCAACACAACACAAACAAGATTGAAGAGAACTAAATTGTAAATCAACACCACCTTTTTCTTGAAAAGCTACAATAAACAATTTTTTTTAGTATTCATTTATTTTTTAATGCAACATTGACAAATGCAGGAATCAATACTGTCCTGTTGCTCTTTGATCGCATTGGACATATTTTTTTTAATATCTTAATTACTTTGGAATTATCACAAATTATCAAAATCACAGCGTATTCTTTTCCCCTTCATGGGCCCCTTTGCAAAACCACAAGAGTGTAACTTTATTTCCTACCTTTAGCTCTTATAAGCTGCAAAATAAAAATAAAATAACAGTTGATGCTGCTTCTACCTCCAGAGTTTTACTCCCTTGCTCTCGCAGCGGAAATTATTTGCGGTTTTTCTCTTATGTTGTGTAAAGAAAAATCTGCTGGCATCTCGTTTGTTCTGGAAAAAATGAGACTCTCTCTTCTATTGGGATATGCTTAATGGCTTTTCGCAACAGTCACTTTCAATTGGTTGCGGAGTTGGTACTTGTGTGGCGAGGTTCTCACTTTTAAGTGGGGAACCTTCGCCACCGGAACATAGGCACTCACTTCACGTGAAGCGGCCTTTGTCCACCGACACGTAAGGCTCTGTAATTGTGAGGCAGTTTAACACTGGGGGATTTTTTTCATACTCTCCCATGTATATTATTATTGAATGTACTCCTATGTAATATATTTTTAACCGCATAGTTAAACCTGAATTTTTATAATTTTGTAATATTTTTTATGATGATGTGTGTCATAAGAAGTCACATGATGTGTGACTTATCGTCACACATCGTCATTTATGATGATGTGTGTCATAATGATGATGTAATATTTTTTATGATGATGTGTGTCATAAGAAGTCACATGATGTGTGACTTCTTATGATATCGAATTGGAAAGATAATAAAAGACATGCAGCCTATCGCCTTTTTATGTGTTTCCCTCAAGAGTATGATTCTTCGTAATGTGTTTTTCATCCAGTGTTGCAAATTCTTCTGTGCTCCTTTTGCTATGAGGCAAAATCGACAAACGCTAGGAAGATGTCTATGTTTTTCCACAACAACATCATGGGTCAATATTTTATTGACCACCTCCTTACGTTGGTGAATCTCCATTTTTTGTGCATCATTACCTATTGTGATTTCCAGCGCTTTTATGAAATCAGATTTAGTTCTCTCTCATTCGATGTGAAATAGTTACGATGTCGCTTTAACAGGAACCCTTTTTACAGTGCAGAATTCGCAGGTACATCTAAATACTTTCTGTGGAGCTCGATGCAATTCTTGTTTCGATACAACGCAATATTGGTGCTCTTTAAGATACTTCGTAGGACATGTGACAACAATTTACATACCTACCACCATCCTCTTTACGATCATCGGCCAACTTCAATCGACAAATAAATTAACAAAAAAGGCACTATGAGTGTTTGTGTTAAACAAACTAGTAAGTTTTAATGTTCAGAAAGTGCCACTTACAACTGTTAATTTTAAAATAGGTTTCAAGGCTTCATTTCTCATGTTTTAAGGGTGTTTCACCTGAAGAGTAAACACTGCCATGGGACTCAGGGGGAAAAACTTTAAGAACGGGTGGTTTGGGGTTTTAAGGATACATGCCACACTATATTTATTCTTTTAGTGGAAACAATTTTTAGTTTTCCTCTTTACAAGATCATCTTTACATCATCTTTACAATATTAGAAATAGAATTAACATTCTAAAATTGGAACGATAAAATGGACTTTTCTTGCTGTAAAATATTGTAACAAGTACTAGAGAGGAGTGCAAGTTGATTTTTCTTCATGAAATTCAGTTAAAATGTGATATAACTGCTGAAATTCTTTGAATTCTAGTCTGATATAACATCTTTATTTATATTTTTTTTATTAAATTGCTCGTATAAACTTAATGGTCATAAAACATTGTAAAGTAGTTTTAGAAGAAACATTTGAAATTCTTCAATAGCTCTTCTGCTGTATTTTTTATTTATTTATTTTCTTTTAATCTTGATAAAAACTCATATACATTATTTCTAAGTGATTATAAGTCTGAAAATTATAAAATTTATAAAAGCAAAATGTAGTACATTTTTATCCCCAAAACATTCTTAAATGTATTATGAAGTAATCCAAATTTGTATTTCAAAGTTAAGTTTGATAGAAAAATTTTTAATCTGCCAATTTTGAATTTGAGTTTAAAAAAACAATGTTTTTTCTTTTTATTAAAATTGACTAGCTCTTCAGATTTGAACTTTGCAGTAGTCCACACTATAGTTTCCGAGGAAATATTTTGGAAAATGTCATAGTTCTAGCATTGCAAGTTTATTTCTTATCTGAAGTGAAAGTTAACCAAAAAGCAGACTTCTTCAAAAAAGTGCCAAGTTTAATATTTATTTATTTATTTATTTATTTATTTATTGGAAAATTAAGTAACTTTTCAAATTTGAAATTTGTTTAAGTTCACAGTATGGTTTCTGAGAAAACAGCATAAAAATTTTCATAGTTTTGGCATTGTAAGTTTATTTCTGATCTGTAGTGAAAGTCCTTCAAAAAAATCTTCCTCTCAAAAAGTGTCAAGTTTAACAATTAAAATAAATAAATAAATAAATAGTTCTTCAAATTTCATCTCAATGTCAGTTCTCAATCTTGTTTCAGAGGAAATATTCTGAAAGTTTTCATAATTATGGCATCGTAAATTTATTTCTGAGTGTGAGCAAAAGTCAAGAAAATAAATAATTCTCTGAAAAACTGTCAAGTTTAATAATATTTTTTTTTAATTAAATAATTTTTCAAATTTTATCTCAATGCCAGTTCTCATTCTAGTTTTAGAGGAAACATTCTGAAAATTTTCATAGTTGTGTGATTATAAGTTTATTTCCTATCCTGAGAGAAGTCAACCGAAATCTAATGTTTTCAGGAAGAGCAGCCATAACATTGTTACAGAATAATGAAAAGCCAGACAAAGACAGTGAAGGCCCAAGCTTAAAATAACTGAAGGTGTGATCAAAATTCATTTCAAATCATACCTCACAAATACATCAAATGCCCTTTCTTTAACTCAAAGCTGAAACTTCGGTGAACAAATCCAAGAGCCAAGTTAGATTTACATAAAAACAAAATATTACAAAATTAAGCTAATAATTTACTGGAATAACTTTTTTATAAAAATATGGAATACCATTATTATTTATTAATAGCACTGTGTACTTAGAATGAATCTGCAAACAAAATTAACACTGATTGAAAATATGGAAGTCAATTTTGAGATTATACCAAAAGATTACCTTAACTTCTAAAGATGATGTATTAATAATAACAATGGAATTTAAAGTAGAACACCACAGATCTCCTCTAATAAGCATCATTTTAGAGATAGGAGAAACATCAGTTGCAATCTGCATTCGGTGAGGGTTTGTAGAATTCCAAAAACCATCTGCATGGAAAAAAATTTTTAAAAAATACCATTTTATGAAGTACTTATAGAATGTTAAAATAGTTTACAAAACATCAATAATGTAAGTCTTTTGTTGTTATTTCTATTAAGTGGCCTATAGAAAAAAATTTAGCTTCACAAAATGTTTTCTTTTTTTTACTTCCTTGTACAAAGTAAAAAAAAAAATATTTTTATGAAAAAATCATTTTTCATCCCTAAATTTACCGAGTTTTTGCAAGATACCTCAATGTACACATGTACATGTGTACAACTGCAGAAAAAAAATGTCCACCTACTCTTATTTGGCCATTGCTCATTGTACAGTAAAGTTATAAATACCATTTGTTTGCAAATAATGTATACTTTAATTTACTATTAATTTAATTAGCATAAGGGGCCATCTTCCTATTTAATTATGCATCAACTTCATTTTTCTCAATTCCAATACTCTATTTTGACTTTATTAAATGAAAGAAAACCCCCAACTTATCCTAAATATATATTTTCACTAATTTTCCACAATAATTTCAGGAGATATTGCAAATTCTTTTCTGCGTGATTTTAAGGGACTTTCACAAATTGAAAAATGCTATTTGTATAGGTTCTGAACTTTTCTCCTTTCGTTAATTTCATTTGCGATAATTAAAAGAAATAAATATTATTTATAGGGAAGATACTGCTTCTAGTCTTAAAGTTTTTTTGTACTGAGATTATCAGAGGTAAGAATTAGAATATTTAGTCAGTGGTTCAAATGAGCCGCGACTACAAAACTTCCTTGTTCCATATACATGATTTAAAGAAAAAATGCAAAACGATCACTTACGATTTTGAAAATCTTTCTAATTTTGAAGTTGTCATCGAGTATTTAAAATTTCTCTTAGACAGGTGAAATGTTGCCAGGAATAAGAATCTGTTCTCTGCTCTTCTGATTATAAGCATGAAAGTTACTCAGCTATGCTCGAACATGAAGAATGATTTTATGATTGAAAATTTATTTGTTTGAATTTCGTGTAAAAAACACAATTAATTTTTTGCCGAAACAATACTATCACTGTGTTTGTTATTTAACTTTCTTCATTTAATATTATCGTCTGCAGCATCTAATATTTTTAATAAATTTTTGCTGCATTTTAATTTACAGTCTGATGGAAGTTTAGACAAAAAAAATGTGATTTTGAATGTTTGTTGAATGTTTGATAAATATGGGGAAATCCACAGATCTGATGCTTCAAACATTAAAAAAAGTCCAATTCATGCCAGGAATGTTGAGGATGTTAGTTTTTCAGATATAGAATGTTGTACTAGAAAACATACATCTACTGCATCTAATTCTATACATGGAAAATATTTCATTTGGGGAGGAAATAGTAGAGGACGCAACAATAGACATGTTACAGAATCACCATCAAACTGTACAAACCTCCAATTTATTTGCTTCAAAATTTGCTATTTTTTAATACTGCTAACTTTACTATTTTTGTGCAAAAGAAATCTAATTTAGGTTTATTTTAAGCAATTTTCAAAAAATTATCACTTAATAAATTTATACTTGACCCCTTAATTTATCAGAAAATAACACATTTTATTTAATATAAATTAAACTGCTGAAAGCAAAAATCTGAAATTTTGCAAGATTACCAAATTTTGTAATACTACTTTCTGCATCTATTTCCATCGAAATTTGGCTAAGTCACTATTCATAATTTTTTTAAATACTAATTTAACAATCCATAATCATATTATTATTTTATTAAAAATTATAATAATTGTAAATTATATTTGGGTCTTTTAGTTCTAATAGTATGAATAAAAATCAGCTTCTTATTATCAATATTATATCAGCTATGAATTAAAGTATGAAAAAATATTTTAACACAGGGGGATTTTGGAAGCTCATAACTCAGTCATTTTCAGTTTAAATTGATTGAAAATTGGTATCCAGGGTTAAAATGAGCTAAATATTTTAAATATGAAGTGAAATCTAGGGGTTGCTATTGGGGGGGGGGGGGGGAAGTTGGCATAAATTTTAATACAGAGATGGCCCCTTATGCAATTTTTATGTATAGTAAATTAAACTGCACACCAATCGTAAATGATTGGTACTTGTAACTTTGCTCTACAACAAATGACAGCCGAATAAAGTTAAAGTGGGTAGGACTTTTTTCTGCAGCTGTACATATGCATTGATGCACAATCAATTTTGACCAACTATGAATCCATTTGGGCTATTTTTTTGTGACATCTATACATACGTATGTGTGTACGAATATAACTTTCATAACTCAAAAACGATTTGTTGTAGAATGCTGAAATTTACTATTTAGGATAGTTGTAACATCTATTTGTGTACCTCCATTTTTTATAGCAATCAACTGAATAGTTTATTTACAAGGTTATCGAAAAGAATTTCAATGCATTAAAGTTTAGGGTCAGCTTAAATAGATTATGGTCACACAAGTCAAAGATCATGCCAAAATCTTGCGAATTGCTGGTAGTTTTGGCAAAATATCACTAAATTTGGTGCCAAAAATAAGTTTTGAAAGCTGAACCAGCTTGGCAATATCTTTCATGTTTGGCAAGAAATCACCAAACCGTAATATGATTGATTAATCTCAATATCAAATGAAATAAGTTTGAATGAAGGGCATCAAACCTATCAGAATATTAATAACTGTTTCAAAAGTTCTCAGCTTAAACAGTTCACAAACACTTCAGTAACACTTTGGTATGTTACAGATCGAATGATACAAAAATAAATTATAACAGCTTTATTGAACTGTACAATGTACATTTTTGGTCAGTAAACTGTTACATGAATTACAAAACTGCAAAAATGAACTAAATTTCAGTATGTTTATAATAAATTTTAGCATATTACAGTAAACAAATTTTAAAACTTCAATTGTTGAGATATAAAAGTTAAAATAAACAAAAAGTACAGGTTTTATAGTTTTTATTTAAACAAGTCAACTTGTACCATGTCATAAACACATCTTCCAGAAACATGGCTTTAGTCCCATTATTCTGAATGACCCACACTATGTATTACTCCATTCTTTAGAAGTATTTCTTCATGTGACTTTTAAAATAAATAGCTGAAGGTGCTTCTGTTAACTTCCATACATATGGGACACTGGAAGTATGATTCCTACATCTTCTAAGCAGCCTTTAACTTTATGTTATTTTTTAGCATGGAAAAGTAACAAAAATTATGGATGACATAAAAAGTTGATATTAGCATAAAAAATGGCGTAAAGGTACATGCAGTTTTAATCATGAAAGTATAAGTCACTGATTCTATGTTTCATGAGCCAAATTTTAGAATAGTGTTAAATATCTGATATTTTAATCAGAATCGATTGTATTTAATTTTAATGTCTGTGTTTTGTTGTACAGTTAACAAATAAAATTAAGCATCATATTCATGGACAGTTACTAAGGATATACATTTCTAAAGTAACAAAATGCCTTTATCTGACATCCAAATATACCATTAACAATTTTATTTTTTTAACTGTTTTTCCATGTTTAGAAACCAAAAATCAACTCATGCCTCTTGAATGATTTACATTCTAAATAGTTATCCATAGACATAATTTCCCTTACAAATGCCAAGAAAAAATAACTACTTTATGTACGTTGTCTGGAGACAGACAGAAGGCATTTGAAATAAACAAATGCAATATTCAATTTCTTGCACTTTTCAAGAAGTCGCTTGAAACTTCCAATCAACAGGAGAAGAAGCTCCTGATTGTTAAAATAGGTTGTAAAAAATGATTGCTAAAGACAGCCACAAAATTTCTGATAATGTTTATTGACCCAACACATTTAAAATGTCTGTTGCATGTTCATAAGAAATTAAATTCATTATCTTCAATTTTGTGGTTAATGTCTTTTGCAAAGGGCAAATGTTTGAAAAATACATATGTTTTACTTAATGTTAAAAGTATCACTTACTAGGATCTCTGCTGTAAATAACAAGTTCTCCATTAGCCAATGAGACAAAAACTTGACCATCAACATGCCTGTAAAAATATACCAAAATTATGTGCTGCTACAAACAAACAAAAAATGCATAGTATAACTTATGAAGTACTAATTATATACTTACAAAATGTCATAAATACAAGAAGAATGTTGTATTTTTAACTTTGCTTTCCTTAACTTTGTATCAGCACAGTTATAAACATAAATACTGGAGGAGGGAAAATTAAAAAATTTGTGTCAAAACATTAATTAAAAGTAAAAGGGAAATTTTTGATTAAATAACAAATGCACATTTATTTTAAATTATAAATTTTCAAAATACATAAATTTTGCTTAAATTTTTTGTTTTATTTTATAATCATAACAATGTATATATACTATACATAAATAATCAGTATTTTTATTATTAGATAATATAAGCAGCTATGAAGTTCACATTTCTTAATTTTAGGAGAATGGAACAGAGAATTCAGCATTACAAAAAAGTACAAACAAACAAACAAACAAACAAAAAAAAAGACAGGCTTGCAATAAGAAATTGAAGAAAACAATATATACTTTATTGCAAAATTTCAATGTTGAGAAAAATAAAGCATTTCATTCACATTTAAATTTAAGCACCATCACACTACCATACTCAATCTGCATTATAACAGAACTAAAATTGGCTTTGCAGCAGGGGAAAATGTGATTGTAAAATACAAAACATTTAGAAATCGTTTGATTTAATTAATTGTCCAATTTAAATAATAAAATGAGTGAATTTAATTTTAAAATGGAAAGTGAAAAGTTAGCATCATTAATTTTTATGGTGTCAGTGTTTGTATTTTCCAATTCGTGAAATATTCATGCAGGAGCATTAACAATATATCTGGCTACATGCATAACTGAGTTTTAAACAAAGATTCTTCAAAGAGTGGGTGATGTTTCAAACAACTAACATATTCCTCAATAAGGGCTGCTTTAGAATAAGCTAATCAAATCAGTTGTTTCACACTAAAATACTCTATTTGTGTACAAAAGTCTTTAAATTCTATAATTAAAGTTAGGATGACATAACGTTTAGGCAAGATCATTGTGTTTTATTGTGCAGCAGTATTACGATGAGATATATATTATTCATATATATTAGTGCTCTAAATGTCATAAAATGAATCAAGTCCATCGGAAGAATGAATAAGCATGTAAAGTTAAAAAGAAAAGAATAATCCAATATTTCAGCACATACAGAAAGTTTTGATTCTCATGCTACAAAGTTGAAAAGAATCAATAACTACAGGCAAACAACTTACAATAGTCAAAAATAGCTTTATTATAAATGATTTCCAATAAATACACTTAATGTTAAATTGTCTGTACAAAATCTGTGAATCAATATTACTGAGTATAGAAAACATATTTAAGTAAATTAAAAACATATGTTTTCCATTTTTCTAGCTTAAGGTGTTATGATGATTTCAAAAGTGTGCATTAAAAACACAATTTATATACTTAAAAATGGTGGAAATAAGTTATCTTAAAACATTTAAAATGCATTTTACTTAAATATATGATAGTAAAAGAGATACGAGTTAAAAACAAAAGGACACATTTAAAAAAGAAGATTTATAAACTGAATTATTAAACTAGCAATGATCACAAAGAACACATACTTCCCATCTTCTGTACCAAGCCACATAGTAGACTGATGAATATTAGTGTCATCAAATGCAAAGTCATCATCTAAAATACAATATTTCTAATTGCACTTAAAAATAACAAAGAAAATATTAAATACAGTAAAACACATTTAAGAAGTTCTAGCTTAGGAACTTTTCTGGCTTAAAAAGTTCTTATTTGCTGTTCTCATTTTTTTCTATTCTTACAATGTTAAAATAACCTAATTAAAAAGTTCCATTCCAAACACTTTCCAACTTAAAAAGTTTTATTTCGCTTCTAAGTTTACTTTGAGCGGGTGTTTACATGTGCCTTCCCCCCCCCCCAATTTCTTATTACTGTTTGTAAAAATCAATGTTTAGGATTGAAAACGATTGTATTGGTCAGTGAAATGCTAACAGTGGATGAAATTCATGAGGTTACAAAAATAAAGAAATGAATGAAACTGAATAAGAGGTTGTGGAAATCCTTAGTTTTCCAGATGCTTTAATAATACTAGAAACGTTTCATCATTTTATTAAAAGCTTTGAAGGTGTGACAGAAAATTTTTTAAAAATAAAAGACCAATTAAAGATTGCCAATAAAAGACAAAAAAAAATTAAACAGATTTTTTTCCCTCTCTAAAATTGATTCCAATAATGCTTAAAGCGAATAATTTTTTAAAGTTTTAATATAGAATAGTTAATTATATTGCTTTAATTTAACTAATTTTTAAGTGTGAAAACAATTTGTATAAGTAATTATAGACTTATATTATTTATATAATACAGTGGAACCTGCCTAATGTGACCACCCTCGGGAACAACAAAACTGGTCACCTTATACAGGTGGTCCCCTTACAAAGGTAGCACTTTAATAAATTCGTTTATGCTTAATATTCAAATAACACCTGCACAAACACTCTACAGTTTATTTTATAACAAGATCTCAAAATCAATAAATATCCATGAACAAAAAAGAGGAATGTAGGGAGAAAAATACTGAAACATTAAAATGCACATTGCATACAAATTGTGTGCGACTTCCTTATACTTATGTTTCAATATGTATTTTAATACTTCTTGGTCACAATGAATAATAAAAAATAATAAATATAAATAAAAAATATAAATTTCCATTTTGCAGCTTGACATATTACTAAAGTACAGTTTGAATGTTTGGGTTGTTTTCATGTTTGCACAAATATAGTTCATGATACAATTTTCACTTGTGTACATCAAGAACACATTGTTTAGATAGCACACTGTGCTGTAACAGCAAAGTTCTAAAAGGGCCAGTCGCCAAATAAATAGTCAGGTTGAAAAAATGAAAAGAAATGTTAGGCTTTATACATGTTTGGCAAAATTTAAATGTGACGCCACGGGGCTGATCAGAATATAGTTTTTGTAGCCTAGACAAAATTATTTAATCCTGTGGGAAAGGAAGAAAATTAAATATATTCACAGACTACAGATGCCAACAAAATGCATTACAAAAGCTAAAATCAAAGTCAATTAAGAAACAGTTAAATAGCATTATTAACAGATGGGAGATTTAAAATGGCAGGAGTATTACATTTAGAATAGGTAAAGGGAAATCAAGAAGTACTTATAAATGTGTGATTAACTGCATCCCACACACCTCTTATGCTGAATCAATTTTAGGATCAACAGAAATATAAAAGAATCTAGACTAAAACAAGTTTTCCTTTTAAATTTATTTATCTAATTTTTGTTTGTTTGTTTGATTTATTCATCTATTGAGAACAAATGTTACAGAAGAGAAAATCAGTGTTGAGATCAAATCTTGTGTTAAACAACTGAAAAGGGATATAGCATTCTATATTATCTGAATGTGTTTTATATTTAGGAGACAGTTTATAGTGGAAAGTGGTCACATTTGACAGGCTAAAAAACTTAAATTTGGAAGATTATCTGGTCACTATACAGTTTTTGCAGGTAGTCACTTTACAGAATATTTTCCCCATACATTTTTTATGAGTTACAATGAAATTTCATAAAAGTGTTCACTTTAGACAGGTGGTCTATTTACCAAGGTGGTCACCATTTAGCAGGTTCCACTGTATTTTAATAATGTCAAAAGAAATTTATTCTGAAATTATTTTATTTGTTTTTCAAAAAATTAGTCTCCTGTTTAAGAAGTTTTGTCCTTCATCCCCTTGGAAAACTTCTTATGCATGTTTTAATGCATTTAAAAGAAAAACTGAGAAACAGAAAATTAGTTTTAATTCATATAATAAAAAATCTGATGTGTCCAACACATGACTTCCTTGCACGTCTATTAGAACAAAAATATTTTCGACGCACTTCCTCTAAACTTATTTGTTTGAAAGAGATAAAATATCAATAATAGTAAGATTTAGCGATTTCTAGCCAAATATTTCGATATCGCCAAGCTGAGTTCAATTTGAAAGATTTCCTTCTGACACTTTATTTGGCGATATTTCACCAAAAGCCGACAAACTCGAGATAGTCTGCGAGATTTTGGGGATAGCCAAAGTAGTCATTGACCACAGGCTTTCAATGAATTGAATGCATTCATACACCTCAATGTATTTAAAGTCATTTGGCAAACCCTGTAAATAAATTCTCAGTCGATTGCTGTCAAAAAAGATATTGAAAACAGTTAGATATTACAATAGTTCTAAATACAAAAGTTCAAAATTCTACGGGTTAAAGTTTTACAGTTATACAAAATACGAAATAATTTTTGGCGCCTAATTTGGCGATATTTCGGCGAAACTCGTCAATTTCTACGACATTTGGCGAGATTTTAAGCATGAACCAAACAATGCCAGATTATCGCCAAATATGGCGATATTTCGCCAAAACTCGCCAAGAACGATAACAAATGGCGATACTTTGGGCATGGACCAAATAACTGAATATCGCCAAATTTGGCGATATTTCGCCAAAACTCGCCAAGGCCGAGGACAGACGGCGAGATTTTGGGCATGTACCAAACAATGACCGTCTACAGTTGTATTATATTGAAGATGTCCATAGACATTAAAGTACTGAAATTCTTTTTGGTGGTCCTGTTTAGAAACTCCAGTAGATTGGAACCAAAAATCGAGATGCACAACTAGATGTTACAACAATCTTACATATGAAATTTCATAATAGTTTTTGAGATTTGAGAGTTAAATATGCACACACGTACACCAAAAGTCGCCAAGCTTGGCGACTTTTGGCATAGTTCTTGAGGGAGGCACGTGACCGTGGTCGGACCATTACCTAACTTTTGTGGTAGGACGGTATTGTGCTTGAAATGGTTGAATGCCCCTAAAATTGCCATTTACCGTAATGTATTGGAAATCTTTTGAGTGTTCCTGTAGCAGAACTGTAAATGATAAAGACACTTTTTTTAATGGAGAAATTCATTTTCTAACTCTTTACAGCATATATCACTCCTGAGTAGTTTGAAATTGCCCAAAACCTCTAAAAAACGCTTTGATGAATTTCGGCCCATTGAGCGTAATGTATTTCGAATGTTTTGGGCGGTCCTGTAGATAAACTATCCAGTCGAATGGAACCAATAGGGGAGGTGCACAACAAGATGTTACAACTATCCAAAATATGAAGTTTCGACAATCTACGCCTAATAGTTTTTGAGTTAGGCGAGTTTAATGAATTTCGGCCCATAGAGCGTAATGTATTTCGAATCTTTTGGGCGGTCCTGTACATAAACTATACATTCGATTGCGACCAAAAGGGGAGGTGCACAACTAGATCATAGAACAATCCTAAATATCAAATCTCAACATTCTACGACCAATAGTTTTTGAGATATGCGAGTTACATACATACGTACGTACGTACGAACATACGTACGTACGTACAGACGGCATGGAAAAACTGACCACAATAGACTCGCCGCTGGTCAAAATGAGTTGCAGACGCGTTAATAGGATCGTGCATGCTAGCCTACGATGAGATGCATCGAAAAAATTCTTAAAATTAAATTTAGAGGTAGTCAAAATCGGTTTTTTTGTCGAAATTTGGCCCCCAAAATTTTTCGGGATCACATTACTTCCTTATACTACGTACAAGGAAGTAATATGTCTATAATTGCATCTAGAAATAGTTACAGAAATGAAAAATAGATTGAGCATGTTTAAGATATGGAAGGGATATGAAAATATTTTACTTCATATCAACAAAAATCTTTCACTTAGTGAAATAAACACTAATTCAAGTAGAGGATTTTGCAGAAATATTAATCTGTATTTTCATGTTTTATTGTAGTCTACTGTACACTAAAATGAATTACAAATCTCTTAATCAGAGTCTAATAACACACTTATCTTTTAATGTAGCAGTAAAAACAGGTCTATTTTAAAATACAAAGGTTTTTTTTTTTTCTTTGGGGGTGAGGGGGTGCAGATTAGAAGATCATTTGTACTTAGACAAAACTTAGCAAAATTTTCTAAAACAAACTATAATATACAACAATGAATTATGTACAGCATTCTGGTGAGAATGCCTAAGCAAGATTTGAATGTTCCACTTCCTAAAACTTATTTTCTAAGAACAGAAGCATAGTAACTCTGAAAGTGCACCCCCCCCTTGAGAATTTTGTTTGGGGGGGGAAGGGGGGGGTTACTTGAAAAAACCTGAAAAAACTCACAGAGGTTAGGTTTTTTTTTTCTAAAAAATACTTTTGTAAATCCTGATTTACATTGTATATGCTATTTTTTAAATGTTTAAAACAGATTTCTTGAGAATGCTACCTCAGTTATTTTTTTTTATTGAATCTTACATTTTGTGTTAGTGATCTTACATCTTAAAATCTACTTCTGAATCCACTTTCTTTTAAGTTGGTGGTTCAAAGGTTGAATCCTCAAAAACATAAATAGAAGGGATAAAATATTTTTATTGCCTGGATGTATAAAAAAAGAAAAAGCTGTGTTACTTTTTGTTTACCTGTGGCATCTATAAATTCATCATCTGAATCACTGCAAAAAAAAATAATAATAATAAAAAATAATTCAATAGCAAATACATTTTTATATGCAGCATTATAACTAATTCTATATACAAGTTATCTGAAGATACATGGAGAATCTTTAGTAAATACAGATATATATATATATATATATATATTAAATTAATGACTATGTCATTTTATCTCTCACCCCCTTTATTGAAAATTTTCCGAAAAATTTGTCCCAAAAATGCGACATAAAAGTAAAAATATATTAAATTGTTGAGTATTAAATTGTTTATTTTTTTTTATTGTGCAATGTCTTATCCTCCTGAATTCTGTATCCCTCATTTAAACATTTATCTACTTAACTGTAACTGTGCACACATTCCTTTTTTACTTCTTCTATACTTTTTTCCTTCTTGATGTTACCTTGTTATGTGATGTGCCTGTTTCTTCCATTCTAATTTAATAAAGTAAATGTTATGTTAAAATCCCACTCTTACTATGTTTGTGCCATAACTCTGCTAGTATTTCTAAAAGGTTATGGACACAAGATGGATTAATTTATTTATTTGCTGATTTTTAATGTTTGTTTCAAGGCTGCATCATTAATCCACAAAATGGTGACTGGAACTTGGCGAATTGAAATGCTGAATATCATAAAATTAAGGATGCCTCAAGAATAACTTGTGAAAGGTGTAAAAGCATCGGGCACTGGGCTAGCAAATGTGAAAGTGGAAAAAAGAATAATTTTAAACATAAGCCTAACAGCCTGGGATTCTTATCTACTCTGGATGACTCGCCAATAGGGTTACCAGGCGAAATACAGCAACCCCACTCGTCTAAAGCCCTCTCAACAATATCAAATAACAAAAAGCAAAATTTTTGGTGTGTTAAGATAGATACTAAAAATTGCATAAGTTACTTCAGTTATCATCGACCAACATTTGCAATTGCAAAGAAAGATCAGGAAACCCTCCTACTTCCAGTCGATGAAATAATTGTAAAGGAAGAATAAAAGAAAAAAGGGTGAGAGATAAAATGACATAGTCAATTAATATCGTTTTAATATGGCAATAATGAAACTAAATAATTAGCGGGGTGTCAGGGGGGGGGTCTTCCCCTAACAAGGCTCGAAGACCTGAGGATATATATATATATTTGCATTTTAACACATAATTATGCTTTATAAAAATAATAAGATATTAAAGAAAAGATTTTAAAACATTTTAATTTTTTTTATTTATTTTAATAAGTGTATCTAAAACCTAACTAAGAGAATTAATAATGTAATAATTTTTAACACAATTTAAGTCAAATATTTCATCTAATGATTTACTCTTAATAAAAAAATCTCATGTCTTCATTCAGTACATATATCAGACATTTCACAGAAACATATACAAACATACTGCAAGTTTTAGAAATGCAAAAAACTGTCACTGCATATATAATAATTCTCTACCTCAGTTATTTTTTTAATGATCAATAAAAAGTTTTACATATGTTAAAAGATCTCCTCAAAAAATTTTATTAAAAAGGCTGCAATATGAAGCAGCTGGGCATAAAAAGATTTGAATTGAGGAAAAATCGATATTCTCATATTTTGCCAGGTGGTCACTAAATATTTCCTTGTCAAAAGAATCTAGAGATAGTTTTGAATTTATGTTAATGTGGTGTCCACCACAGTCAGCAGGAAAACATATTAGCATTAGCAGTGTCACTAACATAAAAAAAGTAGCTAAAATATTACAATTTTTCATAATTTTAGTATTCACAATAATAGCACTTTTTTCACAGTTCAAAAATATATTACTGATATTATAACATTAACAAACGTAATAATAAAATGCACAAGATGAAAAAATCAAATTATCATGTTTGTTTGTTTTTTTCTTTTTTTTTTTAATGCTCATATTTTCTTGTTCTTTTACTTACACTTTTACTCTTATACTTTTTATGCATCATACACTGACTGAATACAAGTAACATTATAAATTTTCTATTGATATTGAGTAAAAAATACATAAATAATCTTGTCTATATTAAAATTATTATGTTCCATTTCTTTCACATATATATCAGTTTGTAACAAAAGTTTTCTGCCAAATCTGCCTGAGAAACTTACTTCTAACTCATTAGATAACTGTATTTGAACTTTCAATACCAAACCTCCACAGTGTCACATGATACAGCAATAGTTTTTAAAGCTGTACTCATAATTCGTTGATATTCTGTGGCTGACTTTTTGCAACACAACTGGAAGTAAATGATGGTTCTAATCCTCTAGAGTGATAGTTCCATTTGAGACACCTTAATGATCACTATATTTTTTACAGATTTCACAACACAGTGTTATAAAGTAAGTCTCTTTCTTTCAAATACCAAAAATCGTTTGACAAAATATGAGCGAATACGCCAACGCGAAATGTGTGCTGACGATGCTTGCGGTGGCGGGAAACTATCGTTACAACCTAATAATAACTTTATTGAATACAAAAATTTATAATGACAACCAACTTCTAGGTAACCCAAAATAGCTGAGACATGTAATAAATGGTCTAGAAAGGCTTTTATCCCTTCTGAAAGTGGATAAAGCTTGGGAAGGGGGGGGGGGGTATAACTAATGAACAGTGATGCCACTCATAAAATAGCAAAAAAGAGAAAATGATGCACAAATAAAATAAATGTGAAAAAACAGGAAATACCACACGAATAAAGAAAATGAGAAAAAGTGGAATTTAAAAAAAAAACAGGATAGCATAGCTCAGAAGCAATTTTTTTAAAAAAAGTAAAAAAAAAGTTCATTTTTTGTTTACTTTCATAAATATATTTTTTCATTGACAAAATATTCTTTGTTTCAACTTAATTATTTTACACCATTTTTTCTCATATCTGAACCTGTCCTTTTTCGTGAAGTTTTTCCTTTACTCTGGTTTCTTTGGAAAAAATAATTTAAATAAAGGAATGCTAAAAGAAAAATATTAATTTTCAAGAGGGATGGGAAAAGATTAAAATTTAGATGCAGGAAATTAATACTTAATTACTGCAGGAAAAAAAAGGGGAAAAAGTGTAAGTAACAATGGAATTTTAGAAGAATTCTGTTGGATATGCAAAATGATAAAACAAGATTAAAAAAAAAAGTGGAAATCTGATGATCATCAGAAAAGTGGCATCCCTGAAAAAAAAAAAAAAAAAAAAAATTTCCAGGAGTAGATAAAAAATTCACCAAATATTTAAAAATAGTACAAAAATGGTACTTTTTAACCAAAAAGGTTTTCCAAGTTGCTTTATCTTTAATTTTATACCAAAAGTCTGCTTTATAGTTGTCCGTGAAAACCCTGTGCTACAGCATAATAGCCATTTTAAACTTATTACAAATATTTATGATTTATGTGATAATTTTGTGAATTTTGTTTGTGTTAATACCATTTAACACAATAGAATTTTCCAATAGAGGACAAAACTAAAGATTTGGAGAAAATAGATCTGAAAGTGATATGACATATTTTACCTATCTAATGGAAAATTATTTCTAGTGACATCTTTTTCTTCTTTTTCTAGACGTTCATATTTAAATCCTGGCAAATAAGGAAGAAGAGTACTTCTCCGTCTCAAAAATATTGATCTACAAAACAAAGAAATTAGTAATAAATGCAAAAGTTTTAATTAAAAAAAACCTAACAACTGATAAATGTGTTAACAATAATTTTCCTTTTCGTATTATCTAGCTAGAATACATATTTCCAGCATTCAGTGATACAGAGATCAAAAATAATTTTCTTCAACAATATTACAAGAAAAAACTTAAATAATAATAACATAATTTAAAAAACAAGAGACAAAATATACAGTTCTAAAGTACTCAACAACAGTTAATCTATGTAGAAATTAGTAACAAAAGCAGCAGTTAAAGAATATTTTTTAACATTTTATTTTTCATCCAAATATGTGTAATAAAAATACTATAAACACAATTTAAAAGCAAGATAAAGTTAAAAAATGCAAGTGTTGTTCATGAGTTTTTACTGATACTTTATATGAGCATTGGTAAAACGGCATATCGCTAGAAATCAGTCCACTTTAATGAATAGGAATTTTCTTCAAATTGCATCTGTTACAAAATTTAGAATTTATACTATTTACATTAAATTTGCTATAAGCTTAGATTTTGCAAAATTAACAGTGTGCAAATAATAATGAGCTTCTTTATCCTTTTATGAGAAATACATATGAATATTATATCCTTCTGTTATAAGAAAAAATACACCTTTTCTAAATAATTTATACATACAACCAGTGGCGGCTTGTCATTAGGGGGCAGAGGAGCTTGGTCCTACCTTGTAATTTAAAAACTTTTTTGGTATTACATAGCATATTTATTTTAACCATATGGTTTTATTTAAAAGATACATGAATTTTATACTACTTGAAAATTATTAATTTAATAGAATCTCCTTAAAGAACGCCAAATAGGTTTTTTCCTCCTATTTCAAGTACACACTGGCAGATTCATCCCTGGCCAAAAGTTTGGCCTCTTCCATGCGAATGGAGTTGGCATATTTGGCTACTTACCATAAAAGCTATGTTGAAGAGTGGTTGGGTTGGCTTCCAAGTGGCTTACTTAGCCCAGTCTTTAGGGCTGACTAATATGAGCCAGGAATGATATTCTTCGCAAGAACAATGCAGATTTTGCCAATGTCATAGTTATAGGTAAAATTAGCCCTCTCAGTTAAAAATCATTTTTCGTTTGCAAAATCTTTTTTACCAGGTATTTCACTGTATAATGAATATATCTGTTATTAGTTTATTTTCCTGATTTACAAAATTTGTGTGTAAGTGTATTTTATTTTCAAGAGTGATTTTAAAATATTGAATATTTTTTTAATTATGAATGAACAGCTGCAAAGACTAAATAAATAATTAAAAATATTGGGGGAAATGGATTTTTGGTTTATAGCAGAATAATGTTCCAAAAAGTCTTCTAGTCAAGATATATCTCTCAGATATATCTTGAAAATAAACTTTTAAACCACAGCAGAACTCTAAAGTATTCTCTGAAGAAACCACACTTTGAACATTAAAAAAAATTGGTCTCTCAGAGAAGTGGTCTCTGAATAGAGGTAATAACTAAAATTAATTTTCAATCAGTAAACACTAATAGAAAATGTTATTGCTGAATTATTTTATAATATGCAATGTTTATACAACTTTAATAAAGAAAGAAATCAAAAATTTCTTTCACATTAACAATGACTCATTAACAATTTTTGTTACTAAATATTATTTTGCTTTACAAAACAAGTTATTTATTTTTGTACAATCTCTAACAATTTTTCAATGAACTGATTCCAGGAAGCTTTACTTGATATTTTTATCGACATTAACAAATTTAGCCCCCCCCCCCCCCCCAAAAAAAAAGACTAAAGAGAAGATTTATTTTTTTTAAATTTAAAAAAAGACTTAGATAATTTGAAAACATATTTTTAAAATATAATTCACTTTTTAATAAAAGCACACAATAAAAATATACTTTAAATTAATATTATTAAAAACAAGTTTATAAATAGTTTCAACTTTTTTTTTAACATGGCTTTTTCATGCAGTAAAATCCTGTAAAAAAAAGTCATTTATTTATTACATTTTAGCAGCAAGCAGTAAATAACTAAATGTGTAAATATTTTTTTATCGTGAAAAAAAAAATGTTATAGCACACAGAAATCAAACAAAAAATGTAAAATGATGAAAATTTTAGATTTACCATAGTCATGAGGGAAAACAACAAATAATCAAATATTTCTCAAAATAATTTTAAAATAATCATACCCACTACTGATTCCTGGCACAGCAGCTATGCATAAAATTCTAGCATTACTAACACAAACACAAGAAGATATCACAGGCTCATTCTGAAATGTGAGTACACTAACTTGGCCCACATAGCCATCACTACTGCAGATCCATAAGTCTGGAAGTCCACTCTGACAAGAATCCACTACAGCTGCAGCACACGTAATCTGAAAAGTAATTAATAATAATAGGATTTTTCAGGCCCAAAATTAAAATATATAGCATTAATAATGAAATTAGCTAACATAAAAATCTTTAAATTACATTAAATTGAAAAATTAATAATATGTATTAAAAAGAGACACCGGGGTCAAATAATACCGAAAACAACACTTCATCAGAATCTCTGTTAATTTTAAGGTCCCAATGGTCAATAAAAATTCTGCTTATTTCAGCTTTGTGTTGAATTAACACAGGTATTCACAAAAGAACTCCTAATTACCTCTGCAGATGTCTTCTTCTTATAAAAAGTTTATTTCTGCAATTTTGTATGTTGATTTTTATTATTTTAGTTCTAGTTCATTGCATAAAACCTGACTATATCATTTTTTAAAACTTCATATAATTATTTATATGTGTAAATCTAATTAAACATTTAGAAAAGATTTTACAACTGAATAGTTCTTTTAAAAGTTTGTGTGTTCCTTGTATAACCTTTTAAAAATTACATTCAGAAATTAGCTGAACAAAACTAAGCAATTCAGAATGATAATGAATAATAAGCATAAATGAAGATAAATAATGGTTATTTTGACAGTTTATTAAAAAATTTATGCAGATAGGCATTTAAAGTTTCACATTAATGTAAACAGATAAATATGGCACAGTATATTTCATATGTATACCTAACAGGCAACTGTGTGGTATTGTAAGATATGTTTCCTGGCTTGTATGACTATTAGTGCAAACAAGCACAATAATAAACAGAACAATAATAAACAGAACAAGACAATAATAAACAGAATAAACTAAAGAAAATATAAACACATAATTATAAGAAAATATAAACTAAAAATAAATCTTTTATAAATTATAAATGTACACTATAAAACAAAGAATTGTGTACATTTAAATAGACTTTTACAGCACAAAAAATTATCAGGTAAAATGAGTAAAATATTACTATATATATATATATATAATCAAATCTCATGTAAAAGCAAATAAAAATACAGTAAGTACACACGCTACATAGTGCTTATGGAAGCTGCTTAGTGGAAAACATGTGTATAATATTTTGGCAAATACTAGACACATGTTTTCCACTAAACATGTTTTCCACTAAATGCCCCCCAGGCTAGCCATTGCTGTTATAGAATTAATGCATAAAATGCATTGTCTCGTCAGAGGGAGAAATGCACAACACCGAAACCATAGGTTTCTGACTCACAGTCTTTTTGCTGTGTTTTTATTTTTGCTGTGTCACACGTTTGCTGGATGTGGCTTTTTGGTGTTTTGATTTGTAAGTAATTTTTTCCATTTCTTCCCCATAGGTAAGGGAGAATCACACCTCTGAGGTGTGCCGTAAGCAGAATAAATGTTTAATTGCCTCGTAACAAATTTAAATACATTTTAAACAGTTTAAATACATTTATAGTAATCTCTACTGAATACAGCTTTTACTTATAACACATTTCCTTGGCAAAACCTCAGGCTGTGAGTCAGAAACCTATGGTTTCGGTGTTGTGCATTTCTCCCTCTGATGAGACAACGCATTTTATGCATTAATTCTATAACAACAATGGCTAGCCTGGGGGGCATTTATCTAGTATTTGCCAATATATATATATATATAGATAGATAGATAGATCATGGAGAATGACAGTTCTAGAAGAGATACAGCCAAGACCAACCAACCAATCACTTTATATATATATACACATAGTTTGTGGAATTTTTCAGTGTCTAACATTTTTCTCGAAATCCACTCTAACAATTTTTTTAAAATTAATATATGATTTTAATTGGTGCTAAAATCAGAAAATAATGTTGCTGGTTGTTTTAGGGAAACTCTTTTTTTTTTATTTAATACAGTTTAAAGATAGGACTATTTAAGTCATGCACATTAATACGGAAAACAACTTCAATTGAGTGGTGATTAGATACAATATAATATGAATACATTGTATTCATATGTTGCTGTTTGCAGCTGCTTACTGTGGTGCATATGATACATAGTTCTTGATTGTTTTAATCATACTTCAGAAAAGCCTCATCTATTAACACAGAAGGTAAGAATTGCTGTTTGTGAGTCTGTTAGGTCCCCAGTTAGGTCTAAATGTAGTGTCTAAAGAGCTTTGGTTGTGTCTTTCACAAAGCTCTACATTTTAATCGAATATTCTGATAGTGCATGAAAACAGATTTCTATATTTATTTACAGAATTTAGTGTTGAGCAAACTTCTAAAATTCATCCATGAAACTAACGCAACAGGTACTTTCACAAATACGATACTAGCAGTCCTATCAGTTTATTCCATGCTTCATTCATCAGGGATGTAACTCAGATGGTAGAGCACTTGCTTAGCATGCGAGAGGTACTGGGATCGATACCTGGCACCTCCAAAGATGGATGATCGTTCATACACTTCTTAATGTATGGTTAATTACCAAAAACACAAGGAGAAGTGCTTGAATAACTGACTCAAAAAAGTGATGTCATGTTTTCCCTTGTTCTATACACATATGAGCTTATTGTGACCTTTTTTAATCAAGTACTCTGATGCTGCATGAAAACAGATTTGTATATTTATTTATGTAACTTAGGGTCAAGTGAACTTCTGAAATTCATTCATGAAACTAATTTTTTATCTTCTTATTATTCTTCCATAAAAAAGTAATGCCCTGGTGGTGTCAGGGTAAAAGTAATGCCATTAAAAAGTAATGCATGGGTAAAAAGTAATGCCCTGGGACGCCCTGGTGTACTTTATCAGATTTGTTTTTGAATTCCCTACAATTACTTTTGTTTTCTTTTCTAAAGAAGATTTACACATTCAAGGAATGTTTTTAATTATCAAATACACTGTCAAATACATCACACTTTCACTGAGGCTAGATCATGTATTCAAATAAATTTATTTCTATAATTTAATTTATCTTTAGCACCACGCTTTCCAAGAGGGCAAGCAAAATTTGCATAAATGTTTTCTTTGTAACCCACTATGTATTTGAATGCATTTCATTTAGTATGGATGCTATGACACAAAGTAATCATTTACATGAATTTTACTTGCCCTTTTGGATAGCTTAATGCAAAGGATAAATTAAATTATTGAAATAAATTCATTTCAATACATAATATAGGCTCAGTGAGAGGGGAAATATGTATGTATGAAAGGGGATATATGTAAAGGATAGAGTATTTGATAATTAAAAGCACTACTTAAATGTATAAATCTTTAGAAAATAGAGCAAAATTAATTGTATTGGAATTTAAAAACAAATCTTACAGTCACACCAGGGCATCACTCAAAATTTCATATCATTATTTTTAAGACCCATATTTAAAATTCATATAGCTATAAAGTAAAATGTTGCATCACAAACTTTTAACCTGTTAAAGGGCTTTGTATGGGGTACATATACACACAGATACATAAATGAACTGAATAATAATGTAAAACACAACTGATACCTGAAGACCAGCTCTTGTTTTACGTAGTGGCAAGGAACATAAAAATTCTGGTGGACTGGACTTTTCAAATGATCTATCTAATAAAAAATTATATAAATAAACAATTAAATCCTTTTTACTTTTGATGAACAATTATGTTTAACAAAAGTGCTTAACAAAAACTAGTGTTTAGAAAGTGCAATAATTAAAACTTTGTAAGATAACATATGAAAAGACACTTATCGTTATAGAGAGCAAACATTTGGGTAGGTACAAAAAAAAAGTTCACCCTTTAACAGCTGCAAAATTGTTCTGCCACCCTCAAGAACAGCAGTGATAACTAGAAAAGTAAACAAAGAAAGAAGCAGTTAACAGCTAGGCAACTTGCTTTTCCACTTTTTATTTTCTCAGTCTCGCTCTTCTGCTCTTGTGGATAATAGAACATTTTTACGGCTGATGAAGAGTGAAACTTTGTTGCATCAGCTGAAACATATACTCTGTAATGAAAGGTGCTTTCTTATGTGTGTTATTTCACAAAGTTTTAATTATTTTAAATCATTCATTTAGTTTAGCGCAAAACAAAAACAACTTACATTTTATAAATTTTGCTTTCATAAACTAATAAAATAGAAACAATACACACACACATATATATATATATATATATATATGTGTGTGTGTACATATAAAGATAGATAGATAGAAATAGATTTTTTTAAGAATAATTTTTACAAATTTAATAAAAATTACACAGAAAACCAGCAATACCATAATTTTATTTGTCAATTACAAATTGCTGATTCAGGCTGTTCTTTTTAAAAACACATGGGTATTATGAGATTTTTGAACTACTTTAAAAACAAAAAAAGAGATTGACTTAAAAAAAGCAATAATACTTCTTAACGAACTGTAACACTTACATTAACAGTAAGCCTTATGTTTCATGCAACTTATTTATATTCATAATAAAGTAATCTAGTTTCAATATCTGAGATACTATAAATGTAAACAAATAAACAAATTGCCACTAAATTGTAACTTAATTTATCAAAACTATTTCATTGATCAAGGCCTGAATTCTGGTCAAGCACCACAAATTCTCGAGAGCGCCATTGCATGTTGGGGGGTCAGTAACAGGAAAGGGGAAAGCACCCACAAAAGCTATTCTGGTCAAACAACTACTCCCACTCTCCACAATTGCTGATGTCCCCATGTGACTGGATGAAAGTAATCCAAGTATGCCAACTGAAAGAATCAACTTTTATCGATAACCAAACAGCATTAACCAATCAAAACTCGCAAAATACTTTCCAATATAGAGTGCTTTACTGCAGTTTCATTTTCTTTGAGGTCGCAATGAAGTTCGTTTTGTTTTGATAGAAAGATGCTGATCCTAAGTGACAGTCTGAGCATGATATTAAAATTAATTCCTAAATAAAAGACAATGACTTTGTTGTTGGTAGGGCACAAATTTTGCTGCATTGTGCAAATGAAAGATATATTAGCAGCTCATAATATAAAAAATCTGGGGTGATTCCACTCAACTTTTCGAACACTTGATTTTCACCAGCATTTAAATTAGGAATGCAATGGATATCTAGCAAACGCAAACATACTGCATCCAGGCTATATGTCGGATAATTGACACTAGCCGGATATTACACAACTACCTGGTAGTACATTCGACCAAAAATTATGTACTGAGAAATAACAAATAAACATAAGAAATGAATATATTGTAAAAACTACAATAATAAAAAACGAGGGGGAAAAAAAGTTATGTGAAAATATTTTGTTTCATTACTTTTTAGTATATTTTTTATCATGTATAAAAATACAGAAAAACGGACTTCTATCATATTTTTAAGATTGGTAAATTATGGTGCAAAACTGCTTACACTTTTGCATTCTGTGCTAGAATTTGATTATATTTTTTTTTTTTACATAAATTGACACACCTTGTAATAATAGTCCACCTGCTGTAGTACTGCGGGCTAGTGAAAAACGTATTTTTCTCCCTCCTCTTTTGATAAAGAAATTTGTTATATTGATTTTCCAACAGTTGAATGAAGATGATTTTCTTACAGAAACTGGTTTTCTAAGATATTTATCTAACTCTTGAAGGAGAGCTGGTTCATCATTATTGTTATTGGCATCAACTTTAATTGAAGTAAAAATGGTAGTAATTTCATGGAAATAATCCCAAAAAGCTATCTTATTGAATTAGTCGATTTGAAACTAATGATAAATTTTCTTTAAAAAAAGTAATAGTTCAATAATCTAAGAAAACTAGTGAAAATAAATAAAGAAGACATGCTGTAGTCAGATAACTGGACATTGAAACTGGACGGTTAAAAATTTGGCCAAATATTCGGTATCCGGCCAAATTGATATCTGTTGCATCAGTAATCTAAATAAATTTAATTCAAATCAATTAACTACAGTGTTCAGATGTGAGTTCAGTACAAATAATTTGTATTACAGGCCATAATATATAAGAATTCTTTTTTGTTAATAATACATAGCCCTGTAAAAACTGTATGTCTTATACCAAAATCAATGGACTTTTTGCGTGTGACATCACTGGTGATTTTTGATCCGCCACATGCGCAAGCTTATGATGGTAATTAGTTTTGGTTTCAGCTTTTTTGGATCTTGAGGATCATTTAACACTTTTTTGCTGCAAAAGAAGCTAGAATATTAGCAGTTAACAAATAATAACTTTTGATAAATTTATACTCTTTTCATTGTGAGTCAATGTTTAAAAAATTATTAATCATTAAGTACTAAAAGCAATGAAAAATATTGTAATTTAAAAGGTGCAGAAAGTTTTTAATAAATATGTGTATTATATTTCAAATGCAAAATATTTAAAATGAACCCTATGAGGTACAATTTATACAGTGTTTGCAATAACGTTATAATTTGAGAATGCTAATATTCTTTTTATTAACAAAGTTTTAAGGCAAAATGCAACATCATCTTCTTCTAAACCTTCCATTTAAATATTAAAAAGATAACTTATTCCAAGTGGTTAATAAAAAGAGACAGTAATTATAAAATGGATACTCAATGCCAATGGAGTTATTATTATAGTATTCAATAGGAATTGGAGGCACAAATACTGCCAGCTGAAGAAATTCAGCCTCGAACACAGAGAACATGCAAAATGTCACCAGTCATGCAATATAATATATGTATACCAAATTTGAATTCAATCAAATGCACCATTCAGGAGCTTTTGTGTTCATTCACATACACACAAGGCTGTAGCCACAAAAGAATTTTGGAGGGGGTTATGCATAGCACTAAAATTAAATTTCAGGGATGGGTATCTATCACTAAAATTTGTTTTAACTTTAACTGATCTCCAGAATCAATGCAAATAAAAAAACTATTAATGCATTAACTAACATTTCTAGGGGTGCATATCAAACCACCATCGTTACGGCCCCGCATACACACACACACACACACAAAATCATGCATACATACATCACCGTAAAAAGTATAAATGAATTCAGAATATGCCAAAACGTGTCAATACATCAAAATATCAAAAGTTGAATTTTTTCATGATTACAATACTTTCCTTATGTGGCACATGCTCAGAAAGCAAAATTGCTGCAGTTTTCATCAACAATTTTTTTGAGTGTAGTAGACACAAAATAACGTACATATCTTATAAAAGGTTGTTTTAAAGGAACTTTTAAAAAAAAGTTTATGCCTCTCAAATAATGATATTAAAAAAATCTGTTAGCAAGGAATGTATTCAGTAAATGAGATTCTCATTAATCAGACACTGAACACAATATTGAATTTTACGGCTTGAGTCTACCTCATCTCTAACATGAATTTAATGGCTTTTACAACATTCTCTTTCTAACCTCCTAATTAGTTAATGTTTATATACTTAATTTCAAGCTTATAACTTTAAAATGTCTGATAGGAGTAGGAATAAATACAAAATGTAAACCAACACAGTTAATTTTCCCAAAAATAAGAAAAATATACGTTTTTTGTACAAAATATTTTATAATAAACTTGAGATACTTGTGTTATATGTATAGTAATGCAAGCAAACAGCAGGATACTAAAAATAAATAAATAAATAATAAAATAAAAACCTATAACAGTACACATTTTTAAAAGAGACATCAAATTAAAAATTTGGTACAGCCATTTTTAAATAAAAGGTATGTTATTCATGGATAATATAATTATGCTGAAAACAAGACTAATTTTATAAGGTAATAAAATAAAATTCTTGTAAAACTCAAATAAATTTGTAAAAAAGAAATTAGTTTCTTACCTAATCCTTTTCTTATCAAAAAAGGAATTTGCAACTTTAGAATTCATCTTATGTTCTTGTAATATCTGAATTGTTTTAATAATAATGATACAGTAACAGTAGTGCATATAGGTTTGGAGGGGGGGGGGGATTCACTATTTTAAAACTAATTGTTACTAGAGCAGTGTTTTCACTAGAGAGCAAGAATGCAAGAATCTCACACCCCTTTTTTTTTACTTTTTCTCGCATTACAAAATTATTAATGCAAGAAATTCACACACCCTACAAATTGGTTTCATTCTGCACAAGATTCTCACATTTTGAAAAATTCGGGGACTTTAAAAAAAAAAAAAAAAAAAAAAAAAGCTGTGCATGCTTTCATTTTTTAATTGTAAGTTTAGCACAGAGTGAAAAAGTGAGTTTTCAAGAACTTCTAAAGTCTATGGAAGAAAAACAAAAACGTCATGGGGACCTGATTGTTCTTCAACTGGGTTTTTATTGCATTCAACTGAGCCTCTTACAGACTTGGAAGTCCATGTAATAAAAATAACTAAAAATCATAAATACCCTGCTTTTGTATGTTTACTAGAGACAGGAGTAAACATACAAAATCAGGATATTTATGATTTTTACACATCATAAATACCCTGAATCAAGGTATTTATGATTGGGTACACCCAGTGGGTACCTTAGCCACTGGGTGTACTGAAACCACATCTATATGTGAGAAAATCTCACTCAGTTTTGAGGAAAGGTGAGAAATTTTTACCCATTTTTTTCCAGTAATGAAAATCCTGTATAGAGTTAATATATGTGTTTTAAAATAACTGTTTCTTAACAATTACTTTACACTTTCAGCCCCCTCCCTTAAATACGCCCCTGCACAGTAATGACAGTAGTACAGTAACAGAAATGACAAAATAAATAAAATAATGAAACTGAAACTCTGCACTTACATAATTATAAGTCTTCATTCAAATCTGAATATATTTAAGATTAAAAATTATAAATCAAAATATAGAGCATGAAAAATAACAGTATAATAAACAGAAAAATCAGTTGTGTATTTGTATTTCCACAGAGAAGCCGCTTTCAAATGTGAGGTATTTTTTCTATTATTCGCACCATAGCTTTAATGTCAGCCACCATTTGTTTAATGTCGCCTGAGTGTCCTGTGGCTGCTAGATGCTCCCGCAATGTGTTCAATACTGTTCACGTGACACTCGCAAGTGTGGTCCTGCATATTTGATATGTTTCCCGAAACTACCTGATGTCCACAACTCTGTGAGAGAAGGGGGAGATATGAGAGATAAGCATCTGACTGGAATTCAGGAAGAGTGTCTGACATCATTATAGATGTATAGTTATCTTTAAATTTTCAGCCTTTATAAATAAACTCTTTTATCTTTAGAAGAGCCTGTTTCTGTTTTGTATATTTTTTTATCCACTTACTTCTGAGGAAGAAATTTTTTATAGAAGAATTCAAAATTAATTTGTATGATTTATGCGCGTGTCCTGTATCCTGTAATGTGGGCTTTGCTAACATACAATGCAGACTTTCAAAGAGCTAAAGATGGATCTAATCAGTGCTGGTCCACCTGTCGATGAAGGCAAGGAGAATGTGTGTTCATTAATCCAGTCATCAATGAAGGGGGGGGGGGGTAGCGAGTTCTGGTTTTGATCCAGAGAACTGCAGTGTGGTAGCTGAAGGCATTATCTGAATGGTCAATAGGTACCGATTTGCCTGGCTTTCAGGTGTACTGCTCAGGTGTAGTATGCACAAAGGCCATCTCATGTCACCATAATAGGATTTGTTGGAAAACAGTACAAAATTTCCATGGCAGAAAGCCTTTTTTTACCAAAGTGAAGCAAAGAAACAAGCAAAGACATGCAAAATTAACAGTATTGAGATTTTCAAAGTAAAATGGAGTACCTTAAATAAAGAATCGTTTACAAAAGTGAACTGTTAAATGCAAGTTGATTTAAAATTCAAAACTTTTTGCTTCATTTTTCATCACAAATAAAATATCTTAGATTTTATTAATGCAATATAATATTCATTATTACTAATTTTATAAGTCTAAAAGAGCAAAAAATTAAAAAATAAAAATTATAAAGTAGATAAAGGTTTAGCAAAAATTTACAGTTATATATACACTAAATAAAAAGTTTCAATAAAGTTGCAGTTAAATGTATTTTTCATAAGAGCCTTCAAAATTTTTAACCTGCATACTTAATCATATAAGCTTTTGCTAATTACATTTAGAAACTTCAGCCTTATATTTGTAAATAGTTAAGCAGAACATACCTAACTTTTCTTTAGCTTCTGAGAAAGCTATTTCCCAGGTCATTCTCTGCTCTGGACTGGGAAATATAAAAGTTAAGTTTCTTGTTTCATCACTGAAAATTAAAATTTTGTTAGATAGCTAATTTACAATTACACAAATAAAAAGGTTAAGTATTTAAAATAATAATAATAATAAAGGAAGAAAATCTGAAACACTTTCAGATTTTAAATATGCACTAAAGTGCTATATATTAAAAACGTATCATAATTTATGTGTCGTCCCTATTTTTCTTCCGTAAGTTGGAAAGGGTATCATGATTCATGAGTGTGCCATATTCTTCTTCCTTGTTCCATAAAACCCATCTTTGGAACCAAAATCTATCTTAAAATCGCCTACTAAAACTATTTTACAATCTTCACCAAGTATATTACAACTATACTTCACTGTTTTAACTATTGTTTCGAATGCACATCATAATCCACTAATGTGTCGTGTTTGTCTTTCTTGGGTTGATTCCTACTTTAACGCCCTGACTCTCACCAAGGTGGCGATAATTAAACATAGGCAGTTACCATGACGATTTTTTGCATTTATGTGTCAATCGTAATTTAGAATTATAAAGGCGATTTGGAACAACATGTAAGTAAAGCATTCCGTTTCATTTTTATTTTATTTTGGGTTGCCAATTAATGTAGTTTTAATAATGGAGCGTCTTCAAATTCCATAACTGGTGCATTTATCACTAATTTGCTCACTTTATTTTTCATCTGGTTCTTTTGGGATCGTCAAAATGGTACTTACATATTATCTCGGAGGTCATTCCCGCTGAACTACTTTTTCGTCAAATTTGCTGGCAAACTGCTGCCAATTGTATTCCAAACCATCAACAATTTCACGTGACCGGCATTTATCTTGATGAAAAATTGCTTGTCTTGGCAGACCGCCGGGATAAAAGGTAAGTAACTTTCAAACTTATGCATAACTACCAGAGACCCATGACTGCAAAGCTCGCCAAAGTGCGGGGATTTTTTAGGTTGGCGAGAGTAGAGGTGTTAAAATAGGAATCAACTCTTTCTTGTACCATAAATACATCTTTGGAATCGAAATCTATCTTAAAATCACCTACTGAAACTGTTTTACAATCTTTGATAGGCATATTTGAACTATACCCATATTCCAACTATATCGCGAAGAGATTTTAAATACTGTTTGGAATGGGCATCATAATCGATGAGTGTAACATGTTTTTCTTCCTTGTTCCATAAAACACTTCTTCAGAATAGAAATCTATATTAAAATCGCCTACCAAAACTGCTTAACAATTTTTGCCAGGCATAGTCAAAATATACTTCATCTTTACACATACTATTTGGAAAGTGTATCGCAATCTTTGAGTGTATTGTATTTATCTTCTCTGTTCTATAAAACACTTCTTCGGAATTAAAATCTATATTAAAATCGCCTACTAAAACTATTTTACAATATTCGCCAGGCATTTTCTAACCATACTCGAAATATATTTATAATAAATTGTTGCATTTTTGCACCAAATTTAGCGATCAATTATCAAAAATTGTAAACCTTGTGCGACTTTCAACATTTTATTAACTCCCCCCCCCCTCCACGTTATCTGGCAAACGCATTTGAAAATATCTTCACCGAGACAGTTCATAGCAAAACTTGTCAACAAAAATAGAGTAGACAAAAACACATTTGAAAAGTGACACGATGCGCTAACTGTAGGAAAATCGTGTCTACTCAAAAACCGTGATCGAGTGAAATAGCACTCAAGTGCTAAAAAAAGGTGTGATGTAGATCACATATTTAAAATTAATTCTTATTTATTTTCTGTTTCTCAAATGCAATCTATTCAAAATCAGGCATTCTAACTTTAAATTCTGTTCTCACATTTCATTACTTCAGTTTTCAAAGCATGCAATAGTTTTTTATTGTGGTTGTATCCCAGTCAATTTGGAGCCTTTCTAGGCTAAAAATAGATTCGGTTAGGTCAGATTTTCAATCCTAATGGGTTTTGTATTCCTCTCTTGGCTTTTTTTTTGAGGGGGGGGGGGGTAAATTTTATTTTTTGATGCAGCATCTTTCAAAATTATTCATTTGTAGTTTCATTACTTTCTTAATTTTTGCAGAGCAATAAAGCTGATTTCATTCAATTTTCGGAGAAATAAGAGATATTTTATGGAAGAAAATTTTATTGTTCTAAATTTTATGGTTGCTCTGTAATTGGCATCGGTTATCTCCACCAAGTTTTGTTCTCGCTACTGTGAAGTGTGGTGATGGCATAATTTTTAAGTCATTCCACCTTAATTCTACTGTGGCTATAGCACATATTGTTTACCTGGCATCCACCAGCCTTTATTTTTAAAATGTTTATTCTTCAATAGTCTTTTTAAATAAATATTTTTTTAAGTACCATAAGCCTTCAGAATTTCTTACAACTGAAGTGTGTAATTTAATGAACCTGAGTTTTTGCCTTCTCATCTCTGCCTTAAAAAAGTTTTATAAATATTTAGCAAGGTGATTCTTTGTATTAGAGTAGGAAAATATTTTGCTAGGTGACTCTAATATGAAGAGTCACCTCATTGAATATTTTACGAATTTAAAATAGCCCAAATAACTTTCTGCAGTATATGGGCATGAAAGAGGAGAAAAATCATAAAAAGGAGTACTCTGCTTATAATCCTTTTAACATTGTTTAAAATAAAAGAAAAGAAAACACTGGATCTTAAGACACAACTTTAGAAAATAAATAATACTGCATCCACAACCCAAAAGAACTTGGCCATTTGTTGTTGTTGTTTGGGGTAAATTTTTTGGAGGAGATTGTAACCCTGTAGCATCCATGAACAAACTATTTGCTATGAGGGTAGTTTTGTTTAATTTTCATTGCATTTCTAAGTGCATAATTCACCTTTTGATAGTTGTGTGTGTGTTATATTCTGTATTTCAAAGCATACAAACAAGCGACTGTGTATTTTTCATATCAATAAAGCTGATTTTGTTCAATTTTTGAAGAAATAAAGAGATATTTTATGTGGGAAAATTTTATGTATTTTATGTACCCTAAAATATCAATTAATTAAGGTTTTAGACAAACCTTAAATAAAAATACTTTATTAGAATTTCACAAAAAAGATATTTGAAACCGATAAATAATGATAAGCATATTGTCAGTGAAAATACTGAAGGATAAAATATGCATGTATATTTAAGATAAAGTAATATTATGCCTTTCAATTAATGTAGCAAAAAAGTAATAATTTTTTCTTGGATATTAGATTTAAATTCCCCACAAAAGATCCTTTCTTAAAAATACTAAACTAATTACTAAAACTTTTGTTTAAAAAACCAATAAATGTAGTAGGTTTTATGTCAGGTAACAGTGCTTGAAATAAAATAGATAAACAACTTAGCCTATAATCTATTTCTACAAGAGGTATTCATAACACAATTTAAAAACTATCTAAACAATACCCATTTTACTAGCAAAGCAACTTTCATTTCCATAATAAAAATAGTTTGTGGAAATTCTCAAAAAGTAATGATTTGACAATAAAGATCTGAAAACAGTTTGCATAAAATAAAGTAATTTTTAGATAGAATGTCATTTTAAAAAAGGAAAAGAAAACAAAATATATTTACTCAATTGCAATGGAGAGTTCTAGACTCATCATTTGCGAGCTTGATGCTTGTTTTTCTGCTAACTGTTTATTTAAACTTGAAAGAATGTCTTTCACTGTGTCTTCCAACGCCTAAGTGAATAAAATACACTTAAAAAACATTTCTTTTTAGTGATCACAGTTGCAAATGCAAGTATTTTATTAACTCTCTGATTCACACACAAAATGCAATAAATATTAGGTTTTAAAGACTAATAATTTTATTTCCATGCAATATTTTTTTTAATCAGATACAAGAATAATATAAAATACTTAAAAATCAAATTTTAAAAGGTAAGATTTCAATATTGAAAAAATGACATTACTACTTGGTAAAACAATGAGTTAGAATACAATTTATCCACTTTTTAAAAGTCTTATATAAAAAAATATTGCCTTTATTATGTACTTTTTGTTGTTTTAATCTTCTAAATGGAGAAATATTTTAAAACAATGCTTTTGACAGTGACACTTATCACACAAAAAAAGAATACATAAATAAATAAATAAATATATCATTAATACAGTTATTTTATAGATTTTTTGCAGTAAGTTTGCTAAAACCTAATTCTGTTTGGTAAAACAAAAATATTTTAATGAAATAATTCTATGATTTTCATGTGATTAAGACTTGGTAGGTAACAACTAATAACTGTCAAAAGATACCATGAGGCTATTCAAATGACGAAGCATAAATTTAGCAGCAAATGAGCTAACTGTATGGTGAAGTCACAGAGCCAATTTATGACTAGCAGAAAACAAACACAATTGTAAGTGCATATAGGGAGTGTTTAAAAGTTTTATTCTAACACATTCCTATTCTTCTTGAGTCGAATTACAAGAACTTGTAATACAAAAAATTTTTGGCAAGGATTTTGGAATAAAGACATCCTCACACACAATAATATGAAGATAAACATGATGATTAAATAAATTTGCAACCTAACAAAAATTTAGTTCTCTGTACATATGCTTTGCTGAAATAGATATCAATTTAAAATGAATTGTTTTGTTTAACTAATTATTAAAATCATGTATAACCTGGTGTTGAAAACTGAGACTTGATATTAAATCTGTGATTTTTCTAGCTGTAGCAACATCATTTTCTAATGTAGAAACTTCCTTCATAAATTTCACAACACAAGGTTCATCAATTTCTAGAATAATAAAAGCTCAGTAAAACATTAAAAATATACATTGCAGTGATAAATATTTAAAGCAAAAGTGGTTACAACAAAATAATACTGTTATCCCAAACAAATACCGTGTATCTTTTTTTTTTTTTCTTTTACAAGAAAAAAGAAAAAAAACTGCTTAACATAAAAAAACATACTTTCAATTTGCATTCAAATAGTGAAATAAAACAAATGAAGATATTGAACAATTTCACATCAATTTAATGGTGAAAAAGCATTGCAAAGAATTTTAAAAAAAAAACTGATTTCAACATAAAAGATGTTGCTGTTTTTATGTATGAATGCAAGTACAGCAAATATAAATTTTAGCCATAAATTAAATTTTAAAACTTAAAAAAACACAAAAATAGTGATGAGTTTTTAATTACATGCATCATTTAAGGCAAAATTATCTTAAAACAAGTATATATATGCATACATATATACAGGGTGTCCAGCCTTAATGTGACCCAATAGCTAATTCCCAAACCGTTCGGTTTAGATATGCACTTCCAATTTAAAAAATGTTTTAAAAAGGGTAAAGAATGTTTTTACGTGCTTTTCGAACCAAAAAACCCATTTAGAAAAAAATTACAAAAATTAAATTTTTATACGGTCCCCAGGTCCTATCACTTATATTTAGGAAAAGATGCAGTACACAAAAACAAAGTAAACACAAAAAGTTTCATTTTATTACGATAAAAACTGACCAAGTTATGGAACTTTGAAAATCATACATTTCATCCATTTTCTCGGCCAATTTCAAGAAGCTAGTAAGGGACCGTCTCCAAAGTGAAATTAATTGGAACTCTGCCAGGAAACTTTCGCTCTTGCACGTCACTCTTATGTGAATCGTTTTTAAATTTAAAAGTACATACATTACGTTAATATTACAATAATTGAGTACTTAAGAAACAAAATTTATTCTGTGTACGTGTAAAACATAGATAAAATTAAATATTTCGGACGAAGAAAACTTTTCAAAAGCAGTTCCAAAAAAATAGACTTATTTGCCTGCGGCTTCAGACTGATTTGCTGCGATACTGATCATGGCGAACGTTAAAAATCTGTTGTGTAGTCGCTTGCAATTGCATACAGCCGTATTCTAATATTACGAATTCTAGTATGGGAGAACGAGATGCATACAACTGGTCTCCAGGGATTAGCTCCTGCGCCAGGACTGGACGATAAGGAAATGCACCGTACGTATGTAATATGTTCCACACCGTTGATTTTGAGTAGGAACAAGCCTTGCTAATATCCTGGACACTACTTTCAGGATGAGCCAGGGCATATCCTAGAACATCCTCCGCGGGTATCCGCAAGCTTGAAGGTGTGGCCCGAGGCAAGGGAATACGTCTATAACAACTCCCAGTTCTATACAAGCGTTGAACAGCACGGGCAATTGTACAATAAGATAGATGTCTTCGACTGGGAAATTTAATGGCATCCGTTTCTCGGCCAATTAAGGAGTCTCGGCAAATCGAAGTCTTGCCGCCTCTCTCTTATTTCGATTACACTGACCATACAACAGTACCATTTCGCAGTATTCTTCATTTGTATACATCTCGTTCTCCTGTACTAGAATTCGTAATATTAGAATACGACTGTATGCAATTGCAAGCGACTACACAACAGATTTTTAACGTTCGTCATGATCAGTACCGCAGCAAATCAGTCTGAAGCCGCAGGCAAATAAGTCTAAGTTTTTGGAACTGCTTTTGAAAAGTTTTCTTCGTCCAAAATATTTTATTTTATCTATGTTTTACACGTACACAGAATAAATTTTGTTTCTTAAGTACTCAGTTATTGTAATATTAACGTAATGTGTGTACTTTTAAATTTAAAAACGATATACATAAGAGTGACGGGCAAGAGCGAATGTTTCCTGGCAGAGTTCCAATTAATTTCACTTTGGAGACGGTCCCTTACTAGCTTCTTGAAATTGGCCGAGAAAATTGATGAAATGTATGATTTTCAAAGTTCCATAACTTGGTTAGTTTTTATCGTAATAAAATGAAACTTTTTGTGTTTACTTTGTTTTTGTGTACTGCATCTTTTCCTAAATATAAGTGATAGGACCTGGGGACCATATAAAAATTTAATTTTTGTAATTTTTTTTTAAATGGGTTTTTTGGTTCGAAAAGCACGTAAAAACATTCTTTACCTTTTTTAAAACATTTTTCAAATTGAAAGTGCATATCTAAACCGAATGGTTCGGGAATTAGCTATTGGGTCACATTAAGGCTGGACACCCTGTATATATATTCAGGCTTAAGGCTCTTGGACGCTTCATCTCCATCTTTTCTTCATATTTTTTTTTTTTTTCTGGGTATGTCTTTTTGATTACTTTTTACTTATAAACAGGATAGCCCCCCGTAGTCACATATTTAGCTTTCTTTGAGCTAAGTGGCTGCATTGAAATCCTGTTATTTTGTTTTTTGTCTTGGTAGCAAGTATTCGGCTTGTGGGGCCTGACGAGTATAGTCGATGCTTGCTACCCATTGCTTTCACTCCATCCAATTCCATTTTAATTTTCTTTTTTACCATTGTTTGGGTTTCCATTTACTGGATATATCCAAATCTTCCTTTGCTTAAGATTTGGTGATCAGTGTATATATATACTACGAAGTACTGCAGTAGAATGATTCCTTGATTCGTAAGATTAGCCTTTTTACTATTATATATATATATATATATTAAAATATAATAATATATAATATATAAATTAAAATATAATTATAATATATTAGTCTCAATATTCAAGTTAAATATTTTTTCTGTATATTGTAAAGTAGTGAAATATGGAAAAGAAAGACTAAAATTATTTTTTGCATGTAAATCCACCTTATTTATTAAAAATTTTACTCACTTTTAACAATATCGACATTGTGTAGAGATGTTCTCATGAGCAACTTGTATTTGTTAGATTCTAAAGATCCCGTAGAAGAGCTTCTATAAAGGAGATTATTTACATAAGAAGATTGCAACAAGTACTCACGAAATGACAGTTAGTATTTTTTTTAATCTACAAAAATAGTTAAAGAACAATCAGATTTGATTGTTTTATTTTTTATTTATTTATTTATTTATTACATCTCTTTTCACATATTTTTATATTTAGTACTTAGTGTTAGTTAAAAAGTTAATATTTTAAAAGCATGTATTCAGAACTCCTATTTATGTATAGATAGCATGGGTCATGCATTTAGATATACTGTATGGTTTTATCTCCCAATTATTTCATTTTTTTCAACTTGATAAGCAAAATTTTATTTATTTTTTATTTATTTATTTATTTTTTAATTTCAACAAAGAATGAATTGCATTTAATTGAAAAAATACCTTCCATAATTAATATATAACAATATGAGATTAGATAAGGCGGGAGTGAAAGAAGGTGAAATAAAGTAAATAGGTAAGTTATACATCACACTGACTAATTTATATAGGTGGGAGCTGTACATATAATTCAAAATGTTAATGAAAATATTCTGTCTTTATTTGATTATTTTTTATCATTGTACTTGTAATACTAACTTTAAAATATTTCAAGTGCAAATATACACAAAAGTAAAATCACCTTTCTTAAGAGCTACAGCCTGTTACAAGCCAAGGCTGCCTCTACAAGGTTTCTCCCCCTGACCTTATAGCACAAGAGCTTTCCATCAGTTCACCCCTAACAGTTTAAGGTCTAGTTCTATACTATCTAACCATCTAGTAGGGAGTATTCCCTTTTGGTGTTTTCCCTCTAATTTTTGAGAAAGTTATGTTTTTGTGGGAAAGAATCATTAAATCTACAAATACGGCCTAGCCATCTAATACGCAAAGCCTTTACTATTTTAACAGCGTCAGGATTATTATATTTCATATAAATTTCATGGTTATATAAAATCACTTTGCACTACAGAAATTGTTATCTATCCTCAGATAAAAAGAAAAATATGGTGCATCTCATTAATTATTATTCTAACATTTAAATTTTATAATTAAACTCTTATCTAGGTGTGGTATTGTTTTTACATAAATTTAAATTTTGGTATTTTTAATCATTAATTAATTTACTTTTATTCTAATGCTTTAATGATCTGGTATTAATTTAAGGTGCTGTTTTATAATTTAAGATGTTTTAATTCACAAGATACAATAGTATGTAAATTATTTTAATATCAATAGTAATGTTCTTTGATTGCAACTAATTACTTTTTTTAATTATATTTTGCTAAATAATTACTTTTTGTTAAATTTAATTATGTTCTATGCTCTAATGATCTTTGGAGGTGTAAATTTAAATTACTTTTTACTTTCACTCGATAACTTTAATTCCATTTTTTTTTCAAACCCTTACGTTTTTCTCAATAGCTTAAATTGTTTTCTGTTGTGATATTCTCTTCCTTAGTTTAAGTCCATTTTTATTAGTTTGTTTGCCCTAAAAATGTTTTTTTTTTTTTTTTTGTAGCACTGGAAATTCAGCACTTAAAACCCATCGAAGTCCAAATCACTATCAGTTTCCAAACAAGAGGTTTAATTCCTCCTCTACCATCTGTGTGTTTGGGTTAATCTCGTAATCTTCTTCAGCCTCCGAAATACACCTGTCATAAAAATTGCATCATCCTTACTGCCGTCCATACCATTGATGATACAGCATTTCATGAAGGATTTTACAATCATCTGTGCCGGAGTATCCATCCGTGCATCCTTTAAACCCTGTGAAATTATTACTGAATCAACTTTCTTTAACTTTCATCAACGCTGCATCCAAAGCAGAGACAGACTATTGGAATTTTGTGGGTGGGGGTAGCTAGTTGAAATTTATGTTCATTTTGTGGAAACAGAGTAGGATCTCTTGTATTTTCTATTTAATTTTTTTTCTCCACAGGGGTAAGGTGGAGGGAGCCTCTGCATAATCCCTCAGTGAACCGATAATTGCATTGAGGCTATGCGCTCTGGTCAAAGTTATAGATTCGGTAGGAAATTTCCCCCTCTTTCGATCTACTACAACCTCCAGCAAAGCAAGTAAGACACTTGCTAGCATGTGTGTTTATTGAAATTGAGTATTTTTTAAAGTCCAAGCCTTTGTGGAAAAGGGAGACAGACAGAGAGGCTCCGCTCTAGTCAAAATAAATACTTCAGTTCGGCCTACAGCTGAAGTTGATTATACAATATGATCGTACATCAGAGAATTGTTTTTAAAATGACTGCTCTGTGAGAACTTTTGATGTATTTTTTACTTTGACACTTATTATATGGAGATTGATTTTAAATGCAATCAGCACCAAAGAGAAAAGGAGGAGCTGAAAGGAGTAATCAATCTTTCCAGTGCTGCATTTTTATGCTCAGCTTATACTTGGATTCTTCATTTTTTACTATTCTTTTAAAGTTATAGGTTCAAATTACACTTGAGTATGTACAGTAATTAATAATAACCCTTATAAGCTACATTTATTTGTGCGCATGCAATACCGTATGTCAGCTCGGAGAGCATTAGGGAAAAAAGGAGGGGGGGTCTTATATTTGATATAATGGAATGATTTCACTTTTGGCGGGAAAAGAGGGGAGAGCTTATATTTGAGGGGTGTGTTACTTTCGAGATTTTACTTTTCTTTTTTTTTTTATGAGACTAGGGGTCAAGGCCCCTAGACTCGCTATGCTTGCTTTTCGTATGAGGCATTCGGGTCCCTAATAAGGCTTATTCGTAAAAAAGGCATAATTTCAACAAACAAAACCCAATGGGATCAGATAGAATGTTACCCAGCTACACATTGCTTGGTTCTTACATGTTCTTTGGAACATAAAAATTTTAACTTCGCACTATTTTTAATTATGTGAAACCCATGAAACATCTTGCATATTAGCCAATTATGACAAATTTTCATATTTTGGCGACTTGCGTATATGTATAGTTAATAATTAGCTCTAAGAAAACAGTACTTCATATGTTTTCTTTGATAAAAACTACGTAACAGCTTGCCACCAATGGTGACTTTTCATTATTTGGTGATTTACACATGCTCACAACCTATAATTACTGCTCTGTAAGATTCCCGGAAAACCATTTTCCATATTTTCATATACATAATCCTTTGCAGATTGGTGTATTTAGCACCACGAATTATATCATCTCGCCGTGCTGGCAAATATCCAAAGTGTACTATAACTGCTATAATGGCATAGTTATATTTCACCAAATATGTCTGCTGGTAGCAAATACTCCAGCTGGACCGAGCCAGCTTTAAAATAATCTGCATTTTAATTATTTTTCATTTTCAAGATATTGAGTTCTAACATTTTTGAACTCGCGGTTTAGATTCACCCTGCTTGGAAAGATACCATTTTGCCAGATTGTACCTAAACCCAAGATGGCACTTTTAAAATCAATTACAATTAGTTATTCTGCTTTGGAAAAACGAATAATCACTAATTCTATGTAGGGCACACAAATTTCTTGCAGTAATAATTTTTTAATGTGAGAAAGAAAAAAAAATGTCAGATACTCAAGTTATCGCGCTCTAGTTCACTGATGGCACAGATTTATTTTTTTTTTCCCCGAATGGCTGGCTGTTGCCTTGGAAAGCTTTGGTCACAACAGGCCGGAATTGTTGGCCACTTTATTATGCGGGCACCTAGTATGTGGACCAACGTCGCCCCCTATGAAGGGACAGACAAATACAACGATGCTCAGTCGGGGATCGAACCCAGATAGCCGGGAATTGAACCCGAAACCATAGTATGGTGCTTTACCCACCATACAATCCGGTCAGCCTGATGGTACAGATAAAAAGCATAATTTTGTACTTTTGTACTTTTTAAACAGATACACATTGGGCATTAAAAACTGATCTGTCTATATGAGAATGAAAATAGTTTTGTAGTAATCAAGTAAAAATGCAGCATCATTTGTCAAGCATTTGCAGCATCAATTGTCAAGCATTTGCAGCATCAATTGTCAAGATAAGTAGCCCATTGATACATCTTATAAAATAATTTTCATGTTTATGTGTGAAGTAAGTCAGTTTTTTTTTTTTTTTTTTTTTTGGTTGTTGTTATTGTTGTTCCTAAGTACTTAAGACTGTACCACACAATTTTATTTTAAAAAAATTAACAAAAGTGTATTGTATGCACTGTTCTGCATATGAACTCAATGAAAGTATAAACAAACTATTTATTTATTTATTTATTTTATAAATGTAAATTCATAAATTTAAATCATAAACTGTAGAAAATGTAGTTTGATTTCTATAAAAATAAGAAATACAGAAGGAAACATATGCTTACACAGCTAAAGATGATTTCCGTATAGCACCACCTTTTTTCTTTATACTTGAAATCAGAAGTAGATCAGAAAATAAAAATAGGCACCGTTCTTTTTTCATACCAAGTCCACCCTACATTTAAATAAAATAAAATATTTCATTTAGAAAGCTGTACAATTAGTTTTTAAATTCCATTACACTATTTTTAAAAGCAAGTAAATATAGAAATACACATTTTTAATTTTCAAGATCATAATTAACTTAGTAATTAACAAACAAAACATAAATTAAAAATACATTTTTGGACTACGCAACAAATGTTTACAGCAGGTATTATTCTAATATAGAAAACATGTACTTAGTGAAATGCTACCAGCGCTTTAAAATTTGATTATAAATAAATTATGTTTATGATAATAATTATATCAGTGCATAAACATTCATAAAATTATGAGCATCACAGGCATTACTGTAATCAAATTTTTTTTTGTTGTTGTTAAAAGGAGGGAAAAGGTAATGCTTTTCTATAAGGTTGTGATATGTCCCTAAATTAAGTTTTTACTGTGGATAAATAAATTTGTACGATTGGGAGGCAGATCCGAAAAACCCTTTAATAATCTAGTGGCTATGTTTAAAGCTAACTTAAAAAATTATAATCAGCCGTTGGTAGTATGGAGTAAGAATGAACTCATATACAGGGTTTTTTCTCCTTTACTGATGATGACATAATGCTTATCATAAATGCGTAGATTCTTTGTTTTGGCAACAAAATGTCGTAAATGATATGAAATAATGATGCATAAAAGAAAAGTAAATCGACAACTAAATATTAAATTCCAGAGAAATAAGTAAAGTTTTATTCTTATTACGACTGTTGAATTCTCATTTATCTTGGTTTCATCAAATCAGAACAAAAGGTTGTTTAATGTGCTAAGATGTTTTATAGTATTGCAATTAAAAAGTTATTTCTTTACTGCAACATGGATATTTAATTCATAGAGATAGAAAACCTATCTTGAACAAGGTTTAAATGAACTTAGCACGGAAAAAAAAATTAAGTTATATTGAAAGTCATTAGATAGCATTTCAAAGTGCAGAAAACATACTTACAGGTATCAGCACAAAATCATTTCTAATAAAGGCACGCTCTCCTTGTGTAAGCTAAAATACAAGGGAAAAATATTTTTAATGAAATATTTGCATAGTCTCAATTTACTAAATGTCTGAAGAAAGTTTACATGATTAATAACCACCAAAATAAATTTAAAAAAATAAAATAATAATAATAACCATAAAAACAACTTTTTAATTGAAGCCTTCTTTCCAAAATCGTTCATTCCAAAAGCTGTTTTAATAAATTAAATAAAAAAATAAATATAGATCACTTTTAAAATGGAAAAATTAACACATATTTAAAATTCATAAAACTTGTATCAAATGAGCCCTAAGATCAGACTTTTTGTGGAGCACCAAGAGTTTTTAGAGGAGCATGAAATACTTTGTGAAAAACACTTATAAGCTTTAAATAATGATTCCCTTCTCCCCACACATACACTAAATCTGGTCATTGGACTGAACAATCATTCTAATCAATTGGAATGGACAATTTCTTACAAGCAAGCAAATTTAACAGAACATAATGTGGAAATTGATATAAAAAATAAAATTAATTAACTATTGTGGAATGAAGTTACATAATATTTTGATGATATAAGTGAATTTGAAAACTGATATAAAATACTAACATCAACAACACCTTCTATAAGGTTTTCCACTTCTTTTAATTTCTGTAACTTTTCTTCCAGTTGAAGGGCTTCTCTTTCAACTTTATTAATTTTAATTGCAAGATCATGGACCTCTCTTTGAGCCTGCAATAATAGTTTATAATCTGGATGATCCATAGGTGTGTGCTTAAGAAGTTCCTAAAATTAAAAATAATAATGAGATATAATAAAAATAATAATCATTACGAGTATGACATTTTTTAATATCATACTTGTTCTTTAAAAAGATCATATAAACAATAGTACTTTTATGCATAACCTTCATTTTTTAAAACTTACTTTTATTCTAATAAATTCAGTATTTATTTTATAAGGAGAACAAAAGTCTATTTGCTATATATTGGGTTGGCAACAAAGTAATTATGTTCTTTTACATAAAATTCAAACAAATACATTTTCAACAAGTTTTTAATTACAGGCAAGCCATGCCTAAACATGGGTTTCATATTTTCTCCATTTTAAATAAAGAGTTTAACTGGTAACACTTTTTCCGTGAATGAAAGATGGCCACCCCCCACCCTTTTTACGTCTATCCTCCTTGGAGGACAATATTCAAAATTTCCTGAATTGATTTTTAGGTATTCATCCCTGTTGTATTTTACAACAAGAATTTCATGGATATCTCTATTTTTCTTGGAGATCACGTGGGATGTGTGAAAAGACCTTTTTGACCACCTACTGCTCTTAAGTTTACAAATTTTGGAAAATGCTCTCTAATTTAGCATCTATCTTTATGAACTCACGTAATGTGCCAAATTAAGTATCATTAGCTTCAGTAGTTTTGGTCAGGTGAAATATTGACATAAGGAAAAACGAAATTACTTTGTTGCCAACCCAATATAAATACAGTAAAAATTCCACTGACATCTTAGTATGCTTTCATCTTGGTTTTTTTCTTTTAACCTTTTTGTACACCACAATTACATTTTTTTAGTCCCTTCTTTGCTACACTTTTCTCAGGTAACTTTGAGAAAAGTCTGTTGCCACCTATACCTGGGAACTAGCCAATTAATTTCTGAATAGTTGCTCAAGGAACCATATTGGTCCTGGTCTTCACATGTAAGCTTAAATTTTCATTATTGAAATGAAGTGGATTGTCAAAATAGTGCCAGATTGAAATAAACTCTTAAGAGTCAATAGACATGTTTAAGATTTATGATTCTATACATCCCATAATAAAAACTTATAAAACATTATTTAATACGGCGGATTAATCAGTTAAAATTTTTTATTTGGGAATACCTTATTTCCCCGTAAACGATATATATTTCGGTTACACATAAACACATAACCATCATCAGTCGTTTCTGGATCTCACACTAATGGCGGCTTCCTCTTCTATCTCTTCTCTCTTCTTCCGGAATTTTCAATGAATGAGCTTGGAAATAGTAACGACAGATGGCAGCATCAACGATGCGCTTCATACAATTGACCGATCATGGGATGACGTCATTCATTGAAAATTCCGGAAGAAGAGAGAAGAGATAGAAGAGGAAGCCGCCATTAGTGTGAGATCCAGAAACGACTGATGATGGTTATGTGTTTATGTGTAACCGAAATATATATCGTTTACGGGGGAATAAGGTATTCCCAAATAAAAAATTTTAATCTATACATCCCTATTGCTTTTACAACTTTCCACATTGCATGGACTTTTAAGAAATCATGGCATATATATATAACCACGGTGAATAAATATACCTTAATAAGAAGTTCATAGCGTGGAATTCGTTGAACAGGCATGATCAGCAAGGCATCTAGTGTAAGTTTCCCTTTATGTTCTCGTGAGGTATGCTGAAACAGACAGAAAATTTTCAAAACTATTATTTTTCTAATAAACATAAATACACATTAATTCATAATAATGACTAAAACTTTTTCAAAACTTTGTAAACTAACACACGTAAATGAAAGATTCTGCAATGCAACTATTTAGGAGAGTACAAAAGGTCTTCCTCAGCTGCAAAAAAGATTCACCATCCACATAGACAGAAGGTCAGAACTCTTTTCCCTAACTTTCTAAACTAGTTCTAACCTTTCTACCAGTGTAGATGGTCAAGTTCTCATACAGTTGACAAAGGGTGAACCTTTTGTATCATCCAAAATGACCGTATTGCAGTATATTTTATTTATAAGTGTTATTTTTAAAAGTTTTAAATTAATTTTACCTTTAAAAACCAGTTTTCCTTTTTTTCCCTTTTGTTTGAGTGTTCTTAACTAATAATGACTATTTAATTAAATCTAAACAGAGTACTCTGATTCTTTGTACACACACAAACTACCACTTACTTATAAAGTAACAGTTAAGAGGTATAATAAAATATCATGAACCAGATGAATTTTCTAATTCATACTTCAATGAGACTGAATTTTCAAATTATAAGTAAAATACTCCAAAAACAATCATTTTTTTTTCTTTTAAACATGTAATTAGTCACTCATATCCATGAATGATCTAATATGAAATAAACAATACTCACTAAAAAATTATCAGGTATGAATTGTAAATACCCTGCTTTGCTAAACTAAGCAATACAATCAATTTTTTACAACAAAAGAAATTAGCATCACTGGCATTTTTTATGTGTTTTATTTCACTTTAAAGACACAAAATTGCCAATAAAAATTAAAATTACGTTTCAATTTCTGAAAGAAAAACTTTTAACAATCTTTTTATAGTGGGTTTTAAATGCAGAAGTCATAAATCGTCAATCATTTTAAATGCAGAAGTCATGACGTGCTGTCAGACAAAAATGATTTTTATAGAGCTTGATTAAATATTGCTTCTTTGTTACAATTTTTTAAATTTTGAAAATGGAAATAATCAACATTTAATAATTTTTTGTGTCTTTTAGAGGTCCTTTGTATCATTTTTCTTATGTTGCACGTTTTCGACATATCATCGAATTTTTAGTCAATGAATGACATTTCTTTTTCGACTCCAAAATTTAACCCAAATGACCATCAGCAACATTTATTATAACCATCAAACCTAGATAAAATGTAAAATTGTCTGCAAACTCAAATAATTTCTTACTTTTCTGCAAAAATAGGCTGTGTAGCTTTCGAGTCCTATATCACTGCCAACAGCTAAACATATTATTTTCAATAGCATTCTACTTTTAAACTAAAGTTCATATTGATGTTGATTATTTTGTACAAACAGAGTAAATATGATTTATTTACTGTTTTTACTTTGTCATATTATTGCATTTCCATGATGTTTTAAAAAATTAACAATAAAGATTTATTTATTTATTTTTTAATTTTTTAAATCAAAGCTATCTGCAAATAATAAAAACATATAAAACATTATTTAATACGGCGGATTAATTAGTTAAAATTTTTTATTTGGGAATACCTTATTCCCCCGTACATGATATATATTTCGGTTACACACATAACCATCTTCAGTCGTTTCTGGATCTCTCACTAATGGCGGCTTCTTTTTATATCTCTTCGTTCTTCTTCTTGAAAGTTCGATGAATGACGTCATCCCATGATTGGTCGATTGTATGAAGCGCATCGTTGATGCTGCCATCTGTCGTCATTATTTCTAAGCTCTCACGAATGTAGGCATATATACTATTTTTAAAGTTGGCTATTTTTTTTAATATTTTTAAAATCAATGGTAATGGGCTCTTTCAAAGCAAGACGGGCCAGAGCGGTACTTTGTTTCTGGAGGTTAATGTCTTTAAAATGTTCGTTTTTTCGCTCTTTAATTTTCCTTTTTGTAACGCCGATGTAGCAATTTTCTTTATTAGTATCGTTTGACATAAAATTAATTTTATAGATATAACGACTGAAGATGGTTATGTGTGTAACCGAAATATATATCATGTACGGGGGAATAAGGTATTCCCAAATAAATAAAAAAAAATTAGCTATCTGCAAAGTTTGAAATTTTTTTGCTAATGGCATTCACACATTCTTCTAAACTACCTTGGTCTGATAATCATGAATTATCATTCACTTATAATCCATTAAATTTTTTTTGTCCATTAATATGAAATTAATTGCAGGTTTAATCTAGAATTCTATTTATTTTAAAGTGAGATAAGGCTGAAGATATCGATTCATGAACTTTAGACAGATTATTTGTTTAAGCATGATTTCTTAAATTATCATACAAAACACGATTCGATTCAAAATGGGAAATGCAAACATTCTGAAATTTACTATTTATCAATTAGGTGGATGTTCAGAGGGGCACCAAAATGATGTCACTCACCGACTGAAAAATATAGTTATACATAACATCTTTGAACTTTTTTTTATAATAAAAAGTTTGGCCTTTTCAAATATATCACTTTTCATTTGATGATTCTGTACAAACTCAAATAAATATGAAACAAACATTTTGTGCATATGATTGTCAATTGAGCAGATGCTCAGTGGGGTGACATCATCCCATTGTGACAGCATCAAACAAATGACTTGCTCCCACTCTAAACAGTCATATACTGGGTCTATAAATAGATGTTAAAGCGATTATCTTTTAAATTCTAAGTGATATAAGCATAGTTTCAATTAGGAAAGTTGAAGTTTCTCAAATAAAGAATAGCTTTCAGATATGTCAATTTTTTTATGAGGGGCTGTATGCATACAAAATTTAATTTTTATACGGTTCCTCCTCTCCTATCACTTATATTTAGAAAAATGTTGGTCTGTATCTATGAAGGAAAATCAAAAATGCACCGTATCTTTAAGGGAAATAGTAAGCGATACATTTAATGTTAAAATTGAAGACCTACACAACTTTACCTGCTGTGTTGGCATCCGTTTTCATGCAAAAATTTCTTTACTTTAAGGGACCAGCTATGAGATGATGAAAGTTAAATGATGATACCTTTTTTAGAAAGTGATTCCATCAACCTTTCAAGTTATTAGGCAAGTTGGAGTGTATAGGCTGATTAATTTTATTTTTTACCAACTATGCGAAAAATTCCAGAGCTGGGAATCGAACCCAGGACTGCCGCATGCGTGCGGGTGCTCTACCACTGAGCTACTCTGGGACGATTCCCAGATGAAATTTCTCGCATTAGAACCATTGGCATTTATCATCTTCCTCTGCAAACCACAGATAGAACAGATGAAACAATTAATTTGTGACAACTCCATTACGCCGCGGAAATTATACATTTTTAGAAAGTGATTCCATCAACCTTTCAAGTTATTAGGCAAGTTGGAGTGTATAGGCTGATTAATTTTATTTTTTACCAACTATGCGAAAAATTCCAGAGCTGGGAATCGAACCCAGGACTGCCGCATAACGTGCGGGTGCTCTACCACTGAGCTACTCTGGGACGATTCCCAGATGAAATTTCTCGCATTAGAACCGTTGGCATTTATCATCTTCCTCTGCAAACCACAGATAGAACAGATGAAACAATTAATTCGTGACAACTCCATTACGCCGCGGAAATTATACATTTTTAGAAAGTGATTCCATCAACCTTTCAAGTTATTAGGCAAGTTGGAGTGTATAGGCTGATTAATTTTATTTTTTACCAACTATGCGAAAAATTCCGGAGCTGGGTGTCGAACCCAGGACTGCCGCATAACGTGCGGGTGCTCTACCACTGAGCTACTCTGGGACGATTCCCAGATGAAATTTCTCGCATTAGAACCGTTGGCATTTATCATCTTCCTCTGCAAACCACAGATAGAGCAGATGAAACAATTAATTCGCGACAACTCCATTACGCCGCGGAAATTATACATTTTTAGAAAGTGATTTAGAAAGATGATATCTTTGTTGGAAAATGGCAACTAAATGCATTCAAATGCATGAAATTCACAAGTACTATTTTACCTGAACTGATAGGTAATGCTGTATGAATAATTTACTGAAATTATGAATAGTTTAGTATTTATGGGGTCATCCACTCATTACGTAACGTTCCTAGACAAGAAATTTCAAAGTGTAATAAAGAATGGCAAAGTAATGATGTGGATTAACTTTTACTAGAAACTGATAAACATGCATTATAGGAAAATTCTAGTTAAAATAGGATTTCCAGGAGTCAAATGTAGCTGTCGAATGACCACTAACATAAACTATGTCAGTTGGAAAGCAATTTTACTTTTCTCACTTTTGAGAAAATCCCCAAGCACTCGATGACAATTTTAATTAAAATTTTCAACCTGCGATATCTTGACTCAGAGATGTGGGATTTTTTAAATTTACCTTCTTAGACACGGATCAACATTTTTCTAAACATAAGTGATAAGAAAGGAGTGACCGTATAAAAATTAAATTTCATATTTTAATATGCATACAGCCCCTAGTAAAAAAATTATCATATCTGAAAGCTAAACTTGATTTGATGAAATTTTCTAACTGAAATTATGTTTTCGATTACTTACAGCTTAAAAGATAATCACTTCAATAACATCTATTCTGAATCATCCGGTATATAGTGTTTTTAGATTTTTTTCTCAAAAAAACAGTTCAACATTTTTAACTCTATTTTTTAAAGACATTATTTTTCAACTAATATTTTTGTAAACAGCAGCTATTTAAAACATCACCCGACTGACATTTCTCCCCTTCAAAATACTCTAAATAGATACATATACAGTCAACTCTGGATATAGTGAACTTTCGGCTATAGTGAATGCAAACCATTAGTCCAGATTCACATACAGTATCTGTTCACTATGGAGACACTTCAGTTTTAGTGAACTTCGGATATAGTGGACGAAATTTGATGGTCCCAGGGGTTCATTACAACCGGAGTTGACTTTATATATTTTTTTAATAAGCTCAGATGTTCTTACATTTGTGATTCAAGTGAATATCAAGCTCAGATATATTCATACATGCATTTGTGTTTACAGAGGATCTTAAAATTAAATTTAAATAAGTTGTTAAGTTTATCGTTGATACTATGAATAACTACTTTGGACCATTTAAGAAAGTCAGCACAGTAGTACTTAAATTCACAAAGTAAAAAGGGTAAAAAAAGAAAATACCTCTAGAAATCTTGAAAAAGCTGGTTTGGACAATGAAATAGATTTGATAGCATCTCTTGCAGATTTCCAGTTGTTTATAAATTCAATGTATGTGTCAACTACAGATGGACGAGTGAACTATTCAGAAAAGAAGAATGAATCATTAATCATACAATAAACTCTGATCACAAGTGATTAGTAGAATAGTATACAATACCTAAAATTAAATAAATTAAGAATAACTTTGATTTGGAGTCAAAACCTGTTAAATCTTAAAAGTAACACACACTTGTGTGTCCCTTTTAAATGTTAAAAAATTTTAAAGAAAATTTTCTTTTACTGAGTTTATGAAACTCATACACAGGAAATTATGACACACACAACTTACACAGATATAATCGAATGTTTCAAACAGGTTTTTCTATATATAAAGAATTAACAATATTTTAAGACTCTTTAGTTAGGTAAAATTTAGTGATATTCATAGCATGACTGTACTTTTACGTTACTCACGTTTTATGAATTATGCACAAAAATAAATAAATGAACAGTTATATACATCATGCGATGTTATTTCGGACTATATTCCGTATACGGTGCTGTTTACATTTTGATGGTTTGTTTACAAATTGATTTGCCGTTAGCTCTAGTGCCGTCATGGGCGATGCTCAGCTGGAGTGAAGTACCCTGCCGGTGACTGTTTAGACTAGTAACCAAAGAGAAAGACAGGGTGTTTTGAAGTATGGGATTTTCATTCAGTGCTAATTGAATGACGATAGTTGTTTGTTTGTGGCTGATGATAGAGTGGATTAAGTTAATGTTTGATTTTCCTTGTGGTTTTGATTCTGTTTTACGGACTCTTTATCTTAGATTAGTAAGCGTATCGGTGAATTTCATTGTCAGTATTTATGTGTGGAATATGGAGTTTTTTTATGTTTTGAAAGGAAAAGGAGCGTTCTTTTGTGTGTGTTTGATAGAAATATGGTGTGAATATAGAGCTAAATAAAAGAAAGGATGCTGGTGTTACGTTATAAGCCGGTGGGTGTTGGGGACATTTCTGAGCGGTTATTTAAAAAAAAATAAAGGTAAGTGCTCTTTTTTAACGAATCTTTGCAATGTTTAAGGTTTTTAATGTGAATTTTAAGTTGATATTCGATGTGTTTTATGTTTTCGTAAGTGCTATTTATGTGCTATTCTAATCATACTGACTTTGTAAGAGGTGTACAACTAGGTTATTTAATCCACCGATGTTTTTTTGAGTTGAAAACGGGCCAGTGTTTGCCCAGTTTACATTAGCTGTACAACTAGGTTGCTTAATTCACTGTTGTTTTTTTAGTTAAAAACGGTCCACTGGTTGCGTAGTTTACATAGCTGTACAACTAGGTTGCTGAATCCACTGAGGTTTTTTTTAGTTAAAGACCGGTTCCACTGGTTTGCCATAGTTTATAGCATAGCTGTACAACTAGGTTGCTGAATCCACTGAGGTTTTTTTTAGTTAAAAACGGACCACTGGTTGCCTAGTTTAGATAGCTGTACAACTAGGTTGCTGAATCCACTGAGGTTTTTTTTTAGTTAAAAGCGGTCCACTGGTTGCTCATTTTTAGTGGAATATATGTGCAATTTTAATGTGCTGATCGTGGAAAATGGTTGGCGACAGTCGCTGGAGCTTGGCGGCCGCCAAGCTCCAGCGACTGTCGCCATGTTTACATGGGGTGCGCACCGGCTTGTATGATTTTACCGTTATTTCTGAGGCATCAATTCTAAAACTTGCATATAAAAAAAATAAAAATTAAAAAAAAATTTCATGATGCATATTTTGAAAAAGTATGAGATTTCCCTGTAAAACATGCAGTTCTCTTTTGATTGCAAGTGTCACTGACAAACTTTTTGAGCATCATTTTGAAGTCCTGCAATATTTTATCTCACTTTATTATCTGCCATGCAAACTTTATGTAATGACTATAAAAAGTTTACTTTTTTTGGGATTCCGCATTATTAGAATTAATTTCATTTGTAAGTGTAAGGAAAATATTCATTTCTTACTGTGCAAAGAACGGTTGCACAGCTTATATTTCTTGCTATTATTTAAGAGTTTTGTTTCAACACATTTAGGCTACAATGATACTCAAAACATTTAAGTTTATACAGATACACTCACATGCAATTAGGTCGAGTTACGATAACTGTGTGTGTAGTGGTGTCAGGTATTATTATTACTATTATTATATATTTCTGCATCAAAACGATCCCCCCAAACAATTCATAATTTTTGGATTTAAAACCTTTGAACAGGACAATATCTGTCTTGTCCGCTAGTATTTAAGTAATAACTACATGTGTGCAAAAATATGCAACTGTTTAAGCAACATGGTAAGGGTCAATCCAGAAATTTTTTCCAGGATCCTGTTCTAGTGAAAATTGTTTATATTTGCTAATTTCAATACCTATTTTTGTGAATTTCAACATCTATTTTTATAAATTTTCATACTAATTTTTGTAAAAGTCACTTTTTTTCTTAAAATAATTTACAAAACCAATTAAAATATAAGGTAAAATGCCAATGAAGGGTTGTTTAAATTTACTGTATTTTGTGAAGGGACTGTTTTAATTGATTATAATTCTGTGAAGGTGCCATTTTAATCAATTGTAATTTTGTGAAAGGGCCGTAAAAATTGACCTAAACTTCACCTGCATGGATCCTTGAATGGATTATTTTATTTTGTAAAAGTTGAATTTGCTAACATTAGCATGTTATCACTTGCATGCAATTAGCATAAAAGTACTGGAAATTATTTCAAATACCACTAGTATTCTGATTTTCTGCTATTGTAAGTTTTTCCTTGAGACACAGACGATGTATGGATCTTAAACTATTAAAATTAAATTGGTCTTAAAGTATGATTTACCAATAAGATTTCTGGATGTAACTTCAATATAAGCTCTATCTTGGTGATTTTATGGTAACTCACATGAAGAAAATGGCTGTCAAATGCAAATCACTGTTTTTCCAACAGGTTTGACAGTTAAGAATAATGGAATTGCATGGAAAATATGGAAAATGGAAAAAATAGAACAATTTTACATATTTCTATTAAATTTCAATTATCATTAAATGTGTTGGAAATAATCTTCCATGGTAACTCTGATTCTTTCAATGCTTTTTACACATTTTTCAATTCCTCAGAATATTAATTTCTTAAAGAGATACATAAGTTTTATGTTTAATTAAATAAATTTAAATTTATAACATTGATTAAATTTTATGGATGATTTGTTAAATGGGTAGATTTACAGAAATTAAATAGAAATTTAATTAATATTAATGTCATAAAGGTGCTCTGCCTTTTCCTTTATTTATAAGATGTTCTTCTTATAAATAAATTTAATAACAGAAACAATAAATACTAAAGAAGTAACGGCTCGCTGAAATTTCATAAGATGCCTGATCACTAAAAGAAACAACTTATTATTATATTTTTTTTTAATCAATAATGGCAGGGGTCGATGCCGACGAAAATTGGGTCCGTTTTGCAGCCCCTTCACAAAATTACAATTGATTAAAACGGCCCCTTGACAAAAATACAGTCGATTAAAACGGCCCTTCACTGGCATTTTACCCTACCCATTTGACAATCACTTTACTAAAAATGTTACTTTTATTAAAAATTCGTATGAAAATTCACAAAAATAAATGTTGAAATTCACAATATTAAGAATTTAAATTCACAAAAATAAGCAATTTTCACAAAAATGGGTCCCTGGAAAAAGCTCCTGGATCAACCCCTAAAAGGATACACAAGTGTAAAGAACTAGTTTAACAGTCTAGGAAATAATACCTTAGTTGAAATTGCATTAAATTACTGGGGAATAATTCCGTAAGCGGGGGCAGTTTTAGTTGGCCACTTTTTTTGTTGCCAACGTCTAACCCATTAAGGTTGCCGTTAAAACAGTTCACCATATATTCTAAGCACAATCCTAGCAGATTGGCGTATTTAGCAACGCGAAAAAGCTTTGGCGACCTGCCCCCGCTTACGGAATTATTCCCAATTACTGCAATACTAAAATAATATAGCAATTATTTTGTTACATAAGGAAGTTATTTGAAAAAAGTGTAATGAATTTACCTGTAACCAAATACAAAAAGAGATATATAGTACTTTTTTTCTTTTTCTTAAAAAGAACCAGTATTTTCAAATAATTCCAGTAGTACATAATAAAATGATACCACACAATTACAATAATACGCATAAACATGATAAAGAAAAGTAATGAAAACGCAAATTCTGCGATAGCAAAAAAATTCTAAGTGTTAATAACTGTTGTCATAAGCTGTATTTCTTTATTTGAATATTAACTGGCTGGTTGGTATCTACAGCATTCGTTATTTTAGAGTGTTAAGCTAAAATATCTATGATCTACGTCGTCCGTTATAGTACTACAATTCGAGGTTCACAATGTTTGTTTACATGGTTGGTTGGTAGTTTGGGTGGTTATTGGGCTCAGACTTCAGCTCATGGAGTTCTTCAGTTGCAGTTGAATTTTTTCCAATGGATTTTTGCGTGGTCTCTGAGTTCGAGACTAATATTCATCTGCTGGCGGTATTTACGCCCGCTATTGAAATGCATTGAGTATCCATTTTATAGTTACTATTTTTCCTTATTAATCACTCGGAATGAATGAGTTATTGTCTTTTTAATATTTAAATGGAAAGTTTAGAAGAAGATGATATCAGCATTTCGCTTCAAGAGTTATTTAAAAAGAATATTAGCGTTTTAAAATTACTATGTTATTTCCGAACACTGTATAAATAGTACCTCAAAGGGTTAATTTTAGGTTTCTTGCGTTTGAAATGATGCATATACCCAGATAACCCACTTGTCCATTTTATGTCTATTTCTGATCCAACTCATCCATAATACATCCATGTCTATACATTCAGATAGATTTAGTAGCTACTAACCCTATTTAGTTACTAAATTTAGTAAAGTGGATTCAGATGGAATTTGGAGGCGGAGATACTAAACACGTGACCAAAACAAGCTGCTAAAATCACGTGACCAAACAAGCTGCTAAATCACCGACTACATAAACGCACGCCTGGAACAAGCGCTCTGATTGGTCTACTAGCTTCCTTGTTAACATATCTCTACATTTTCCGTGACTTCCCTTGGTGTTGGTCACGTGATTTGGTACTAAATGTATCTGAATCCCGATTTACGAACATTTTGTATATCCTCCCACTTACTAACTTAGTAACTGAACAATAGGTTTAGTAGCTACTAGCAGCGTGGCCCCGCGTTGCCCGTGCAATGAATGAGAAATGCCATTTACCTTAAATATAGATTGTAAAGGGATGGAATGTGAATCCTCCCGCTTGAATGATAAAAAAAGGACAAAAGGACACGAGATTTCCCGCTGCAACCAAAAAAAAAAAAAATGAACACGGCACCTAATAAAATACAGAGGTTGACAGGAATTGGACTTGGCTAGGCTGGAATGTGAATCCTCCCGCTGCAATGATAAAAAAAAAAAGGACATGGGACTTCCCGCTGCAATAATAATAAAAAAAGGACATGGGTCTTCCCGCTGCAAAATAGAAAAAAATAAGAACAAAGCACCAGATGGCGCAGAGGCTCCGGGAACTGGCCGTGGCTAGATTTCTCCTCTTCTACCTGTCTGTGTTCTAACAATCATTTTTCAGAGATCGAATTTTGTTGTTTCTCTGAGCAGAAGGCACTTTTAGTACTTTTATTTTATTTCTTCAGTTCTTTTCTGAAACAGATAAACTAAACGGAAACTTTCAGGGTAAAAGTACAAATCTTTAAATTTGGGGACTTTTGGCGTCCCCAAGAAGTCAAAGTATTTTTGATGACAAATTGAAAAAACGATCTATATTTGGGGACTGTCCTCGAATTTCGAGGACGTATGGTCATCTTAATCTCCACCTCTCTCCCCCCCTCTCTCTTTCAGGACGCCAGAAGAAATTCCTCCCTCCCGCGAAGCGCGCTCACAGTTGAAGCGACCTTGAAAACCAGAGGGGGAAGTTTGCGACTTTCATTTTGCGGAATTTACAGTCCACGGAGATTTTTAACCTGCGATCTTTTCAGAAAAAAAAATCATATAAAAAAATCTAATAAACATTTCTGCACGGTTCAAAATTTAAAGGAGGGAGAAATAAATGTTTAATAAGCGGTAGAAAGATGGAAAATTTTTGCCCGTCAGGTTTCTCGATGCGACAGTTTAAAAATAGCATATTTTTAAAAGCCGTACATTTTCTTCGAAACAGGGTTTCCTTTAAAAAATTCCCCAAAATCGGCAAATGTAAGTACGATTTTGTAACAAATTGTATTTGAAAAAGAAAACTCTGTAGTTTCCGATGATATAAAAAATATAGTATTGGGACAGAAATTTAGCTCACGATAACGTAAAATGCGAGAAAAATGGCCAAAAACCTTACAAAACTTAAAATAACTCAAAAACTACTAATCCGATTAATTTCATTTTTACGGCATTAGCTTTCTCTTGTCCTATTTAGTCAGCGTGCCAAATTTGGTCCAGATCCGTCGAAATGTCTGGACGTGTATAGCGAACAAAAAAACAAACTCTTCTCTTTTATATATGTCGACTAAATCTACCTGCATAGTAGCCATAGTCAGTGATACGACATATAATGGATGTGTGTATAAGTCCAGAAATGGACAAAATTTGAAAAAGTTACTTTTTTGTCACTGATTTTCATTTTACCCAATACTGTACTTACGACGCATGAATTTATTATACTTTATGTGTTTTTTTTTATATATTACATTTTACCCCAAAAAAGTTTTAAAACATTTTAAATTCTAGAGGTTTTTTATTTATTTATTTACTTATTTTTTTTTTGTCGGGGAACTTTTGAAATTTAAAATACTTTTTATGTAGCGGTATTGTGTAAAAAGAAACTCATATCCTCATACAAAAATAAAAATTCTCTAGCGACTCAACATCCAAAAACGAGTAGCTGCATATTTTTTTCTAAGTCCCAGTCCGAAACTAAAAAATCTTTACTTCAACATTTTGACACATCAAAGCAAGTTGCGCAGCGTATAATGGCTAGCACACTCTACTGTGAAGTCCATGATTAAGGGTTCGAATCTAAAGCGGGGCAAGTACTTAAAGTTTGGTTTAAAAAAAAATAGGTACGAATATTTTTACAAAATTTGTTATTAAGATGTAACAATAAATTTAAATTAATCATTACGTAAAATTAGCTAAAAATTATTAAATGGTTTTTGTTGATGTCCAGGATTCGACCGTAAAAGGTCTATAAATAGACAAACACGTCCATTATTACGTCCATATGCATGTCTATAACACGTCATATGGGCGTCCTATAGTGCCATATTGACGTAAAATGGACGAATCTTGGATGTTTAATGGACATGTCAGCTTGTCTATATGACGTCTTCTAGGCGTGTTCTGAACAAGTTTGTGCTATCGATCGAGGTTGATAATACGTACTCAATTTTCGAGGACAGTCCCCAATTTCTGTTTTTTTGCGATTTGTCCGCAAAATATAATGAAGCAATTGGGGACAACTTTTAATTATTATATTGTTTTCTAATTAGCTTATTGTTAATTATTTCATTAATTATAAATGTCCCCACTTTTGTTTCGGAATTGGGGACATGTCCTCAATTCTACTTTCGAAAATAGATATAATTTCATGGATACGTGCAATTATCAGGTTTTTGTTACAACTCTGTGACACGTGGAAAAATGCTTGCTTACAAGACTTTAGAAGCCCATAACCATTTTACAACTGGACTTGTTTAAAAAAAAAATTATGTAACGCGAATATTCAACGAATGAACTATTGTGAAAGAGAAGAATGAACTATTGTGGTGAAGAGATAAACACACAGGTTTATATTAAGATACTGAAATTATTCACAGACATATAAATGATTAGGTTACCTGTTCATCTGTCAAAAGTATACGCCGTACTATTTAGTATTTTGTAAAGCAATATCATAATGATTTATTGATTAAATTAATGAATACTAAACATTGTAGTAGACCCTCCAAAAAAAGTATTATATTAACAGATAAATTTCTTATTTTAGATTTGCGAATAATAATTGAGTTTGAAAAACGCACAACTTGACAGAAATGTGGAAATTCATATTTATACATACCTAATTCATATTCTATGATAAATAATTTTTAATATACGAAACCAACATAGGAAATTTATCTCTTGCTTGGATACTTTTTTGGAGGGAGTACAATAGAATTTTGTTAAAAACAGCTGAATAAATTGGGAATTTTCAAAAATAAATGTTTCCTGTAGTTTTACTCATTTATTTCAAATTACTGGACAAAACCGAAACTGAATATGAAGTGTATTTTAACCCTTTATCAGGCAGTGGTAAAATACTTACCACCTACGGTCTATGAAATACAGAAATCAATTGTCATTAGTGAATTTTCTGATTTTTGTTCAGTTATATTGGATGTATATTTTTTCCATACGTCTAGATTTTAAATAATATTTGGCTTATGAACTTTTCTTACATTCGCAATTTTAAGGAAAGCTCGAATAATTACTCGAAAATTGAGCATAAGAATCATCGCTTTTAATTATACATTTTTACGTTTAATTCCGTGTACAAGCAGCAGGTAGTTTTCCGACTTTGATTGTGCATAATTAATGTATTCTCCTGCAAAATTTCTATGTTTGTTTAGTACTTGTTTCTCCAATTTTCACGTAGGATATTACAGTAGAGGGAAAATATATAAATTAATTCTAAAAAATGGGCCAGAAAAATTCCAAGTAATTTCGACTCTCTGCACATATACCCTCGCCTTATAAAGGGTTAATCCTTTATTTAAAATTACTCAAGCAAAAAAGAAATACTATACATTGTTGTTCCGCACAGAATGATTACCGCAATTTATTACGGCGCACAACACCTTTATTAGAACTTAATTGTCAAGCAGAACCTCAATTTTTTATTTTTTATTTAAGAGGTTTTTGCTACGGCCGGTTGGCTGGCATTACTTCCACCTGTCCACAAAAACTCAAATATACCGCTTGTTTACATAAAATGAACACACTGACGCGGTTTGTTTGTACAAAACTAGCTTAAGAATTTCACCTCTGCGTGGCTCTCATACAATTCTGACGTCATGTGGATACACTCTATACCACTAGTGACGTCACGTGAAAAAAGGCCATTGTTTTTTCACAGCTGAAAACAGCTGTGTTTAGATGTTTTTATTCTCACATAAGCAAATCTAAAATAATTTTTTTTTCTTTTTTTCTAAAAAAATACATTAATTGTGAATCATATTATTTTAATAACATCAAATCTTGTGTCATGCTATTTTAATGACATCAACGTCAACTGAAGATCCTATCTATCACTTCTATATATAAAAGGAGGCTTCAGCGAAGGAGCCATACCCCCCTACCCGAATTTGGATTTCACATGTTCCCAAATGATTTTATATCTTCAATCTGCCTTTTGCAAAATTTATAGACCTATCTAAAATGTTCAATGGCCCCCTCCGAAAATTCAACTTGGAGCCACCTTTGTGGATATCAGGCTTCGTTAAGCACAAATTCCACCACCCCTATATTGACTTAAATTACCCTTTTTTAACCAACGAAAAACGGAGGAGGTTCTCAAGTCGATGCGTATATTTTTTTATGTATGACCAAGCATAACTTTTTACAGAGTAATCCGATTTTGATAATTCTTTTTTTATCGGAAAGGGTATACCCCGAAGTTGGTCCCATATAGATTTGGAAATAAAATTCCAACCCTAAGGGTAGGAAAACAGGGGATGATTGATTTTTCACTCACTGATTGTAATGCATGAACACGCATAAAATATGACTTTTAAACAGCTATTTTAAATGCCAGCTCGTTTAATGATCTTTTTCCTTTTCCTCGTGAAAATTCAATAGTCTTTAAATTTTATAGTTTTCATAAAATAAAATAGGAGCTCTAACGAGGCATATAAGCTCTTGAATCGATATTTGTTAGATGCTATTACCAGAAGAGTTGATTTTTTTTAAATGGACGGTGTCCGTGTGACGTCATTTTTCAGCTAACACGTAACCTCCAACCAATCAACTTAAAATGTAGTTTCAGTTGACACTCCATGTTTCAATCTGATTAGTTCAAATTTGTATTTTCCACCGACACGTGATTGAAATAGCATCGTATCGACATCGTTCATTGCAAGGTATATTGGCGAAGTTTTACGTCACCATTTAAAACTGCACATCAAACCACCTATACATCTTCGTTCACAGTACACAGCACATATGTGTACATTTTGTTTTCGCTTGTTTCCTCAAAATAATGGGAGGCGTATTTCCAGCTAATTGGAATTAGGGCCTTGCTAAAGGGGGGTAGGGGTAGTTTCTCCCCCTAACACTAGCAAAGTTCTATTAAATTCTATTAAATTTGGCAATACTCGATATCGATGGGAGCCCATAGGGGGGGGGCAAGGTAGGACACTTGCTGCCCCTCCTAGAGTTTTAGGTTAGTGTCTCATGATGCAAACAAATCGCAAAAACAGAACTATATTTGTTAAAAGTTAGAAATTTGTCCCCCCCTCCCTAGAAAAAAATTTTGAAGTTTGCCCCCCCCCCCCCTAGAAAAATTCCTATGGGCGCCCATGTCGATATCTCTGCTAAAATTCACGAAATTTTTTAACGAAAAGTTGTGTAGGACCACGTTTGCACGTGGCTCTCCTTCCTCCTTTCCTTTTTCATTTTAGTTATACTTTGTTAGTTTTTTTTTAAGTTTTCTTTCTGTTTTTTTTTCAATCTTTCTCTTCCTTCGTCTTTCTTTTTTCCTTTTTCTATCTTACTATTTTGTACCATTAGGGTACTGGAACAACTACGACAGCCACTTGTGGTAAAAGTCCCGATATTCGTGTTTTGTGTTTGTCCCATAAAGGGTCATTAGAGGTATATGCAGTAGGGTGGGACGAAAATCCTTTTTTTTTTCGAAATTGCTATACCCTTAGTGTGGAAAGTATGTGGCTAGTGGTCCTTATTAACCAAAAAGAAAACGGACTCTGTCAGAGAAAGTCTTCAGCCCGCACATTCAACTCAAAGTTTTGGATTTTTACTGTGAAAGTTTCAAAAAAAATTCTAGAAGCTTTTAGACATTTACAAAACTATTGTGTTGTCGGAAATGCTCGGAAAGGGTCGTATAACAACTATTGTTTTTTATGTCTGAATTCGTGCACCAGTTATTGCACAATGCGTCTTCACAATCGGAGATCCACACGATCGATGTCCATAAATTTCGGTTTTGATATGGAGGCGATTACATCAACCATTTGCATACACTCGGGCGCTCCAGCTGCAGATGTATTGCCGCAGCGACGTATGCTCCGAAGCTTTCGCGGTTTTACGTTCCCGGCACCGCTTCACTCTATCATATGGTGTTTTACGGGTATCACTGGATTACTCTTGAGCAGCCTTTCCAACCATAAACGTTCTGTATACTTTGATTTGGCTTTTACGAGTATAAGCCGACATTGCATTATTTATTTTAATTTTTTACTTTACTACTATACATATACACCCTCCAAAAAAAGTATTCGAGCAAGAGAGAACTTTCCTATTTTAGATTTGCGAATCATACTTGAGTTTTTGAAAAACGCACAATTTGATAGAAATAGGGAAAGTCATATTTATACATAGCCGAATTCATATTCTATGATAAATAATTTTTAATATAAGAAACCAACGTAGGAAATTTCTCTCTTGCTCGAATACTTTTTTTGGATGGTGTACGTTCACTATAACTATTTCACAGTAATGTTTTATATTCGCAATCGATAGATCTTGACGAGAGCTGGCGATTGAAACGCAAACGAAAGTTCTAGTTTCTAGGAGTCAAAATTTATACTAAACGGGCGTTATGTGACGCAGCGAAACGACCACGAAATGGCGGCGCTTCCCCCTCCGCCGCAAGCGATGCCTGAAAGCCTTAACTCATTGTAACGAATTCTTTGGTCCTTTAGCTGTCAAGCGGTGCAATTAAATTTTGAATGTAGAAGATAGGTATGTAGCTGCAACATCAAACTGAATCCCTAGATTTATCATGCGTTTTCTAAATTGCCTCCCACTATGAAAGCAAATTTAAAGACGTATTCATGTCAAAACAGAGGAAAGTGTATTATCTAATTGTATGATTGTTACACAATTAAAATAATTATTCTGCGAACACATAAACAGAAAGAAATATTATTTAATATTATTTGCGATATTTTCTGATTAATATTTTTTTTTCTTCATTTAAAGTATGTCAGTAATTATTAGTATGGCTTAAGGCAAACAAATTGCCATTTTATTAATTATGAAGTTTATTTTTTTAATCTAAACACTAACGAAAGTGAGATATTTAACGTTAATTACTGCCAGATAATAAAAATACTTTTTGAGAAAACTCGAGTAAAAGAGAAAAAACTAGCGATTAAATGTTCAAGGTCAGAAATGACAGAATAAATAACATAAAACCTACTTAAATAATTTTTTTTTTCGTTTTGAATTTGAATGAAAGATAAATACCCACAATGTTTGCTTGTATGCACCTCAATTATATTAAGAACGTTAATTCGAGTGTAAAGTTAGAAAATAGTTTTAAACTTGAATTTTAATTAATCAATAAAGAAAGATATTTCATCTGCTAGATTTTGATGCAAACAAGCAAACTATATCTGTCAAAGCACATTTTGGATTATAAAGATATGAAATTTATGTGTTTATTTTGTGGCTACGTTCACAGCGTCGTGGAAGCATCATTTTCATGCAATGGGCGGAGCGACAAAAAATACGTCACGGATCACGTAGTTTCACCATGAACGCTGCATTTTCACGGCGACAGGCTGGCTGATGTGTTTGGGTAAGCTTTGTACCGCGCAAAGACTAGTTTTTCTAGAAATTTAAGTTCCAGGTGGGAAAGGAAAACTCGGATTGATTGATGTATAAGTTGAGACGAGATACCAAAGAATTTATGGTGCACGTATATTAGCGGTGTTAGGCTTAGCTCCCTTATCACTTGTGTGCTTTAAACAACTAGATATCTAGATAAATTTTAATGTCTAGCAATTTGATTTGGGATATATATATATATATATATGTGTGCGTGCGTGTGTGCGTGCGTGCGTGCGTGCGTGCGTGCGTGCGTGCGTGTGTGTGTGTGTGTGTGTGTGTATGTGTATGTATGTATGTATGTATGTATGTATGTAATTTGAAAAAAGTGCAGTTTTTGAATTCCTACTCTTAGTTCACACTCTCCCTATATATATTAATATATTTGTTCAAATTTTCAGTCAATTCCTACTATTAGTTCACACTTTCCCTATATATATATTTATATATCTTGCTCAAATTTTCAGTCGTTAATAAAATACTTTTTATTCATCCACTCAAGTTCAAATATTTTTTTTTTTAAACTTGTAGTGGATGGCACTTGATGTTAATACAGTTTTATTTAATTAATTAATTATAATGTTAGAACAGTTTTGATGTACATAATTGATGTTAATATAGTTTAATTAATTAATTCTTTATTACTTAATTAAATTAAATTAATTAATATTTGAAAAGCCTGTAAACATAAGTATAACTGTTGACCTAAGTAGGCATTGGCTTTAATTTTTAATTTTTTTTTTTTTTTTTTGTAATAGGTAAATAAATATTTGTTCAGTGTATATTTTTCTTTTAAACTAACCACCTTCGGTGACCAGTTTTGGCCGTCGATGGACGCTTCGCGGCCAAAATGTGCAACCTAGATCACACTGACCACTTCGCGACTAGCTTGTGCAACGGCACACGGTCCTCTTCTACGGCACACGGTCCTCTTCGCAACCAAAATTTGAAACTTGCGGGTTGTCCGCCGGCTAGTAATTATAGATTTACGACAAAAAAAATAAAAGACACCAAATCAACCTAAATATAAGCTTTGAAATCCAGAAACGTTGAAATCAAAATCCATCCGGTTAAACGAATTCAAAATTAAGCAAACGCTTATGACAAATACATATGTCACCAAAAACAATCTAAAACACTCAATTAAACACTTCAAAATTAAAGAAACGGTTATGGATTTATGACAAAAATAAAACATATGTCCAAAACAATCGAAATAAAAGTTACGATCCAACAAACTTAAAGTCAAAATGCATCCGTTTAAACGAATTCAAAATGAACAAACGATGTCACCAAAACAATCTAAAACACTCAAACGCTTTTAAAATAGGATTTCACAAATGGCACGCCGTTAACGTTTAAAAACACTCGGCTGAGAGCAATGAAAACAAACAAACAAACAAACCAAAAAAAAAACATGATTTCCACAAACAACAACTAAATACGTTTTTCTCATCTCAAAGAGTGTTGTCAATTTCTAAAAAAGAATTCCTACGAATATGTGTTTAAGTGTTGTGCAAACAAATTTTACACATTCTTAATAAATTTGCCCAAAATCTATGAAATTGTTCAGTTAAATTAAGGTGACCATATTTTTGAGCGTAAAATTGAGGACATGTCCCCAAATTTCAAACACAATTGGGGAAATTTTTTGATTAATGAAGTAATTAACAGTAATTTAATTAAAAAACAATTCCATAATTAAAAATTGTCCCCATTTGTTTTTTTACATTGTGGGGACAAATCGCAAAAAAAACACAGAAATTGGGGACTGTCCCCGAAGAACTTAAATACTAAATAAAACTGTAATTGCATTGCCTGTCTCGCAAAAGGAGTATTTTCGCCAGTACATGACGCCATCTAATCGATCTACGCCAGGGATTAGGGATGGACGCGAGACGAGACAGAGATTTACAGCTTTTTTGCGAGACGATACACACATTCTTAACATTGCGATATATTGATTTTTGCGTGACGAGACAGGCTTTTAGGTTATTTTGCGAGACACGAGACGCTTATTTTTCGTCTCGCGTCCATTCCTACCAGGGAAAAAAAAATCTTGATTCAATAAATTATCAAAGAAATATTTGTTGTTTTAACAAAATTAATCAGTTAAAACAGCACCAAATTTTTTTGTTGAAATCGAAAAAACGTATTAGTGCATTCATGTAGCTAGGTCGGATCTGGACGTATATGAGAAAGTTCGTAGACAAGACCGCAAATCGGAGGGGCTGCCGCAGCAAATCGGGGCCATCGTGATTCTACCGTGCCTGCTTGTGCACTCCGAAAGAGTTCCTCATTGGTTAGATTCGGCCGTTAGATGATGTATTTAAGTGCTGGAACCAATAAGTGAAGATCCATAGGCCTCTTTGGATGACTCATCCGAGTTCACAAGCAGGCCCGGTAGAATCACGATGGTCCCGAGCAAATGCTCCGATCGCCTGTGGATTTTAACTTAGAAATCAGGTATGATTTCAACAGGGGGTGGGACCCTATCAAAGTTTGCCCCGGGAGGACAGTTCAGTAAGACTTCCCTCAAAAAAAAAAAGTTTTATGTATGTAAGCAGAAATAAGAAATGTAGGCCTGTAAGGGAAAATTGCAGCCTTATTAGAATAATCAAAAATTGCGATCCTGGCACGCAAATTATAAAAATCCAATTTTGGCATATGTAAAATGTGAAACATCATATTGCCATATTTCTAACAGTTATCGAAAACTGAATACTTCAGTTAATTTTAACAAAACGTATGCATTCGTAATGTCTAAAGCCAAGCTACAAATTGCAACAGATAGCAACTCTGGTGTCACAGTATAATAATAAAATTTAAGCTAACATACATTGATAAACACTTCTGTGTACATAAACTTTTTTATAATAAACGTTATTTCCAGTAGATTATTATTATTATTTTTTTTAGGTTTCCTTTTATTATTTATTCATTTATTATTATCTTCTTCCTTTTTCTTGAAAGACAGTGTCAGGATGTGGTCACAGTGTGATTAATGGGTTTATTTAATACAGCCATAAATTACGTACGGAAGCTGTTATTATTATGCGTACTTCTATTTCAAGATGAATCGTAAATGAGGAAGAAATTGGAGAGGGCCAGAAATATTCATCTGGATAAGTAAGAAAATGCAGAAATTTTAACATGCTGTTTTGTATCAAGTTGATACTTAATTATCAACTTCAAAGTCTTACTTATTTAAAAGGGTAATTACTCGATCGTTTCAGTATTAATCGTTCTATTTGCATAATTGCTTCTGTTTTTCGAAGTAGAAACCGTTTCAAAAATATATATTTTAAAACGGCACTGATTACACCAAAACCAAATAGAAATTAGATGAAATATTCGGAAACAATGCTTTTCTCCGACATTCACATTGTAAATAATTCAAGAAATTTTAGAAATAACATGTCTGCTTCGTAAATACAATTCTAACTCTAGAAATAATAAACGTATTGATAAGTGATGTATATTTGAAATAAATGTGCTTTTGACAAGGGTGTTAAATTTTCCCAAGGCAAATACATCGTGTCTGAGTAAAAAACAGAAATATTTTACTATCAGATGAGCCGGCATATTATTCATTGATTTGATAAAAAATAAACAAATTCTTTTAAAGCAGTGGACTTTTTATTTTCTCTGCAATATAAAAACCTGTTTCTACCACATTATACGTCATATCCATGTTTTCTTATTTTTCACTAAGAATTAATTAAAAAAATCTCGAAATATAATTCTAGTATTAATTTTAATACTTCAAGATCAATTTTAATGCACATTTAAATTAATACTGGAAAGTTATTAATTTAAAAATGGATTTACTATTTTTATTTATTTATTTGTATTTTATTATTTGTATTTTATTTAATTATACATGAGAGAATATGAAATGCAGAGTATTTTTTTTTTTAAAAAAGCTCTTTAGTCGGACCTGATTGTTTAATCTAATAACATATTATCATTTTCTGCCCCGATGCAATACTTGGGCTTAAAATCTCACTCAGATTAACTGCAAACAATAATATTAACTATATTATCTGCATTTTAAGGCGGAGAGTGAAAATATTCCAGCTGTTTGTAACAAGTTTTGATCACATATTTAGCACTATTCACAAGTTTTTCATAGCTAGTAGAATAGTGTTTCATTAAAGGTTTTCCTGAAACGCTGTTTCTTCTTTCCTTGATCTCGGGAATAATTTATCTTTTTCAAATCTCTTCCGGAATACCGGAGAGACAGCCGTAATCAATACCAATCACCAACATACAAATCCACTTATGAGAGAATTTCTGTTCGGAAAAGCATACAGCTATTTTCGAGAAGGTAAGGATCTCTTATTAGAGTTTTTCGCAATTTCAGAACTTGTTCTGTCTCGTATTTTACCAAATATTGAGACTTATGATAAATATTACTTGACTAATTATAGTATAGCCTGATTAAAAAATCTTATTTATTCTTATTTTTACTGCAAAATATATCTATTTTCACTTAAAATGGTCATTCAAATTTTGCTGATAATATTATTTTGTAGAAAAGGCGACTAAATGTTCATTGTTGAAGGATAAAAAACTGAATTGTACACTCAAAAATGTGAATGAGGGGACGCCACCGTAAGTTAGTCTTAGTTGGGGGGGGGGGGAGAGAATGACGCCAAAAGGTTGAGAACCACTGATCTAAAGAACAGTGACAGAATCAAATACCCACTGACAGTGGCTATTTTTTAGTGGAAGTTAGGTGATGGCTAAAATCAATTCTTGATTGGAAGCTTATTAATGATGAAGAATTTTTTTTCTTTCGAATGGCCGGGTCAAGAGCCTACTTGTAGGCTTGACCGGTACGAGGGTCGGAGATATTGATCATTGCATTATGGGGGTGCCTAGTAGGCACACCAAAGATGTCCCCTATGAGTGGTCTACCAATTCCGGATGAGAGACTTAGCACCTGGATTGATATCCCCAGAAATATCGTTTGAGCATGGAGTATTCTGGAACCACAACAGATTTTGCTTGCACCAGTTCCGTTTAGCGTACATAGTCCACAGCTGACAGTCGAGAGCAGTACACCCTCCGAAGCATCGACCAAGCTGGTGCTGCTTCACTTTCGGTGTCTTAATGGGAACGGAGTTTAATTAATCAATCTGCTGCCCGACCTGATGGAGAATATAAAATATACTGTAACGCAATTTCTGAATAACAGCTTACAGCAAAATCAATTTAAAAAATTAAAAAGTCAGATGAGGGCACCACATGATTTCCTTGAACGTTCATTAAATTATACACATTTTTGCTGATCATTAACATTTATTTCATTTGAAAATGAGATAATGATATTTCAACAGCATTAAGGTTAGCGATTTCTCACAAAATTTAGGAGATATCTCTAAGCTGAATTCACTTTAGAAAACTTATTATTGGCGCAAAATTTGACAATGTTTCGAGAAAATTCGCCAAGTGTGGCGCAAACAATGACAGCTCATAGACTTTAATGTGTTGAAAGTCTTTGGGTGATCCTAAATAATCTACTTATATAATACGCTAACGTATGCATCACAAAAATCGACGATATTTCCACGCTGCGAACAGCAACAGCTGCATGTAAACATTAGTGCAATAACAATAACGCGTGTGCAAAAATCCAAATTAACAGTTCAATGACGTCAAATGGAGAAAACATATGTCACGCAGTAGCTGGATTAGAAACTTCAATAATAGACATACAAAAAATGCCAAGATCTTTCGGACTTTTTCACAGTTTTAAAATATCGAATTTACAATACTTGGTGCCATCTAAACAATGTCACCATGCATATGGCTAAAGTACATTTTAGACATTTGCTGTTTCAACATCGGCTTTTATGATGACACCCAAAATGTGTAGCAACCCTAACCTAAATAAATTGCAAATACTGCTAAAACAAAGAAACATGATTTTCGTTGAAATGAGTGCAGTTTTAGTCAACACTCCACTGAGTATAAAGAACAGTAAGGTATGCGGGGGGGGGTGGGGCGAAGCTGGCCGCCTTGGCGGCTAGTATCAATTAATTTACAAAACTGATTGCAATCAAAAAATGAAGTGTACAACTAGATTTTACAACAGATCTAAATACAAAATTTCAACATTTTACGGATAATTATAATCCAGTTACTTTGTAAGATACATACAATTATATGTACTCGAAGAAACTAGTCAAAATAGATCGTGCATGTGGACGAACATACAATGCCATAACTAGAGATTACGCCACCTACTAGGTAAACCGTGCAATAATTTTGGCACCCACCCCTTTTCTTGGAGTCATAAAACTGATTTTGGCGCCCCCGCATCAAGGCTCTCCACTTTTAGCATTTTTAAGCATATAAATATATGCAAGTACAGACGTCGAGCAGAAAGTTGTCAAAGTAAATTTAGGAATGCTCAAAATCGTTTTTTCCATCGAAAGCTGAATACCGAAATTTTTCGTAATCGAAATATTTTCTGTACTTCGTACAAGGAAGTTTAAGAAAGCTGAAGTTACTTACGTCTCCCAATTTAAAGAAAGGCGAGAAATGAATAAGACCCTAGGTTTTCTCAAGCACCAGACTTAAAGAAAGTTCCAGAAAATTAAAAACATAGAGATTTTTTTATTTACTTCTGAAGGTCATAAAAATTACTCATGTGAAACAATTATTACGTACTTTTAGACATAACAAACATTCTAAATCATCATTACTGTTTGTAGTTGAAAATTAATGGCATTCAACGATTAATAAAAAAATCTAACTTTTGTACTGAAGAGTTTGAAATAATGAGATTAGTTGAAAGAAGTGTCAATATTCCATTCGTGTCAGAAAGAAAAGTCTAAATAAAAGAAAACAACATTTGTAATTAATAATTGAACATTATTTAAAATTTAAGTAAAATTGCTAAGAAGCTAATTAAATAATTTTCCGCAATCACCACTTAAATTTTTAGAAAGTTTGTTAACAGACTTGCATTCAAAAAACGATTTAAATTTAAAAGCGAAGAATTTAATAAGGCTAGCTTTTTCATAACCAAAAGGTGAAAGATAATACACAATTTTCTAAATTAGGGATAAATGCTAATTATTTTGGTACGGACAGTTAGATAACATTTTTTGTGCTTGCTTCCGCTTCGTTAAACTGCAAATAATAAAATATATCCTTTCAAATACGTTTAATTTTAAAGATATCAACAAGTATCAACTTGGGGGAGAAAAAAATAAGGGTAAAATGGCTGTCAATTAAAACATTTTGCTTCGAAGTTTTTAAAAGAGGATTTTTAACATTTTGTTTATAATACTGCACTTATTTCGCAGGAAAGAAATTCTGGGAAAACAAATTCACAATACTCATTAAAATTATTATAAGAAACGATGTTTTGTGAGCAGAAAACCATGAAGAAGAAACAAAAATATTTTTTAAAAACTTAAGGAAAGTTTAGCATTAAGTCGTTTAGTGTGTTTAAACATACACAAGGTTGGGACATAAAATTATGTACACTCGTGCAACAGCTTTTATTGCAACACACCCTACATGTATCAACCTATATTAGCCAGAATACCTCCATTGTGCGTTAAATACCTCCATTGAGTGTTTTTAATACATTTATGCACACTTTGTATACAAAACCTTTAACATGAAGTTAATCCGATGAAAAATAAATAATAAGATATCCCTAACGATGTTGCATTACTGTAACACTAGGCTAACACTGGATTAGTCCAGGTTCTTATAGAGAGATTTTGGTTTAATATATAATTTATAAGACAAGGATGGGTTTATGGCAATGTGCGCAAAATACACTTGTACAACAAAGTTTTACAGAAATGCTTCAGCATCATTATTGAATAGTTGACAGGAACTTAGAATTAACATGCGCAAAAGATGAGGTCGTACGGAAATTTTTGTATTACTGAGCATAAACAATAACCTAGGAAAATAGAGAAAACAGTTCTTCATATTAATTTTAAAGGTCTCAGTTTTGACGAAAAAAAAAAAAAATCTGATGTGTCCAACACATGACTTCCTTGCACGTCTATTAAATCAAAAATGTTTTTTACGCACTTCCTCTAAACTTATTTGTTTGAAAGATATAAAATATCAATAATAGTAAGATATAGCGATTTCTAGCCAAACATTTCGATATCGCCAAGCTGAGTTCAATTTGAAAGATTTCTTTCTGACACTTTATTTGGCGATATTTCACCAAAAGCCGACAAACTTGAAATAGTTTGCGAGATTTTGGGGATAGCCAAAGTAGTCATTGACCACAGACTTTCAATGAATTGAATGCATCCATACACCTTAATGTATTTAAAGTCATTTGGCTCACCCTGTAAATAAATTCCCAGTCGATTGCTGTCAAAAAAGATATTGAAAACCGTTAGATATTATAATATAGTTCTAAATACAAAAGTTCAAAATTCTACGGGTTAAAGTTTTAGAGTTATACAAAATACGAAATAATTTTTGGCGCCAAATTTGGCGATATTTCGGCGAAACTCGTCAATGACGACGACATTTGGCGAGATATTAAGCATGGACCAACAATGACAGATTATCGCCAAATTTGGCGATATTTCGCCAAAACTCGCCAAGAACGATGACAAATGGCGATACTTTGGGCATGGACCAAATGACTGACTATCGCCAAATTTGGCGACATTTCGGCAAAACTCGCCAAGGTCGAGGACAGACGGCGAGATTTTGGGCATGTACCAAACAATGACTGTCTACAATTGTATTATATTGAAGATGTCCATAGACATTAAAGTACTGAAATTCTTTTCGGTGGTCCTGTAAATAAACTCTCCAGTAGATTTTAACCAAAAATCGAGATGCACAACTAGATGTTACAACAATCTTATATATGAAATTTCATAATAGTTTTTGAGATTTGAGAGTTAAATATGCACACACGTACACAAAAAAGTCGCCAAGCTTGGCGACTTTTGGCATAGTTCTTGAGGGAGGCACGTGACCGTGGTCGGACCATTACCTAACTTATGTGGTAGGACGGTATTGTGCTTGAAATGGATGAATCTCCTAAAATTGCCTTTGACCGTAATGTATTGGAAATCTTTTGAGTGTTCCTGTAGCAGAACTGTAAATGATAAAGACACTTTTTTAATGGAGAAATTCATTTTCTAACTCTTTACAGCATATATCACTTCTGAGTCGTTTGAAATAGCCCAATACCTCTAAAAAACGCTTTGATGAATTTCGGCCCATAGAGCGTAATGTATTTCGAATCTTTTAGGCGGTTCTGTAGATAAACTATCCGGTCGAATGGAACCGAAAGGGGAGGTGCACAACTAGATGTTACAACAATCCTAAATATAAAGTTTCAACATTCTACGCCTAATAGTTTTTGAGATATGCGAGTTTAATGAATTTCGGCCCATTGAGCGTAATGTATTTCGAATGTTTTGGGCGGTCCTGTAGATAAACTATCCAATCGAATGGAACCAAAAGGGGAGGTGCACAACTATATGTTACAACTATCCAAAATATGAAGTTTCGACATTCTACGCCTAATAGTTTTTGAGATATGCGAGTTTAATGAATTTCGGCCCATAGAGCGTAATGTATTTCGAATCTTTTGGGCGGTCCTGTACATAAACTATTCATTCGATTACGACCAAAAGGGGAGGTGCACAACTAGATCATAGAACAATCCTAAATATCAAATCTCAACATTCTACGACCCATAGTTTTTGAGATATGCGAGTTACATACATACGTACGTACGTACAGACGGCATGGAAAAACTGACCACAATAAACTCGCCGCTGGTCAAAATGAGTTGCAGACGCGTTAATATGATCGTGCATGCTAGCCTACGATGAGATGCATCGAAAAAATTCTTAAAATTAAATTTAGAGGTAGTCAAAATCCGATTTTTTATCGAAATTTGGCCCCCAAAATTTTTCGGGATCACATTACTTCCTTATACTACGTACAAGGAAGTAAAAAGAATCAAAAGATATCGTATCACGGTGGCTGGTAGCTGTCAAAAGTTGAGTATTTAGCAGGACAAGTAATAGTGATCCAAGCAATTTATCTAAATGAACGTGCGAACTCCTCAAGCTTAGTTGGCGAGAATACTACCAGTAATAGTTTCAACGGCCGGCAATGAAAACACCAATGACCCCTACCATTGAATGTAGCTTCGTGGACTGATAAAAGTAAAACAACAGAAAAAACTTTTAGAAATTTGGGAGTATCGGAATTGTAAAATAAATAAGATTATTTTATCGTTTAACACCAGTATTTTGAGTGTTTTTTCCGTATTGGAATTGTTTTCTTCGGTAAAATCCGAAAAACTTAAGGATGAGCTATTTTTAGAACATGCATTGGCGAATACTTATAGTATGGAAAATAGGAAATTTAAGAAAAAAAAAAATTAAGATATTAAATTTAGAACAGGAGACACATTAATTAAAAATATGTAATCAACTGCGCTCCCTACTGAATAGTTAACAATTCTTTTGTATGCAGCACAGATCAATTTCAGTACGTTAAAATATAAAGTATCGAAAATATAATGATTCGATTGGCTGATTTAATCATCAAACCTAGTTCATTCAGTAACATTCTTTCAGTAATCTATAATTTCAAAGAAAAATATAAGTTAAACACCTATGACGAGCATATAGAATATATTCTGCAAATGTATTTTTCTTTCACCCCCTTCTTTTAAATGTATTATACATGGTAGCCATTAAAATTTACCTAGTCAGAGAGGTGTAAAAGGAAACTACTGGTCAGAAAGCTATCATGTTTGCAGGAATCATTAATAAGCCCACGATAGAGAGAGATTTGCGAAGAAAAAGTTAGTTCAAAAAATCACCACTAGGTGGCATCTCAACATTTTACTGGAAATAATAAGGATAAATAAATTACCATTCTCAAGCGAAGAAAACACAGGATGCTGCGACAAAGACATTTATGTTTCAGAGTGGCGGTAAAAGTTGCATATCAGCAACTGTAATATTGTAAAACACCACATGGTGGTGATATTTTAAGCTAGTTTTTCTCCACACAAATCTCTCTCTCTCAGAGTCTCATTAAGGCTTCCTGCAAATTCAGCCGAATTCTGACCAGTAGTTTTAGCTGTCTGTATCTTACTCTGATTAGGGAAACTTTAACTATGAACACATAACGTATGAAAGATTTAACCAGTCAAAGCATGCGAATTTTTCTTGATTGAAACATACTTTTAAGAGAGGCACATTGAAATATCAAAAAGAAATAGAATAATCATACACAAAAATCAATAAAAATACGTTTCTCCGAAAACATATGAGCAGCATCAAAATACATTCCATTAAATCTGTATTCCCTATACATAATTTGGAGTGAATTCCGTATCGATGAAGATGCAATCATCGTTTAATTAAGAAGCAATAATAAGCTGTCAACGAAATATTTAGTAATAACTTTTTCTCTCAACGCAGTTATATCTAATATATAAAATTCTCCTGTCCCAGTGTTAGTCACCTAACTCCTCCGAAACCACTCGACCAATTTTAATGAAATTTTCTATGTATATTCGTTAGGTCATAGAATAGGTTTTTAACTATGTCTCATACCACTAAGTCATAAGGGCGGTCCATCCCAAAATGTTTAGCCCCCGAGTGCTATTCATTTCAATCAGGATTTCTGTGTAGACATTAGCGTGTCGAATCACTTTTCAAATGTGTTTGCCAGATAATGTGGAGAGGGGGGGGGGCGCTAATAAAATGTTGTAAGTCGCACAAGGTTTGCAATTTTTGAAAATGGATCGCTAAATGTGGTGCCAAAACGCGACAATTTATTATAAATATATTTCGTGTATAGTAGAAAACGAGTGGCATATATTGTAAAAGAGTTTTATTAGGCGATTTTAATATAGATTTCTATTCCGAAGAAGTGCTCTGTGGAACAAGAAAGGAAAACACGGTACACTCATGGATTATGATGCCCATTGCAAACAGCATTTAAAATGTTTTTGCGGTATAGTTGGAATATGCCTACAGGAAGAATATGCCTGGCGAAGATTGTAAAACAGTTTCAGTGGGCGATTTTAAGATAGATTTCGATTCCAAAGATGTGTTTTATGGTTCAAGAAAGAGTTGATTCCTATTTTAACGCCCCTACTCTCGCCAACCTAAAATATCCCCGTACTTTGGCGAGCTTTCCAGTCATGGGTCTCTGGGAGTTATGCACAAGTTTCAACGGTACTTACGTATTATCCCGGCGGTCCGACAAGACAAGCAATTTTTCACCAAGAGAAATACCGGGCACATGAAATTGTTGATGGTTTGGAATACGATTGGCAACGTATTTAAAATCTACGAAAAGGTAGTTTGGCAGAAGTGACAGTCGGGATAATACGTAAATACCGTTTCAACGCACCCAAAAGAACTAGGTGATAACTAAAGTAAACAAACTAGCGATAAACGCGCCAGTTAAGGAATTTGAAGACACTTAATTATTAAAACTACATTAATTGGTAATCCAAAATAAATAAAAATGTAACGGCATGCTGTACTTACATGTTGTTCCAAATCGCCATTTTAATTCTAAATTACGATTTCTACATAAATGCAAAAAATCGTCATGGTAACTGCATATGTTTAATCATCGCCTCCTTGGCGAGAGTCGAGGCGTTGAAGTAGGAAACAATATATAAAACGATGAAGTATAGTTGTGATATACTTGGCGAAGATTGTAAAATAGTTTTAGTAGGCGATTTTAAGATAGATTTCGATTCCAAAGATGGGTTTTATGAAATAAGAAAGAAAAATACAGCACAGTCATGAATAATGATAACACTTTCCAACTTAATGGAATAAGGACGAAAAATAGGGACGACGCATAAATTATGATACGATTTTAATATATAGCACTGTAGTGCTTACTTAAAATCTGAAAGTGTTTCAGATTTTCATCCTTTTTTTTTGGGAGGGGGGCAAAATTTTTTATGGAATGACTATCAATAAGTCTCAAGGCCAAACTATGTCTGTTTGTGGATTAGATTTGAGCACACCATGTTTTACACACGGACAGTTATACGTGGCATGCTCTCGAGTGGGCAAACCCTACAGTGGGCATCCAGTTTGTTTGTGTTATCTAAAGCTGGGATAACAAAAAATGTTGTATACTCTATTGCGTTAAGGGATTGATATTATTTTTTAGTAAAATTATTGTAATTAGCAATATATATAAATTTAAAGAATAAATTACAATGAATTAAAAATATAAATGTTTGGTTTTGTGTTATTACTTTCCGAACATGTACCATGTAAGGAAAGTATTGTAATCATGAAAAAATTTGAATCCGAGATTTTGGTGTATTTACACGTTTTGAGGTCTTCTGAATTCATTTATGCTATTTTTACGAGATGTATGTATGTGTGTGTGTGTGTGTGTGTGTGTGTGTGTGTGTGTGTGTGTGAGTGAACACGATATCTCCTAAACTGGACATTCGATTGAGCTCAAATTCGGTATACATATTATAAACCACCATCGTAAGACCGGTATTGATTTTGATGTGTATAGGACTTATAGTTTTTCTACAGGGCTACGACCAAGATTTCTTTTACATTATGGCCTATGGGAGGGAATTCTTGAAAGTGCGATAGCGTTTAAACTGTACATTCGATTGAGCTCAAATTGGTTATACATGTTATAAACAACTATCGTAAGACCGGTATTGATTTTAATGTGTACAGGACTTATAGTTTTTTTACAGGGCTACGACAAAAATTACTTTTACATAATGGCATATGGGGAGAAATTATTGAAAGTGCGCTAGCGTTGAAACGGCGCATTCGATTGAGCTTCAGTTTGCTATATATATTTGAATTATTCATCGATTAAAATTTATTTAAATGCTTGGTTATGATCTTAATCGTAAGTGTTCGTAAAGTCGAGTGGAGTCACTCCCGATTTTTTTTATATTCCAGCATCGTTCACAGCGCTCCATGCCTCTTCCACTCATATACCACATCCTCACAAACTTACAATTAGTCATTTCTTTCCACTAAAATAATCCCAGGAATAATTTATATGGCAAAACAACGTTTGCCGGGTCAGCTAGTATATATATATATTTTTTTTTCCGTAAAAGTTTTAATTAGTTTCTGCTTCAATAATCTAATAAAATGAATTTGCAATGAAATTTATTCATCAAACTTTATGAATTCAATTAGAAAACTACATTTAAAAATGCGGAAGTAAACTGTAATGTTCCAAACCAATTTTTTTTTTAATTTTACATTTTTAGAAAAAAAATAATCCAGATCACATCACATATTGCGATCAACTTTCATTTATTTATTTTTAAGAATGCAGGCAAATAATGCATATAGTGCAGTAAATTTAATTAACTATTTAACGTTTAGGGTATGGAATTTCCTTTAATTTTACACAGCGACACATACAAATTGGAAAGAAAAAATATTCAAACAAGTGTTTTTCAAAGTTACAATGGACGTTAACTAAAATAACCAAGGAGTGAAACAAAGATTATTTCACCAAGGAAATGATTCTGCAATTTTTCGGATTTTGCATGTTTTAAAACAACTTTAGGTCAAAGTAAATAATACTGAATGTCACATATACACATAGCATGATCGAAAATTTTGAGAAGGCACATATCGAAATCGAAGTTTTTGTTATGTTTCGAAAACGAATATTAAGGAAACAGGAAGTAATGTTGTTTTTTCGTATGTTAGCTAAAATGTTGGTTAAAGTGCTTGTTGTTTCGTACGTAGGTTATTCGCCTAGCCAAAACTACTTAAGCAAACTAATAAAAAGAAATTTAGTATGTATGTTAGTTTCTGAAGTTAGATTAGACAAATTTTCCAAAATTCGTAATTTTTGTAGGGTAGAGAGTGAAAATATATCTCTCTATCTCAAAGGAAAAGAGAGATATCCATAAAATTCTTGTTGTAAAATAGAACACTCATGAGTAACTAGAAATTAATTTCAGGACATTTTGAAATTCTTCCAAGGAGTTTGGACGGTCAGACCCCTCTTTTTTACCACCCCCCTCTTTTTTAATATCTTTCTTAAAGGGAAAAGAAAGATATCTATAAAATTCTTGCTTTAAAATATTCCAACAAATATGAATTCTTTGTTTAGGTTCAACTAGCTTGTAATTAAAAACTCGCTGAAAATTTGTTTGTTTGAATTTAATGTAAAAAAAATGGCATTATTTTCCGGTACAGCTAATATATTAAATAAAACTGATTTTGAGAACAAGTTGGGCTTCACGTGCTCCCCCCGACGCTTTGCCTATGCCGTCACAAATAGGGTGGGATTGCTGTGCTGACAGATGTGAACGCCATTTCACTTGTGCTCGGAACATCATCTTGAACCTTGTTTCCTCACTCCCCGAAGCTGATATTGAAATTTTCATTCAACAGTCAACAAATTTTTGAGAGGATTCTCTCCCCCCTTCCCCATTTCGCCGACCTTTTCCTGAAAGAAAGTTCAACGTAGTCTTTGTGGTACACACGCTGTTTGTGATGTGAGAAAGATTCCTTTTTAAAAACTTATATCTAATGACAGATAGCAGTATTAACTTTTCCAGTTAGTTTAGTATATTTAGCATAGTACACAGTGAATGTAACTTTAGACAGTTTGGTTTTCTGTTATGTTCTAACATTCGTAAATTTACTTCAATTGAGACCCAATTTAAATGCGTTAGTGACGTTTACTATATCATTTTCCTTTCTTTTTTTTTTTAAAGAGAAGCGCAACACAAAATAAAATTTTATCAACCATATGAAACTAATGTATGTTATTGAGCAAAATATAAGAAATTTCCTTCAAATTTGCCCTGTGTGTTATATTGATATTTTCCTCCTAGGATTACGCTCCAGAGTTCCAAAATGTTTGGTTATCTGAATGTTAAAAGAAATTGCAAAAGTAGTATGAAAATTTTCAGTGAATAAATCCTCATGCTTTTATTTTTTTAATAAACGTATGAAAAATTTGCGTACACAGCTATAAATAGCTGTCGTTTTAAAATTAGTTATTACGCTAGCAATAGTTAAGGACCTACACTTTAAGTTGTGAAAAGGAGGCAGACACAGAGAGAGAGTGAAAGACAGAAAGAGAGAGAGAGAGAGAGAGAGAGAGAAACGTCACAAGGCTACGTAATGATATGTAAATGCTACGTAACATAACATTTAAGTTGCAAATGAGCCGCTTGCAGTATATAATTGCACTCAATTTAGAGCTCATCGTTCTACTTACTTAATCGAACTCGCAAAGCTTTTTTTGAAAACTAAATGAATACAACGATAAAGCTAATAAAACCCATGCCTTCAACGTGAATGCGATAATGGCCCTACAGCAATTTAAATGAGATGTCACAAGCCATATTTGAATTGGAATTAAATCAATGAGTTGCTGTGGAAGATTTTCTCACTGCACTACTTATTTACTGGTACAAACTCTTTTATACGAAGTTTGAAATGGTAACAGAATCCACGTTTGAAATAATTACTTGAGCACAGTGTTTCATCAGTTATAAACTCTTATATCTACTTTCAGACAATTTTAATATATTTTGAGATTAAAAGAGATTTAATACTTTTAACAAAAGCAAAATGATTGTTTCCTTATCGTTGTTACGTTTTACTGAGCAACAATTTAAAAGATATTGGAAATGTAGATCACACAGATCTTGAATTGTTAAAAAATTAACTAATTAATTGAGCTTCAACTGGTTTAAGTTTATTAACCAAAGAATATTTTGGTGAATTATATAGAGAAATGGTAGTGAAGACATTTAACAGTTTGATTAACATAAGCTTACACAACTAATTCCAGGCATATCCTGCTTGATCCCTTTCGAGCAATTAAACGTCTAACGTTTCCAAGCAACGATATTACAACTTCTAAACTATCCGCATAATACATTACGTGTTAGCAAATATAAAGTCTTACGCAATGATGAAAATAAACGATCATAACCACGAAACAAGTTTAAGCTTCACGGGTAAAGTTATTACAATAGAACAGGGTTATTAATTCTGGGTATCATTATTAAAGTTTATGCCGTTCTTTCGCAACTTCGTCCTTTCCGCCATTAACCATTGTTTTCGTAATAGTTTTCTGGTCTTCCGCTGAATACATGTAACAACGGTCTATACAGGGATGCTTCAAATAAAGGTAACGAAGTCCTTATTATCTCAAAACTACTTAGCCGATTCGAGTGAAAGCTGATACGAAAGACCTCTTGCCACGACGCGAAACATTTATAATATAGAAATGAAATATGAATATTTAGCTACATGCATAAATGCAAAGCCCAATGAGAATTTCAAAACGACAGGTATTTAGGAAAATGATATTCACAACATGTACATGAGTCCCCGAGAAACAGATACGTATTTCCTATAATTTGCCCTTTTGTAAAATTGTTCAGAATTGTGTTTGGCAGTAATGTTATCTCTAGATTCCCATAATTATGCCTTTTTAATCGGAATTGTTGACTGTTTAGATGGAAATTCCTAGAATGAAACTTTTCCTTTTTATAAATTCTAGGAATTTCCATCTACTAAGTCGACTACTCGGATTATTTTTAAGAACGTTTAATCATCGCAATAACCTGGACTCTATAGTATTAAAGTTGTCTTTTGTAACACGAGTTGAGAGAAACAGATTCAATAAATATTAGCTTCGGGATAATAATACGCAATAAACTTTATACTCTAATGTGTGTTTTTTATACAAAAATAATTTAATTTACAAAGGGTAACATGAACAGTTAATATGCCTTTCCATCGTTGCGAAAGCCCAACTGTATAGATTACCTTTCTCATCAAGACATTTAAAAAAGAGTGCGGGGAAACAACGCTGAACATGGAAGGGAAATTGTCACCGTTATGCCTTAGAGACAACAGCGGGAGAAAACACGTTACAACAAGTAAGACATTATACTGTCTGAGGGTTTTTTTTTTTTTTTTTTTTTTTTTAACTAGCAGTCCCGCACGGCGTTGCCCGTGAACCCCTTAAATTATGCGATTTACAAAATCTGACATGTAAACTGCAACTCCAGATTAGTACTCTAGGCCGCAATTGTATAACAGAATGTGCAGATAATGGTTCCAGAGTTTCAGGTACGTACTTACAAACGCACCACTAAAGACAACTCACTGTCGTGGCCGTCACATATTTCCCCCAGAAATATCGTGTAATTTGCATTAAAATTGCTGGAGTTATTAAATATTTCATCCAATTAAGCAACTTATCTTG